>OY776281.1:15056443-15206443 GCA_963675445.1 Linnaemya vulpina
CATATTAATTTTAGATTGGTATTAATACACACATTTACATATACATATGTATATTAAAAATTACAGTGTGAGTGATATAAGAGGTCTAAAAAAATAACCGTTATTTTCAATTTTTTAAAAAGTATTTATTTATTCACCAATAACAGTGAGCAAAACCTTCACATTTGACCGAACTTGACGTGCTTTTTTCGGTCGAGTACACCCATGATTCGTCACTAGTTATGACCTTTTTGAGGAAGTCTGGATCGTCGTTGACGATGTTCAGCAGCTCCTGAGCAATGTCCATGCAACGTTGTTTTTGCTCAAAATTCAGCAATTTTGGAAAAATCTTCGCTGCCGCACGTTTTATGCCTAAAACATCCGTAAAAATTGCTTGGCATGAGCCGAACGATATGGCAACATCATCAGCAACCTCTCTGATAGTGATTCGACGAAATGATTTTGATTTTCTTCACTGCTTCAATGTTTTCATCGGTTGTTGACGTACTCGGGCGACCAGGAAGAGCATTGTCATTGACGTCCTTGCGCATTTAATTTAATTTTTTACACAAAACTCAATACAGTTTCTTTGATAAATTTTTTCAAATAGTAAAAAATCGAAGAGCACACCAAAACACTACTAACCTTTTCATCTGTCAAAAACAAACGGACAATCCAAATTGGCAGATATTACCAACATTTATAACAAATGTATATACCAACGTAACAGAAAAAAATGCGATAATCGAACATAAGTAACTCACGAAATTTAATTATTAATATTGTAAGTATTTTTTTATCAGACCTCGTATATTCTTCGGTGTAAATTGTTTCCTTAAATTTGCGAATTTAAAAAAGTATCGTATAAATTGCTAGGCGTTCTTTTGTGCGCAAAAAGTTCTTCTTTGTTTTTTGATACTCATTTTCATACCAATCCCTGTTAATAAGATGGACTTTCTTTTACGCTTTAAAGTTTTCTTCTAACATGTTTAAAAGTCAATTATCGATTTCTTTGTCACTGCTTATATTTACTTTTAGTTGCTTCTCTACTTTAAAAAAATAAAACTAAAACTAAAACGTAAACAACTGTTTTTTGTTATGGCAGGATTGATTGGTGCTACTAATGGAGTTATGGTTGTGCATTAGGTTATGGCGGTATGACAAAAACACGACTAATAGATCCTCAAATTATGTTTGCTCTTTGCGTCGTAATAGGTTCGACTGTTATTTACATCGGCAAAAATATGTAATTTAATTATTATTTCTCGGGATTTCACTAAAACTGTTTATTTTGAGTGAATCATTTGTTTCATTAGAACAAAAATATAAAAAAACAAGTAAAAGTTCTATATTCTTATATACCATTCGCCAAAGTACGTCTGGCGTTACATATATTTTTAAGTACAGATTCTTAGTGATTCTTGGTAGCTTTCATAAATGAAAGAAGAAATAAATTTTAAACCCCTACACACGAAATTTAAATTTTCTTACCAATGCAAATCTTCATGATGTATAAAGCGGTATTACTTAAAAATACTTAAAATTTGTAAACAAATTAGTTATTACGTGTGCTACAATATACTGAATACGCAAAAAAAAACTTAATTTCCTATCCCTGGAAAAAATTTTTATATTTTTTTAGTTTTTAATAGACAATTGAGGCTTCCCAAACCATTAAATAGCTTCAATTTACCAACAAACAAAAAATAATTGGTTTTCGGTACTAATTTTGCGCCGAGAAATAGGTGTAAGCTTCTCAGCTCTGGAACCGTACTTCTGAGTTTCTAAATCAGGGTATTTAAGTTCATTTTCAATCCACTAGTCCAAGAAAGAAGTCTCTAGCTCTTCGGGGGGGGGTTGGAAAAACCGATTTCAGGTACAGACAGAAGGACATCGATCAATCGTCATCGCTATCCATAAAAATCCAGAATATATATACATATATATATATATATATATATATATATATATATATACGAGTTAGAGATAAGCGAACCCATTGATTTTTAAGTAACATCGTGATTCGTGAATGTGATTTAAAAATCACTGTTCTTCAAAACTCTAATTGCGATCACGGCTTGTCAGTTTTCACTTATTTAATAGGTATCATAAAATAAAACGGAGGCATTTTTAAAGGTGTTTTTTTATTACCATTTCTTTATTAACAAGAACTTTACTACTAATATTGTAAAAATATTTCGTTATTGAAAAGAATTTTATCATAAAAATTATAAAAACTGCATGAGAGAAGAGAGAACAAAATTAATAGCAAGACTATTCGTTATTGAATGCAAACAACGCTTTAACCCACATAAATAGTGAAATGTCATAAATTTGTGTATGTAAAAATAACAGAAAATTACGTTTTAGGAAGTACCTGTTACTAATATATATATAAATATATATATATATATATATATATATATATATATATATATACGAGTATATATAAATATATATATATATATATATATATATATATATTTATATATATATATATATATATATATATATATTTATACAAGTATATATGTATATATATATATATATATATATATATATACATGTATATATATATATATATATATATATATATATATATATATATAAATGTGCTTATATATATTTATTTATATATATATATATATATATATACATATATATGTATATAAATGTGTTTCTATACATATATATATATATATATATATATATATATATAAATGTGTTTCTATACATATATATATATATATATATATATATATATATAAGTATATTAAAACCACTTTAAACAAAATAACAAAAATTTTTACAACAATAGTTACGTACGTATATTCAAAGTTCAGCGTTAATGTTTATTCTTAAACTGTTTCATGTTCCGGATCATGAAAAAGATTTGAGTTGATCACGCAAATCGTAGTGTTACAATTTTTTACATTTTTGTTCTATGAAACAAAAATTTCTCCAAAAAAAACAGTTTTGTCGAAATCCAGAGCAATAGGTTTATATAATTATATTACATACATATATTTACCGATGGAAATAACAGTTGAACTTATATAACGACGCGAAGAGCAAACATAATTTAAGGTTCAATTAGTCGTGACTTTGCCATAATGCCATAGCCATAACCTAATCCATAACGATAACTTTATTAGTAGCACCAATAAGTCCTGCCATAAGATTAAACAGGTTTTTACGTGCAGAAGCAAATAAAAGTAAAAATATAAGCAGTGGTGAAGAAGTCGATAATTTAAACATGCTAGAAGAAAACTTTAAAGTATAAAAGACGGAGGAAAATGCAAGATATTAACAGTATCACCAAAAAACTTTTCTGAAAATAAACGAATGCTTAGGCATTTATACGATGTTTTTTTAAAGTTAATGGTTCCTTACATTCGCAAATTTAAGGAAACAATTCACGACGAAGAATGTATATCGCTCACACTGTAATTTTTAATATACATATTGTTACGTTTTTAGACCTTTTCGTAAAAACGGTTTTATTACTTATCCTTCAAGGATTCGTTTTATTGCATCAAATTAAAACACGGACAAATTAATTTAAGAAATATAATGCGGCAACACTTTATTTATTATTTGATTAATACGAGTATTTGTACTACTCAACCCTCAGCGATGTTAACACGTCTATATTTGAAATCACACTGATTCTCGCTGAGCTCTGGCAGCGCCTTTATATAGCAAAAATGACGTCGTCTGGTAACCTCGCGAAAGTTCTGGGTATGGTGGTTGTATTTTACTTGGCATGTGTGTGTTTGTATGACAATGCTGACATGTTTGGTTTGCTAATGGTAACTATGTGTGTTTGAATGTATGAGTGTTCTGTGTGTTTTGCCTATGGTAACTATGAGTGGTTGTATGAATGAGTGTGTGGTTTTGTTTCTTCTACGTGTATATGGCTGTGTATACTTGTGAATCTATTTAGTTTTATTAGCAGCGAATACTTGCATACAAGATCATTAAGAACAACATCTCTTAGCATTGATGTTGCTATGTTTGTTGTTGTTGTGGTTTACTCTTATTGGCACAGCCTTGAATGATCTTGTATATTCTGGAGTATTCCATTTCCGTTAATTTGAATATTATTTATATAGTGTTTGTAACATTTTGACAACTATAGATTAATTGGTAGTGCTGCCAAGTACATATAGCCACATTGTCGTTTATTTTAAATCTATTTCTAATCTTTGTAACAATATGTATATGTAAATGTGTGTATTAATACCATTGTAAAATTAATATGATGACTTTTTGGGTACTTGGCATATATAATTCCTTTAAAAACACGCGCTTGGGGCCATAAAATTAGAAAATCTACTGCCAGAAACATTGTGTTGGAAATTATCTCACTGACATGAAGTGAACCCAAATAACAATAATATAAAGCCATCTCCAGGGACTTTGCCAAAATGTTGAACATGACAAGCACATTGCTATTAAATGTCCCCCAAGATCGGGTTCTATGTACTTCAACTGTAAAATTTTTTTCAAGGTGCAATAACATTCCAAAACACATTGAATAAAACAAACTTATATTTTTAATATTTTTATATGGCTCTTTAAATTTGTGTATTGTATTCCTATGAGCTAATGAGGCCTAAGGTCGTTAATGCAAATAGAACAGTTTATATCATTTTCCCGACGTTTCGTTAATAATTTGTTGACTTTTTCAAGGGGTGGGAAATCTATTTAATTATTAAAAAGCATTCGATTAGTTGCTACAAAAAAAAACTTACAAAAGTGTGTTATAATTTATATTAAATTGAAATATGAAAAGATTTTATTGTTTAGAGATTATTCCATAAACAATAAAAATAGCTAAATTATAATTAGTGCTTATGTTGTCCGTATCTTATTTTAAACTCATCGTCCTTTATCTTTTCTGTTGTTTGCGTAAACTTTCTATTATTTATCTTTTCTTTTCCATGTTTTCTTTGACAAGGATCTTTACATTTTCAATATCAGCTGTGTTTATTATGTGTTGTGATAATGCTATTAAATATTTTATTTTTATAATAGTTTCAATAAAAACAAAACAGTTTTTGTGCAACAGTTTTAATTTATATTTGTGAGAAATTCAATAAAAAAATTCAGTCCATATTCTAATATTCACATTTGGTTATTATAATTAAGTAATATTTTAAAAACAACAAAATATACTAAAAATTAGTATTACAAACAAAATATTAATAAAAAGGTATTAATATTAAAAACAAAACACCTTAAAATGATTATATAATCTGAATTGTATATTAAAAATATTTTTTTCGGTTTAAAATGTTGTTTTTTAGAAAACAAAAGGAACTTTTATTTATTTTCAACAGTTCAATTATATAATTCACAAATAGGTAAAAATAAATCTATAACTAAGAAACAAACACAATTCCTTAAAAAATCAGAAAATAAAAGTTAAAGCACCACTTTTAGCTAAATTTCAAATTTGCTCGTCTTGTGCTCACAAAACACATCGCAATCTTTAGTCTTATGTGGGAGCACTTTGCCTCATTCTAAAAAAGTATATAGGCTCTTTTCAGTAAATAAAACATATCCAAGACTTACAGCCGAGAAACAATGTGTGGTGTTAGAAATTGAAGACTTTCCGACATCGACCACTCCCTACCAACACAAACACCACTTCTTGATGTGTTGCGACAGCCTCTTATTTCTTTCTAGAATCACTCTCTTAAATTTCCACAACCCTTCTTTCTTTTCATCACAATACAAAAATTCCTTTAATAATAACAAAATTAAACTAGCTTTCTAATTGCCATCTACTTCCAAATTCCATATTCTAGTCCATATTCTAATATTCACATTTGGTTATTATAATTAAGTATTATATTAAAAACAACAAAATATACTAAAAATTAGTATTAGAAACAAAATATTAATAAAAAGGTATTATCGTTAAAAATCAATAATCGTTTACAGTAATGCCCATGAAGTTTGTTCAAACAGCTGACTTATATGGTCAAGTCACAACTATTTGAAGCTCTGATTCAACTTAGAGCTTAGCTTTAACCGTGAAATAAATAGCCTGAATCAGAGCGTTAACGTTGCGCCATAAGCAGTGATGTTTATTCACTTCCATTAGTAATCTTTGAATAGTAACAAGAATTAGAGACGAACACACTGAATTGACGTGAAAGTTGCTAAAGTTACATAACATAAATGACTAATAAACTTCACTTCTTTACGCGATGTCAAAATTGGTTTTTTTCAGTTAAAAAATCAGAGGAGGTTTTCTTTTGTAATGAAATAGAGTTAATAGTATTTTATTGTCGCTTTGAGGGATGTTTCCAACTTACGATGGAAGTATTTTGTGGTTTTGAATAACTAAGTAAATTTTAAGGGAAATCTTTCTACCACAGTTCCACCCAAAATTCAATTGGCAGTCACACTTTTGATCTTGGCTTGTGATAGCTTGCTCGTAGGAAACTATGTCTTCATCGGAGTAAGTCAGAGTGCCATTTGTAATATTACAAATATAAATAGACGAAATAGAATAAATGTTTTACTGTAAACTACAATACTCCAGGAAGTATGTATGAAAATACAATATGTTTAGACAAACATACACATGTATGTTATTATTGCAAATCTGGTTACGTCAATCGCAGGTTGTATGTATGGAACCCACTTTGTCTTGCAGAAACTGAAAAATTAACATATATAACACACTTAAGGAATTATTGGCTCAAAGGTAAAGAGTTGTAAAATGTTTAATTTCGATTTGTATTTGTCTTAAAAATTTTATATTTATAGGAGGTTCTGGATACATACATATGTGAGCAATAGTTGTTAACGCCATATTTTAACCCGACAGATGCCTGTGTTTGATTCAAACACATAAAACCGTGCCTAATTTTTAATACGTGTAACATTCATGCACTCAAAGTAGTAAATATACATAGATCTTTCTTTATTATTTATTTATTTTATTTATTACCGAGAATATTATGCCCATATATATATTTATGTGTATGTTATTGCCGTACAAATGTATGTAGATCAGTGATAACCAACACAGAACATACAGAAGACTCAAAAGTGACAGTTAATTTTTGCCCGTATCAGTTTTTCGTTAACACCTCTTTGCGAAGAGTAAAGCTATAGGTTATTTTCAGAAGTCAACGTGAGTGAAGAGATAAACAGACATTAAAAAAAGGTAAGCAAACAAATTGGAAATAAAATTTGTTTTGATAAAATATTTGGTGTTATTAAAAAAGTTATGTGTTTTTGTACTAATTTGCATCTGTAAACATAATTTCATATAATTATTTTTGTATTTTATTCGACCTTGTTTTTTAATTAAATTCTTGTAATAATTATCCTTTAGGCTCTAGGTCTAAGAAACTAAGATAAAACTCTTGTTATGTTTTATCTCGCTATATCTGTATATATATTGTATTATTTCGATATTTCGAACACCTTCGGTGTTCTTCTTCAGGAAAAACTGAAAAAAACAATTTCGTTGTCACAACATTTAGTATAACAAAAATATAATTTAAGTTAAAGAGTTTTTATAAATAAGTGCTTAAAACTATAAACATAACAACACGTACATATATTTTGTCTTACTTTTGAGTAAAGTCGTCTAGTTTTGGAAAGGGTTTCGAAACGAAAATTTAGAACAAGAAACCGCATTAGCAGCCCACAGTGCAATGCATGCACAGTTTAAATTATAATGAAACAAGGAAAGATATTTTCTATACCAGTGAAACAGGGATTTATTTGAAAGAAAGTTTAATGAAATAAATCTTTAAATATGATTTCTGGCGCATAGAACATCAATTTTTAACAACTTTTCGCAGCTTTTGCGGCCGTATTTCACCGATATCTCTTCGAATGTTATTTCCTAGCATTAAATTTGTTGTGGTTTATCGACGTAGACAGGCGCCTTAATATAATCCCATAGAAAATAATCCAATAGGGTTAAATCACGCAATCTTGGTGGTCAATTACTTGGGCCATCACGCGAAATAATTTTGTCATCAAAAGTTTCTTTGAGTATGTCAATTGTAGCGCCATGTTACGGTCCATATGTCCCCGTCGTTTTAGGATCACATATCAGCAAGATTAGCGGCACGTAATTGAGGTAAGAAAATACTTCGGGTCATGTTCCTATACCGTTCACCCACTGACAGTAATATTCTGACTATCGCCGTCTTTGAGGACATACGGGCTAATGACTCCGCCAGCACAAAAAGCGCACTAAACATTAATTTTCTGCGGTTGTAATTTTCTTTCGACAAAAGCTCATTTAACCAGAAATAGGCTTCACAGAAAATTTAAATTTTGAATGGACGAGTTTTACGAATGGTACAGTTATTTTTATTAAAAATTTCAACAATTTGCACGAGCTGCTCTGGTGTATGTCGATTTTTAATGAAATTTCAATGTCAGCCAAACAAAAAGCAATTATCAGCTGTTTATTGGATGTTCAAACAAAGCAGTGATTCCAACTCAAGGTTGTGACGCTATAAAATACTTGCATTATAAGTGAAGCTTATAAAAAAGTGAAGCTTATATATTGAGCGGTAGTGAGTCAAAATTACTTTTATATGGATATACAAGGGTACCATTTTTCGAATAATCGAAAGGTACCACAACATATTTGATATGAAAACTGCAAACAATTTTCTAAATATTTCCACTCTTAATAATATAATAGAGTTGAATACACGTTTAAAACTATTTGTAAATTCGTGGATTTTAACTTCATCCAAAATAACAATTCTTAGCTAATAAATGAATCCTATAAATTCGAATAATAATAATAATAATAACAATAACATTTTTAAATAAGTTAACTTAGAAATATTATGTAATTGATTTAAGATTTTTCTCAGTCTAAGAACTAACTAAATGCTGGCATATGGACGAACTCAACAACACAGTAAATAAAAAAATAAAACACTTTTTCATAATCAAATTCGTACAAATAAAACTGAGGTCACATTTAACTTAACCGTCTAATAAGTGGTAATAAGAAATAGACAAGAGTACTGATGACGAAAGTGTAGCGGCTTTTGAAAACAACTGTTCTACTCTGCTGAAAAAGTTAAATATATAAAACTGATGTTGACTTCGTTTGGTGCTTTCAAATATTTGTCATCTGAATATTTATAATCTGAATTAAAAAACACATTTCGAAATTATACCCTATCAAAATCAAATTTATAACATTTGTAAATATTTTAAAAATTTTCATTTAGTACATATTTTGGGGAATTGTCGTTTTTAAACCTCTTTAATTTTAATAAAACAAAATCTTACTAAAAAATTCAAAGTGTTGTACTGAGGGGTTTTAGGTAGTTCCTGTGCGCAATCCACTGGGGCTAATGCAGATCATCAGGAAACCTTTATCCAACATTTCTTGGAATAATTAAAGATTTTGTTTCAAACTTCCACTTTAATAAGTGAGAAGTATAAAAGAAATAGCAAAGTCATAACAAGAACTCACTGATTAGTTTTCAAGCTTTTAACAAGTTGAAGTTATCATCCTAAACATGTTCAGAGTTCACCATTAACCTTTAAATGTCCACAAGTTTCCTGATTAAGTGGTACTTTATTTTAAAAACATCCTGCTTTATTTAACAATATTATGAGTTTCTTTAAAGTGCAGCTGATTATCAAAATATTTGAGAGAGAAAAGTAATTTTATGGAAACCAACATGAAAATGTATATTAAATCAATACAGAAATATTACAACAAGAACATAATTATAAAAAAAGATTCACAGTAGAAATGCTACATACAATTAACACTCACTCCCGCCGGAATTAGGATGAACTACAAAACAGACGCGGAAAATTGGGCGCATACGTATAGACATATAATAACAAAATACAATAAACCAAAACAAATTTAGTAAACATTTAACCCTTTTCAAAACTAGACGACTTTACTCAAAAGTAAGACAAAATATATCTACGTGTTGTTATGTTTATAGTTTTAAGCACTTATTTATAAAAACTCTTTAAATTAAATTATATTTTTGTTATACTAAATGTTGTGACAACGAAATTGTTTATTTAGTTTTTCCTGAAGAAGAACACCGAAGGTGTTCGAAATATCGAAATAATAAAATATATACAGATATAACGAGATAAAACATAACAAGAGTTTTATTTTCGATTCTTAGACCTAGAGCCTGAAGAATAATTATTACAAGAATTTAAATAATTTCATATATATATATATATATATATATATATATATATATATATATATATATATGTCATTGGGTTAACATCGAAATGGTGTGGAAAATGACAAATTATAATCCTTAGTGATGGTGTTCGAAAAACTGTTCCAGACTCACAAAAGTGCAGTGGTTTTGAATATTGGAATAGTCTGTGAAGGTGCAGTTGGTCTTAGAATGCCGTTCTTCAATTTGTTCAACCTTTGCTGAAAAATGCATGGCAGCAAGACGAATTATAGTTGGAAGTAGTTTGCAACGTTGCGAATGATGTTGTTTATCTGCCACAGGTGATGACGTCAAGAGAATACTTTATGGCGCAGTTGCTAAACTTGGAAAAGAGATTCATTTGTTGCTGGATATGCAGGAAGTATGAAAAAAATATATATGAAAAGTGGTTTTTATTTCTTAAGTTTTATTAACGCAAAGTGTTTTACAAAATTAATGTCAAAGAAAACTGGTTATAAACATGTATATTCATTGTTCTTAAAGTTATTTAATTTTTTTGTAATTCCTTCCTTAAAAAATAATAATAAAGTAATATTAGAATTATTTATTTAAAATGTTAAATTTATTTTTGTGGTCCTGAAAAGGACCGCTGGTTTTTAAAAATAGTTAGAACATCTTGTAGGATTGTAGTAGTGGTAATTATTGTCATCATCCATTTAATTCAAGTTTGTTCGCCACAAATCCGTCTGGCCAACAGTATATCTTTTGACGTAATAGTATCACGTTTATCACAGTTGGTGCAGAAATTGGTATTTAGGAAGAGACCAACAATATAAGCTTCACTGTCTTCCTGCAGAGCCATCTCAGCAGTGCTGTGAAAATGCAATTCAGTTTTTAAATCATGAGCGATTTCACAAATCAAATGTTGGAATGACAATTTGCCAATTAACATTTCACTACTTTTCTCATAGCGACG
Source organism: Linnaemya vulpina (assembly GCA_963675445.1). Taxonomy (NCBI): domain Eukaryota; kingdom Metazoa; phylum Arthropoda; class Insecta; order Diptera; family Tachinidae; genus Linnaemya; species Linnaemya vulpina. The sequence continues at coordinate 15,067,574 of OY776281.1, forward strand.
AATTTCATGTGAAACTACTGTGCCAGGACAAAAACGATGTGGTCTCGTGCCACCGCCGGTAGCTGGTGCGCTTTTATGAACTGCCTTGTATTCCAAGAGAATAAAAAATAAATTGTTTTAAAAAAGGCGAAGATTTAAGACCAAAACAAGAACATTACTTGAAATCATTAAATATTTTCCACTACTACTTTTTATCCCAAACTATATTCATTTGACTCCCATCTACTCTTTGGCAGAACACTGTTTTCACGAACTTCTTCCAATGCTATGATGCAAAGCGCCATTCCATTGATCCATAATGATTTACAACTGAAAATGGCAATACTAAAATTTTTGGTTAATAAATTAATATAGTGTTTTCCTAATTTCCATACAGCAAACATATAAACACTTAACAAACACTATTTTGTCTGAATGTTAATAAACAAACCAACACACAGTATTGAAAAAAAAATAACAAGTTACTTGAAGCTGTCCATATTCATGCTTCTGCAGATCATACCATTGTTATTGTGCACTTGGAAATACTATTGGGTTGGTTTTCATAATTTCGATACAGACAAATATGTAACACTTTTACAAACACTATTTTGTATGAATGTTTGAAAACATAATACATACAAAATTTACACATGCACAAATCTATGAAGGGAAAATTATGAGTGCAAATATTGCTTGTCCTGAATCAATTCCAAGCACTGTCTGCCACTCACAATTTTCCGGAAGATGTTTATATCTATCACACACTTAACTTTTCGGATTCTTCGGTAACCTATGGAGCTTCTGAACATCTTTGCAACCCATAATACATTTGCGGCTGCTGAAATATAGGGTTTGTTTTATTTTGCTTTAAAAATTTTACCATAATTAATACTTACATTATTTCTAAAAATTTTTTCAGCGCTTATTTTTGTAGAAAAATACTACTTAAAAAGGTAGGATTATACTCAATAAAACACAATAAACTCAATTAAAGTTTAGAAAAAGGCGCAAATTTCTTAATTTCAATAAAATTAAACGCCTTTTGCTTGCAAATAAATTTTTTAACTCATAAATTTTTGACGTTTAACCTGCTAATTGAAGAGAGATAGAAATATGCAAAGCAATATCTTACTGTCCTTCACCAAATGAGGGGTTAAAAAGGTATTGCCATTAGGGATGCCATTGATTGATATACGATATGGCAGGATTTTCGTGTCCTATCTGTACAACCTGTGATAACCAAGCCCCGAACGCACGCGCCCAAACATATTATTTGGTTGTGTGCAGTCGCTGCCGAATTGTTCACTATGTAACAGTATTATATATTTCTTTTCAAACTTTCGAAAAAAAACAATTCTGTCTTCTTTTGTCAAAGACCCACAGAATTGTTATAATATAAAGTTATATAATGACGAAATATATTGAGTAGGGGAATGGTATGAAGTTGAAAATTTAAGAAGTTTTTAAAATTTCATCTATATTTATTTCAGTTTTATGAAGTTTAATTGTCAGCAAGTCATCTAATTTTGTGTCGGTTAATCTATTCCTATGTTTGCTTTCAACGATTTTTAATATAGAAAACACGTTTTTGCAATTATATGTGGATGCAAACATCGAACAAAGCTTATACATATATTTCTGGCCATTTTAAAACGTTTTGAAAAATATTTTTTAGAAAAATGCCGTCTTCATACGGGCGACATTGTTTTGCCAGCGCAGGTGCAACAACGTAAGAAGCTTTTATTATTTCGCTTATCATCATCTTTTTCAATGTGATCTGGCTGTTTTAAGAACTTATTGGGAATTTTGGCCTTCACTTCTTCAAGCAATTTTTGCCTTTCATTATTTTAAAATTTTTCATAATTAGTATGGCACGACAAGTAATGCCGCCTTATATTAAATTTGTCGCATTTTGATAATTGCTTCAAACAAAGATAACATTGCGGCTTACCGTCACGATTTTCAAAAAAGAAATACATCAACCCTCAGGAATTATTAAACATTGTTGCTCTGTGCGCTTTTGTGTAGATTACGAAAAATCAAGTAAACAATGCCAAACAAGCGTGCGTGGTGTTGCTTTCACAAAGCTTCAACAGAGACTAATGATAGACTGATGCATGGTACAATAACAAGGTAACATCACTAGTTCTGCTGCTTCATATTAGTATTATTATTTAATGATATTGAAATATCCTGTAGTTGTATACAACATTAAAAGAAGTATTACCTTTAGTTGATTATTATTGTTACTATTATTATTGTTTATATTATAAAATAATTCATACTATTAACAGTAGTCGTTGATATACATTGGTACTTTGACTCGGTTTTATCCCTGTTGTTGCCCAACACTGTTACACACCATCACGTATAGTCAATATCAAGAAAACAAACACAGCACACAACGAATATGCACACGCACAGCATGTGTACATGTGATTGTGTATTGTTGTGCATGGCACAAAAAGGTATAAAAGGCGAGTCACTGCTAAGATAAAGCCAGTTTGCGTGCGGCGCTCGTTCTGGTAAGAACAAATATTAGAAACAAGGCTACTAATCTAATATTAACTCATGCCAAATCGAAGCGAGAAAAGATATTGAAACCCAGGTTACTGATTCAATATCTCTTCCAGGCAGTGAACTCAGTCTGTAGGCCATAGAGTAGTTAGTGTGATTGGAGGTTGCCATTGGAACCCAGGTTGCTGATCAAAGGCGAATCCGACCACTGGTTAGGAGTAGTAGTTAGTGTGATTGGTGGTTGCCATTGGAACCCAGGTTGCTGATCCAAGGTGAATCCGACCACTGGTTAGGAGTAGTAGTTAGTGTGATTGGAGGTTGCCATTGGAACCCAGGTTGCTGATCCAAGGTGAATCCGACCACTGGTTAGGAGTAGTAGTTAGTGTGATTGGAGGTTGCCATTGGAACCCAGGTTGCTGATCCAAGGTGAACCCGACCACTGGTTAGGAGTAGTTGCTAGCGTGATTGGAGGTTGCCATTGGAACCCAGGTTGCTGATCGAAAGACAACATTCAATCATCAAGAGCAGAGTAGACCAGAGGCACTATCGACTAGACACTAACCACTAGCTAGAGGCTTAAGTAATCACACGTAACAGAGTAGACCAGAGCCACTACAGGGTCGACACTAACCACTAGCTATGGGCTTAAGTAATCACACGAACAGAGTAGACCGGAGCCACTACAGGGTCGGCACTAACCACTAGTTATAGGCTTATGTAGATAGTTGCGAATCAGTTAATTATATTTTGAATAAAGAACTGGAACAAATATCTCTGACTTTGTTGTTCATTAATAATGTAAAGACACAGTGTGTCATTACATTGGCGCCCGAGCAGGGACCCTTGTCCACACTAAAATAAATAATTTTTGCTAGTAGAAAGGAAAATTTAAAGTAATAGAGAACAAAAATTAGAATATAGAAGATATTATAAATAAAAATAGATCTACCTTATTAAAAAAAAAAATTATTGTTATAAATAAAAATTTAAGTAATATACCATTATAAAAAAAAGAAGAGAAAATATATAATATAGTTACACCATGCTGAGGACTACGTGGGTTTACTCCCTCAAGAAGGAGGAGCTGATTGGGTACTTAAAACAATGCGAGCAGAATACCGGGGGCACCGTAGAAGAACTCCGAAAACGTTTGGCGAAATATCTGACAATCGACCGCGAGGAGGAGCAGGTTAAGAAACTTCTCGAATGGCAGGGCAGACACGAAGCCGCGTTGAGTATCCGCCCACCCCTGGCAGACACCGAAGGTGGTAAGATACCAGCCGCTGCTATCATAACAGAAGTACTAGCGTTGAGACCTTCTTCCCCTGTACCGCCATTAGCTGAAACACACCTCGCTGACGTAGACCTCGTACGGAAGTGGGGCCTACGCTCCAACGGGGGAAAGGACCCTCTAGGCTTCACCGAACGGGTCGAAGAACTCTCAAATCTGTATGAAATAAACGTAAAACAGATAGTGAAAGTCATGTGTGAACTTCTCCGCGACCACGCGCTCGTCTGGTTCAGGAATAACAACAAACAGTGGGAACGGTGGTCGGACTTCAAGAGAAACTTTTATGACTTTTTCCTGACACCTCGGTATTTCGAGAAACTCGAGGATGAGACACGGAAAAGGGTACAGAGGCCACGTGAGGCTTTCAAGGACTACATACTAGCATTGCAAGATCTGATGCAACAGAAACTGGAGCGAATCTTCCGCAATTCCCATGCGGACTATCAACGGTACATCCGCCGAAAAGACTTCGCTACGCTAGATGACCTCATCGCACTAGCCGCCGACTTGGAAAGTATACAGACCCTTTCAACCCACAGCCGAGGAGAAAAACACCGCACGATGAACTGTTTCACGCGAAGACAAAAAGCACAGCTGGCGCATGAACATTGTGCTATGCAAGCAGCCGGGAGAAGAGCGGGCACCACATACCTCGCCTGGGAAGAAGACAAACTAAAAGCCGGCCTTAAGATCGAAAACTACAGGCTCGCCGCCGTTGTCGATGCGGGAGCAACACGAAGTCTTATAACACCGAGTTTGGTAACCAAACTGTTCGCCCAACTGAAGTATTTGGCTGTAGAAATTGATGTTATGTTGGCCGACGGCTCCAAAACTAGCATCTCTGAAGCAGTACGGTGTCATGCAACCTTGGGCAACCACACCGCCGAGCATGACTTTCTTCTAATGGATGCTGCAACAGAACCCATGATCTCAGGAGTGGACTTCATGAAGGCGCTCAACTCCGCCGTAACCTGTGCCGGACTGACCGCGGAAGCAAGGTCCAACGTAGCACTTGAAGAGGAAGTGGTAAGTCCTATCACAGCCAGGCCAGTACGCCGGCGCAAAGCGGTCCTAAATAGTATTATGACACTTAGCCCCCAGACAAAAATTGAACAGTTTCTTGACATGGAGTTGCCCAAGTTCCTAAATATTACTGGTTTGTCCTCCGCTGTGGTGCACCGGATCGTGATGAGAGACGAACGACCGGTTAATATACGCTACACGCCCCGCAACCCCGCAATGCAGGCCATAATTGATGCAGAGGTGAATAAATTAATATACAATGGGATAACATATTCGCAAGATGCCCAGACTTTCAGTGGGGGTAGTTACACACTAAGGGACATCACAAGCCCCCTGAGATCACCACCAAGCACCACAGACACAAAAAGCTCAGTCACCTGCACGCAGCCTACGACACCAGTCCCCCACGTGCTCGGGATCCGATTGGCCTGCAAGCATCCCTTCGTGTACCTACAGCAAAATTAAGCTCAGACGGCGCAACCGCGGAACACCTCTCACCACCCCCCGGGGAAGACGTTCAACCCACTGATAGTATTGGTACTCCGGGGCCAGTTGAAATCCCTTTGCATCAGGCCCCAGCGGCATTAAAGGTGAAGGTGAAAAAGAACCTCGACTGGGCTCCAGCCAAGGCTGCCTTCAGATGGTTAGTAGTAGTCGACGAACAACGTTACCGGATAGTTGTCTCACGGGCCGGAATCGCTCCTTAATCCATTGTCGCCACCAAACCCAACCCCCCGCCGGAAGAAGAGGGGTATTGCGATGACCAAAGTCGACACTCGTTTTGGTCCACAACCTTATACCCAATGATTTGCATCTCTCTCAGAGTCGAATGAATTATTCTTATTTTTATTATTAGTATTATTATTTAATGGTACTGAAATATCCTGTAGTTGTATACAACATTAAAAGAAGTATTACCTTTAGTTGATTATTATTATTTATATTATAAATAATTCATACTATTAACAGTAGTCGTTGACATACATTGGTACTTTGACTCGGTTTTATCCCTGTTGTTGCCCAACACTGTTACATACCATCACGTATAGTCAATATCAAGAAAACAAACACAGCACACAACGAATATGCACACGCACAGCATGTGTACATGTGATTGTGTATTGTTGTACATGGCACACAAAGGTATAAAAGGCGAGTCATTGCTAAGATAAAGCCAGTTTGCGTGCGGCGCTCGTTCTGGTAAGAACAAATATTAGAAACAAGGCTACTAATCTAATATTAACTCATACCAAATCGAAGCGAGAAAAGATATTGAAACCCAGGTTACTGATTCAATATCTCTTCCAGGCAGTGAACTCAGTCTGTAGGCCATAGAGTAGTTAGTGTGATTGGAGGTTGCCATTGGAACCCAGGTAGCTGATCAAAGGCGAATCCGACCACTGGTTAGGAGTAGTAGTTAGTGTGATTGGAGGTTGCCATTGGAACCCAGGTTGCTGATCCAAAGTGAATCCAACCACTGGTTAGAAGTAGTAGTTAGTGTGATTGGAGGTTGCCATTGGAACCCAAGCTGCTGATCCAAGGTGAATCCGACCACTGGTTAGGAGTAGTAGTTAGTGCGATTGGAGGTTGCCATTGGAACCCAGGTTGCTGATCCAAGGTGAATCCGACCACTGGTTAGGAGTAGTAGTTAGTGTGATCGGAGGTTGCCATTGGAACCCAAGTTGCTGATCCAAAGTGAATCCGACCACTGGTTAGGAGTAGTAGTTAGTGTGATTGGAGGTTGCCATTGGAACCCAAGTTGCTGATCCAAGGTGAATCCGACCACTGGTTAGGAGTAGTAGTTAGTGTGATTGGAGGTTGCCATTGGAGCCCAAGTTGCTGATCCAAAGTGAATCCGACCACTGGTTAAGAGTAGTAGTTAGTGTGATTAGAGGTTGCCATTGGAACCCAAGTTGCAGATCCAAGGTGAATCCGACCACTGGTTAGGAGTAGTAGTTAGTGCGATTGGAGGTTGCCATTGGAACCCAGGTTGCTGATCCAAGGCGAATCCGACCACTGGTTAGGAGTAGTGGTTAGTGTGATTGAAGGTTGCCATTGGAACCCAGGTTGCTGATCCAAGGTGAATCCGACCACAGGTTAGGAGTAGTAGCTAGTGTGATTGGAGGTTGCCATTGGAACCCAGGTTGCTGATCCAAGGACAACATTCAATCATCAAGAGCAGAGTAGACCAGAGGCACTATCGAGTAGACACTAAACACTAGCTATAGGCTTAAGTAATCACACGAACAGAGTAGACCAGAGCCACTACAGGGTCTGCACTAACCACTAGTTATAGGCTTATGTAGATAGTTACGAGTCAATTAATTATATTTTGAATAAAGAACTGGAACAAATATCTCTGACTTTGTTGTTCATTAATTTATGTGACCCGACACTGGACTCCGCTGACCTTACCCCAGCCAACAGCCACAGTGTGTCGTCACAAGTTCAATGCATTTAATTTAAGATTTTTCTAAAATTAATTAAGCTTATAATTACACTTTTTTTTTTTTTGAAATGGTAAAGTATTGGACTGTATGCCATTAAAATGAAAGAAATTGTTTCTAATATTAATAACTGAATTTTAAATATATTTTTTCAGAGCTAATATGTTTATGGACATAATTTTTTGTGCCACTTTAATAGGTTCACCATCTTAAATTGTAAAACTCAATAAAAAATGTTTTTTATGCTAAACTCTTTTTATTTTTCAAGATTTTTACAATGCTTTGGTAATGATTTAATAATGAGTACATCCACCTTTATTCAATATAACTTCAAAAACACGATTTGGAAGCTAGTTCAAAATATTTTTTTTATTGCTCCCCACACCATTAAATTTCCCTCAAGACTTAGGTAACGTTGTTCCTTACGTAGGCTAAAAAAATAATAGTTATGTATATCCAAATTAAACTTTTTTACGTCTGAGACAATAACACGATGCCATTCATTTTCATCGCTCATATGTTCCCGTGCAAACTGCAGCTGTTTCGCTTTAGGAACACCATTTAGCGATGTCTTTTTTTATTTTTAATGTTTTCAAATGTCCAGCACTTCGAATTATTCGCCTTACAGTGTTTACGCTAGCTACTATTTCCAATTTTCGCCAAATTATTGCAGCGTAATCGCTCGAATTTGAGGCAGCTCTTATAACAACCCTTCTGTCCACTTGTGTTGTAACTGTTTGCGTACCTCCTTTCATGTTATTTTCATAATTGGACATGTTTGTTTAAAAAAACTGCTTAGAACATTCTAGCTGCGACCAAGTCTTTTCGCGATATTTTTATGACCTAATCCAATTTCATTAAATGCTTTAATTTAACTTTTCAATAAAATTTTGAAAACAGTATTGCAGTAACTCAAAAACGTTTAAATTTAGAAATACCGTGAATGTCAAACGCAAACTAATTTTGTTAATTTTATTATAGACACTTCAAAATTTATATTGTAGTATATCGAGCTAATGAGGCTAAAGGTTGTTGATGTGAATAAAACACTTTATTTTATTTCATTATCCCGAAGTTTCGTCAATTATTTGTTGACTTTTTCAAGGGTTGGGAAGTCTATTTAATAATTTAAAAACATTAGATTATTATTGTGTACACTTTCGCTTGATAAAATAGAAAACTTAAAAAATATGTTGTAATCTACATTGAATTTAGATTTCTCGATGTTATTAAATTAAATATAATATGGTTTTTCTTCCATAAACACAAAACACAGCTTAAAGCGTTTACACAGCTTCACTTAATAGCTAACTTATAATTACTGCTTATGTTGTCCGTATCTTCTTTTAAGTTCATCGTCCTTTTCCTTTTTTGTTGAATTCGAAAACTTTCTATTGCGTATCTTCTCTTTTCAATGTTTTCTTTGTCTAGTATCTTAACATTTTTAAAATCAGCTGTGTGATTGTCGTCCAATACGTGTTGTGATAATGCTGTTGAGTGTTTCTTTTTTTCTATATCTGTCTTATGCTCTCTTAGTCTCGTTTCTAATTTACGTTTCGTTGTACCGATGTATAACATATCACAGCTGGTATTATTATTGCCATTGCATTTTATTTCGTAGACTACATTTCGAAATAAAATGTAAGTATTTTTCTGTTATACAAAATGTGAAACTAATAAGTGTAATTTCCAACTTTATTTAAAAATATTAATCGAAATTTGTATATCTCTTTTAGGGTAACAGTGTCAACAAAGAACTGCCTGATGGAAAACATATAGAGTTGAAAATTGTTAAAGTGATGATACTTTCAATTTAAACTTTTTTTCTTATTTGGATTAAAAATATATACGCATAAAAAATAATTTATTACAAAACATGCTGTCATCGTTGCAATCATCACTACATCACTTATTGAATAAGATGATTGTTATACATATATATATTATTTATCATTTATTATCAATAAAATCCAAATTCTTTAAAATATTATACAAAATTTTATTTATTTTTTAAGAAGTCTTGTTGATATTGTGTAGGTTTCCACACTACCATAGAGGTACTACAATTAGTGCGTTGCCAATTTTTTAAATGGCTGGCTTCCCCAATAGGGGGAATAACATGTTCCGGGCAAAACCATATTTACTACATAAAAGCACACGAACTTACAGTTTTATCTCATGTTCCGCAAACCTGTTGCGATACATATGTTCATATAAATTACTTTTCTTTCACTTTAATTAATTTAAAAAAATACTTCCGTATTCTTCCTTCTATTTTTATATTCACTTGATCACTGGTGGAAAGGAGAAATAACTTCACCGCACTAATAGCACTATTTTAAATTGTATACATCACACAAAATACACGTGTTGTTTTTGAAATTGAGCATGGAAGGCACATATTTTCTTTTGTACCATTCCTTTTTATAAACTTTAATTCTACATTCATTTTCCAAAACAACAGCCCGCTGCTGGTGCTAAGGATTATTGGATGTGGTTCTATACATCATATTTACTTACCTGGTCATATAATTCGGAAACAAATGAAGTTTTTCTCCTTCTCCATACTATTTGCCTATCTTTGCCTCCTGAAAAATAAAAGAATTTTAGATATTATCAAATTTATATATGTATAAGAAAAATTTACTTACATATTTTTGCTGCTACCAGCACCTATTTTACTGCTTCTCTGTGCTTTTTTGGTATTTCAACACTATTGGTAATTCGTGGACGAAAGAGTAGATTATGTTTGATCCATAAATTACCAATTTCAAACACTAAATCTTACGAAAATTCAATTATTGTAAATTTTTCGATAAAAATCCTGCCAAGAAATTTAAATTTTTTGTAAACAAAAATATGTCATTTTATATCGACAAGAAAAAGAAAAGAGATAGCAAGCAAAGAAATTTGCTGTCCCTCTCGCAACATCGGTCGAAAACATTACTACATACATAGTTTTCATGTCTAATTAGCAGTCTATGGTTTATATTTTTCTTTAATCATGCGTTATCAGAGAAAAGTGGGCATCTCTATGCAGCATCAAATTGTATCATTCAATTATTTTTAATACACATATACTTATACACAAACAGTTCTTAAATTATTTAAGGCTATAAAAAAAATATAAAAGATTAAATATAAACATAAATAAAAATTCAATTCAAAAAGCTTAGTACGTAGAGATAGGTATGCATCAAAGACTGGAAACAGAACTTTAAAATTAATTCAAGTTGATGCAAAATAAAATATTATTTGCGTTAAAACAAAAAATGTTAAGCTTAAAGTCAACATATCTGAAAAACATATGATTTCTTTCTAAATTTTAGTTTTTCTGGGTCTTTCTTCCGTTTTTCTAGTTATAATTCTTTTATTTGCATGTTTATATTATGCTTCCTTTCTTTAAATTCAATATGGTAATGTCTAGTAGAAAGGAAATTGTCTTTTAGCAACAGGGTTTCGAATTCTCTTGATGGTTTTAATTTTTGTGACCTCTTTCCAGTTAGCTGGCGTTTATTTCTTTAAACTTTTATAATCATCAGCAATTTTTATGAAAGAATGCAAATTTTCTTTCATCAGAAGATCTGCGTCAATTGAAAATAAGAGCAACGAATTACCATAATTGTTCTGTTGTGGAGAAATGTTGGCAGTTTGTAGGGTTTTAACTGTTTTTAGTCCGTCAACAGCAAACAACAATTCGATTGCTGTTTTGCTCGCGAGTAAAACTCGTTACCTCGTGTTCCAAAAAAACAAAAACTTGCCCGTTCGAGTAAGAACTCGCTCGTGACCAAATATGAGCACTAGACCCTTGATTTTAACAAGATATTCTACGCCTGCTTCTGCTAATATGTGCTTCACAACTTGGGTGGGAACTTTTTCTTCAGACGCTCCAACACCGTTTCTTTTTATTGATGATTAGTTAAAAAATATTTTCTGTGTAATATATTACTTTGGTCAGCTACCTAATTTTAAAATGAAGTCATTATATCATTTTTTGTCGACCATTTATTTTAAATTAATTTTAATGCGAGCTCTTTCCAAAGTTGGTTCGGCCCTAAAATAAGTTATATTCATAACAGCTCGTTTTCGGTAAAATTAGTTTTCGTTGCTGTCCTGAAATAAAATAAAAATTATTATTACATTTGTTTCTTATTTTCAAAACTTCAAAAACACATTTCCTTTTTGTAACTCTTTTTGCACAATTCGATTGCTGTTTTGCTCGCGAGTAAGACTCGTTACCTCTTGTTCCAAAAAAACAAAAACTTGCCCGTTCGAGTAAGAACTCGCTCGTGACCAAATATGAGCACTAGACCCTTAATTTTAACAAGATATTCATGCCTTTTTACGTAGACAATGGGAAGCCATAAAAAATAAGTCCTTTTCAATAGAACTGAAAATGACAAGAAGCTCCTAATTAAATGTTATTACTTTTCAATAAATATCAGAAACCTTATAACCCGAATCGATGAACCACATCAAACTTTTATTTTATTTCGCAAAATTTTCCATATAATATTAAGTTCTTAATATGCCCCAAAGCTCGAAATGAAAGAGTATGCTAATACTTTGTCTCAAGACCAGTACTGTCTATTCACTGACTCGAAAAACTTTGAAGTGGATGCTCGGCGCTTTTTAAAATTAATTTTTATGCTTATATCAATGGTGACGTTAGCATTAGAACCAAAATTTAAAATAAAACAAGAAGTGCTATCTCTTAAAATCAGGCCACCTAATTCATCGTTTTCACATGCACTTTTCTTTGACAAAGTCACACCGAATTTCTTCCATAATTTATTTCAATTCACAATAAACAGGCGGACTGCTACCTGCTATACGATGAAAGAAGTCCGTCTACGTATGTAATTACAGTATTTTTATCAAGTAGTCCTAGCAAAACTACATCGTATATTGGCAAGCAATAAAAGAGTATAACGTCTTACAGAATCCCTGCTTGTTGTTGATGGAAACCAAATATCATATACATATAAATAAATTTTTTAAATATATTGTGTTTCCACACTATGAATCACGTGAAGCCCAAGCAATCTGGTAAGCAACAGTTCGCTATCTTTCGCTTGACATGTACGATGGAATACTTTGGGTTTTGCTATTAGCAAAGAATATAAGTATACTATAAAAAGAAGCATCTTGAACAAAGCATGAAATAAAATTTTAAAATATTTATTAGTGCTGGGGGTAAGAGAAAAACGAAGAAAAAAGCAGAAACCAACTTGTTGGATCGTTGGTCATGGAACATGTTAAATGTTGGTTTCATCAAATTTAAATTGAAGGGAAGGTGAAAAAAACACATGCAAACTTGTTTGGAGTTCTTAACAAAAATTCTACTTTCATTTCAAAACATTTGGGGATTCACATGTAGTCATACACACATAAGTCATAAAATAATAGCACTAAAAATATGACAAGTGTGAACAACCCGTCATAACTTGGTCTGCTAAATAAAGTTGTATATATAAACTCTAACAGCTGCTGCCTTGTTATTAGCTGAATACATTTTTTTTGCGGCGGCATATGGATAAACGTTCAGTGGCTGCCAGCTACGTAATTTAACCGAAACAAATTTTTCAATTGTATATTTTTAGTTTTTGCGTTTTAGTGCTCCTTTAATATATTTTATGTTATAAAAATGTGATTTAATATACAGACATATAGATATGAATAATTTTTTATCCGCTTTTTAGTCGTGACACATATGTAAGTAACGACGGCAAACATATACTACCGCCGTCTCGCTTAAAGATTTTCAAAGTTCGACTTAGATCTCTAGACCTATTTTATGGCAACACAAAAACATACCTGCAAGAGTGCTATAATTTTATGACTTTTTCATATGCAGCACAACAACAACCTTTTCGAACCAGTCTAAAATTTTATGACTCTATGACAATATGACTAAATAAAAAAAAAAAGATATAGAAGAAATTTCAAAGGTTTACGATTTTTTATTCGTTTTAGGGTAAATTTGAAAAGGAAAATGTCTAATTCCTGAAGAAGATTACACAAAAATCTTAATATGTATATGCGACTGTAATTTTGAAAGCTCATTCATTTGGATAATAACCTAAAGGCGGAAGCAAAGATTCTATAATATAAAGATGTTGCACGCCATATAGTACTAAAATTCAAAAATTTTGTGCTTCTCTATGATGCGGTGGACAAGTATGTAGTAACGAAATCCAATGGCTTATTTATTCTCTTTCTCGTGTTTTTGCAAACAAAATATTTGAGTAAATTAATATATTTGCTTACAATTTGTGTTGTGTATGTTTGTATATTTGTATATACATATGTACACATATATATAAGTATGGTTATTATATATTTATAATACTTCTTTCATACCAGAGAACGAAATAGTGTACTTTTCTAGCCATTGTGTACACAAACTTACATCAACGACATCGAAAAAAAAAGACATTGAAAAATGTATACATGCCACACTTTATAAACAAATACATCTTGAGTGTACAGGACTGTGCATTGAAGACATTGAAAAACATTGAGGACATTGAGTGCACTTTATGCCCGTATACACATTTGCGGTGATGATAACATTATATTTGTTTTTGTATCTTTATAAAATTAATGTGTGGGACTATGAGGCGCCAAGAGTTTTTAAACAGACGCACACATAACAACAACAACACAAAAAACAAATATACTCATAATAAAAAGCAATAACACAAAACAACTGAAACGCGACTATTTTCCAAGAATTTGTTACATTTTGCAAATGAAATTAAATGAGAAAGAGGTAAGTATACTTTCATAAATAAAACGGTCCTTATAAAATTGCCAGGAAAACGAATTTCAAAAGATACTATTTCCATAACTAAAGAGGCTTGCCACTGTGAAATATGGCATCTCCATATACTCGGAGATGTACACAAGTACAGGCCGAAGGTGTACACACAAAAAAGTGTACACAACGAAAGAAAGGCAATGTCTTCAATGTATTGAGGGTGTACATTGTACAGCGGGTGTACATTAAATTTTCTTGTACACAATTTCTTTCTCTGTTTCATACATTGTAAAGGCCGAAGAAAACTGTCCTTTTATTGTTTTGTTTTTCCTAAATTTACATATGTACGTTTTTATTTTCTACAATGTTTAGTCTGCACACACTGAAATTTTTTATATAGAAAATATTACAAAATTTTTCATATATTTTTCTTAAAAATATCTCTATTAATATTTTTAGATAAAAAATATTTTATAATGAAAAATTGTTTATAGTAAAAAATTCATTCATAATGAAAATGATAGTAGAAACAATTTCAGAACAAAAATTTTTCTATAAAAAAAAAAATTCTTTGATTATAAATTTCATAAGGTACAGAAAGAAAACTTTCTTGTAATTGTTTTATAAAACCTTCTATATCGATAGTTTTTATGTCAAAAAGTTTGTGTATCAAAAAATTTTCCGTGGAAAAGTTTTTATAAAAAATTTGTTGTACATAGAATAGAAATGCTTAATCTTCTTATAATAACATTACTGCATTCTTTATGGGATATCCATAAGTACATATCATCTAGTACTCAGAAGGTTAAAATTTTAAATCATTAAAAAAAGAAACTCCTTTTTTGTAATATGTTTTATTGCCAATAAAGTAATTTGAATTTAAATACTATGGATATTTTATTTTGCGAAGTTGAAAGTATTCCTCAAAAATTGCATCAGATATTGCATATGTATGTGGGTATTAACACTTCTGTGCGAGTCGATATATATTTGTTTCTACACAAATAAAATTCATATTATTTACCCTACATTAATACAACCAGTTATTAAGCTATAATATAAACAAAACATAAACTAACTTAAATATGCCAGTGCTTGTGCAAAATAAAACAACTTATGTTGTCAACACTCCAAATAAATTGTTTTTATATTAAAACAATTATTAGTTGTTGTTCTTTATTTCTCTTACACCTACAATTTGAGTCGGCAAAAAACCAATCAGTTGTGGAATAAAACGGAAGAAAATAAGTAAGAAAAATTGATCAGTGAGTTCTTGTTGTGACTTTGATATTGTTTTAGGCTTCCCATTTATTAATGTGGAAGTTTGAAATAAATGTCTTTAGTTATTCTAAGAAATGTTGGGTAAAGGTTCCCTGATGATCTGCAATAGCCCCAGTGAAACGCGCATAGAAACGACCTAAAACCCCTCAGCTGATCAATTTGAATTTTTTAATAAGATTTTGGGAAAAAGAACTAGCACATAATTAAAATTAAAGAGTTTAAAAAACCCCCCAAAACATAAACTAACTTATAAAGTTAATCTTGCTTTTTGTAATTGAGCACTAGGAACAGATTGCTACATGAAAGTTTTATTATATCTGAAGAGCTTGCACAATTTTCAAAAGAATAAAACTTACTGGAGCTTGGGTCAAAGGTCAGTAAATATAGAAGACGCCAGTCAGACCTTCAAAAATGTTTTACTGTTGATGACTCAAAAACGTTTTGCTATTGTAAGGACTCGAAGATGCTCATGGATCAGACGAAAATTGCGTACGATCTTAAAGACTGCTGAAATAAATACCAAAACAAAGACTTAATTAAACTATTCTCCAAAAAATGTATATAAAATTTGAGTTAAGAATTTAAATTTTTAGTCATAAGGGAGTCTTTATGACCTGTTTTTGGTATCTAGGCACGTTCAAATTATATTGGTATGTTGACAAAAGTTGTTCAGCTTTACAATTTTTCCAAATATAGCGTATGAAAAAACAGGATTTCCTACAAGTTATGATCAAAAGACCGAAAAAAAAGTTTTTTCTTCTCTAACTTTATTAAAAAATCTCTGAGGTAAAATACATTTCTGTCATAAAATTTTAGCAAGAAATATTCAAAGTACTCTTGGCAACATTTTTGCCGAACATAGTTAACCGATATTTTTAAGTGCTCATTAGTTATTTGGCAAAAACTGATAACACCTTTTTTTGGGCATCATGCTAATATTGGGAAACTTTGGAGGCCCATAAAAAGAAAACGGTCACCAACTTGACCAAACTGAGTATAGGGTTTTACTAAATTTTGATAGTATAATCGGACCCATATAGCCACGATCTTGCACTTTTCAAAAAGTCTTCATTTGTCGCATAGTGTTATTTGCGCTGTATGCATATGTTAAGATCATATACAATAAACTTTATGATGTTATTCTAGTTATGTTAAAATTTTTTACAGAAAAAAAAATTATATTTGCTGTTTACGTTAATAATATCAATTACACAACATTATTTCATGACATTATTATATAACTAAAATTTGTAATATTTATACATTTTGTAGTTACTATGTTTTAATATTTAAAATTAACTAATTTATACTTTTTATACATTTTAGGGTTAGTATTTTTTAATATAAAAAATTTATGATTTATGTTGTTAAAAAAATTTGTATACCTATAATTGAAAAGAAAATTTTTGACAATAGAAAATAATTTCCCGAAGAAGCTAACTGAAGGCGAAATATCGAAAAATATATATAAATATAAAATAAGCTCAAAACTCAAACAAATCTATTAATTATAAAAGAAAAAAAGGTTAAAAATTTAGATACAAGAATCATATTATAACACAGAGCCGCTGTGAAAAATAAATAGGATGAATTAAGGATATTTCAAAAGAAAACCATATGCTAGATTTTGGATAAATAAATATGAAGCAGTAAGGAATAAAATAATTAGAGCAAAAGCAGCAATAACATTTTTGATGAGATGCAGAAACTCTGGAATTATACCAAATTTTATAAAGAATGCAACAAAAAACATCACAAATATATTTAGAGCAAATGGATCAACATCTATAAATATTAGGATTTCAAGATTTTTAGAAGAATTTCAAAATAAAATTGTAAGATTTGCATTAAAAAAATTTCATGCAAAACTGAAACAATTTCAAAGAGAGATGAATGTCATAACATCAAATTTAAGTGTGATTTTTACAAGAGATTTCATTTAGTAAAAAGGTAAATATGAAACATAAAAAGAAATTTGAACATCTTAGGTATTTACAAGAGGAAGAACTAAATACTAAATTTAACGAAAAATGGTTTGTGAATAAAACAAACTTAGATATACCAAAGGGTATACAGTGGATTCTTTCTCTAGTCCAAAAACACGCCTTACCAGTCAGTAAAGAAGAGTTTCCAAAATTAAAAATGGTAGCTGGTGGAGAATATTTGATTAAAACTGTTGAGAATAGGGAAGAACAAGAAATAGATTTACAATAATTATTAATAATTACTTAAATAAAATGAGGATTAATAATAGAGATAAATACACATTAGAAAAAGTGAATGAAACTAAAAGATTTTTAAGAAGCAATAGAGATATATTAGTTCTTAAATCTGACAACGGTAACACAACGGTTGCAATTAATAGACATGAATATAATCTAAGAATAGAAAATATATTAAGTGATAACTTCAGTTACAAAATTCTGTATAGGGATCAGACAGGAAAATTGCAAAAGAAAAATATCGAATTAGTAAAGAGCTTTTCAAAAAGAAGATTGTAACACTACTGGAGAAGAATAGACTTAAAACAATGATTGCAGTAGCTCCTAGTTTATATGCGTTACCTAAAATTCACAAAGAAGGATTTCATTGGGACCTATTTGTTCATTTATAAATTCGCCATCTTATGAACTCAGTAAATATTTTGAAAAAAATCAATGATAAATCTATATATAATATAAAGAATTCATTAGATTTCAAAGAGAAATTAGAGAAAATTAAGTTAGATACTAATGATAGGCTTATTTCATTTGATGTAGTATCTTTGTTTCCAAACGTCCCAATAGACTTAACTATAAATACAGTAGAGGAACAGTGGACTTTATTGGAAACATTTACTGAGATAAATAAAAATTTATTTTGTAGAATTTTAAAATTTTGTATAGATGACAATAGATATATTAAATACGATAAAAAATTTTATTTTCAACAAAAAGGATTACCTATGGGTTCTCCAGCATCACTAGTTGTAGCAGACATTGTTATGGAAGAGTTGTTAAATACATGTATTAACAACCTTAATATTAAACCTAAATTTATTACAAAATACATACGTAGATGATTTGTTTCGTATTATATATGAGAATGGAATAGAGGATATGCTAGATACATTAAATAGTTTTAATAGCAATATTAAATTTATTATTATTATTATATTCTCCAGTTATATATTTATAATAACAAACAATACAAAACAAGTGCTCCGTATATTATTATATACACAAACAATATGAAACAAGTGCGTTGTTATACATACATACATACAAAAGTATAAAACAAGTCTGTATATTACTATACATATGTACTCATAATTGGGTATTCACACTTCGTAGTATTTATTCACACTTCGTGCTAGTTATAATTGGGGGATTCACACTGTAGTCATAGAGTCATAAGTCATAAAATAATAGCACTAAAAATATGACAAGTGTGAACAACCCGTCATAACTTGGTCTGCTAAATAAAGTTGTATATATAAACTCTAACAGCTGCTGCCTTGTTATGAGCTGAATAAATTTTTTTTGCGGCGACATATGGATAAACGTTCAGTGGCTGCTAGCTATGTAATTTAAACGAGAAAAATTTTTCAATTGTATATATTTAGTTTTTGCGTTTTAGTGCTTCTTTAATATATTTTATGTTATAAAAATGTGATTTAATATACAGACATATAGATATGAATAATTTTTTATCCGCTTTTTAGTCGTGACACATATGTAAGTAACGGCGGCAAACATATACTACCGCCGTCTCGCTTAAAGATTTTCAAAGTTCGACTTAGATCTCTAGAGCTATTTTATGGCAACACAAAAACATACCTGCAAGAGTGCTATTATTTTATGACTTTTTCATATGCAGCATAACAACAACCTTTTCGAACCAGTCTAAAATTTTATGACTCTATGACAATATGACTAAATAGCACGAAGTGTGAATCCCCCAAATGTCATAAAATTTTAGACCAGTTTAAAAAAGTTGCTGTTTTGCTGCATATAAAAAAGTCATAAAGTAATAGCACTCTTGCAGATATATTTTTGTGTTTTCATAAAATGCTCTAGAGATCTGAGTCGAAATGCTGAAATTCTTTAGGCCAGACGACTAAGAAACGGTTAAAAAATTGTTCATACCTATATGTCTGTACATTAAATCAAATTTTTATAACATAAAATATATTAAAAGAGTACTAAATCACAAAAACTAAATATGTGCAAGTGAAAAATTTTTCTCGTTTAACTTACGTAGCTGGCAGCCACTGAACGTTTTTCCGAATGCCGCAGCAAAAAAAAAAATTTTTCAGCTCATAACGAGGCAGCAGCTGTTAGAGTTTATATATACAAATTTATTTAGCAGACCAAGTTATGACCTACTGATAGCACAGTTGCAATGTTTCGGAGGGCGAATTGAAATTAAACTAATTCAGGTTTTGAAACATGTTACTCTCTTTCGCTCTCTCTCTATCTTTCTCCCTCTAAAAGCGAAACGTCAAACTACATATAAATAAATATGTTTCGGAATTTAAAATTTGTTCTGAAACCATGGGTGAATCCAGCTTTACGACTCGCATATAAATTATTTCTTGGTTGTCATGCACTATCTTACATACATAAGTACATAATCTTTGCTATTACACTGTCGAAAGCTGACGACACACTTCAGTACAGTGTGCCCATATGCAAATATTTTACCGCTAAAAAATGCTAAAAAGAATCCCAAACTGCCAAAAAAAAAATTATGATTTAAATATTAATTGTATTAAATTTTGTTTGTATCTCTATAAATGGTTTATTTTTCATAATGCTTCCCTATAAACACTTATTGCACATTATTAAAATGTAACAGATTATATATTGAAGTATATGTACATATTTATGTACATGCAAAAAGAGTATTTTTAATAAAAGGTATCATTAAATTCAATATCACATTAAATTATCATAATATTAACAAAAAATCATACACAAGTTATATATCATATATCAAAATAAATTCAAATTAAAAATCTAATACGTCATCGAATGAATATTTTTCAGCTTCTGAGGATTCGTTCAATATATCATTGTAAAAAATATTCTTATCATATTTTTTATTAAATCATTCGGTATTTTAAAATTTGCGCAACATGTATTCAATCTTTTCAAACTACACCTTATCTAAAGTAGCGAATTCATAGTGTTTAGCATCATTCTATTTCGAGTTTTCATTTTTATGAGATTCATGCCACTAAGATCCCTTTCAACTTCCGCGTTGCTAAATGAAAACACCAGGAACTTCATTGCAAAAGTAGCTCATTCACAGAAGGGATTTTCATTTAGTGCACTTTTATCACAGGTCATACAGATGGGACACGAAAATCCGGCCAGATCGTATTTCCATGAATGGCATCCCTAATGGCAATACCTTTTTAACCCCTCATTTGGTGAAGGACAGTAAGATATTGCTTTGCATATTTCTATCTCTCTTCAATTAGCAGGTTAAACGTCAAAAATTTATGAGTTAAAAAATTTGTTTGCAAGCAAAAGGCGTTTAAATTTATTGAAATTAAGAAATTTGCGCCTTTTTCTAAACTTTAATTGAGTTTATTGTGTTTCAAAATAGCAAAGTGATAAAGATTTATATTCTGTGATAAAGTAAAATAAAACAAAATCTATATTTCAGGAGCCGTAAATGTATTTTGCGTTGCCAAGATGTTCAGAAGTTCCATAAGTTCCCGAAGAATCCAAAAATATAATGATAAATATAAACATCTTCCAGACAATTGTGAGTGGTAGACAGTGCTTGGAATTGATTCAGGACAAGCAGTATTTGCACTTATAATTTTCCTCTCAGAAGTACATAGTTTTGTGTATGATTGATAGAAATACATGTTAAAGAATTGCATTTATATTTAAACCAAATATTTTATTTAAAATTTAATTCTTGCGAACGGTTCTCTGTAAAGCTTAGGACTACATTTCCCTTTTGTTAAACAAAGAAACAGATAAAAATGACATCACCCGCTACACTTGTGCTTTCGTCGCAATCTCGTTGACGACTAAATAAAATGAATAGCAAATTGTTTTCTTCCAGTGTTATTTCGCCACTCTCACCAATACTACTACCTTGGGCATCTTTGCTTTAAAGGTTAGGACTTTGAGGAGGAGTCCGTGTGGTTGGATCACCGGTTGAACAAGGAATGTGTTTCAGTTAGATTGACCACACGGCGCGATAATTTTTGGAACAATTCATAGGGTTGAAAAAATAAGTAAGTATATGTTTATATTAAGATACAATAAGGTAAGTTTAGCTTAAGGTAATTAATTATAGCCTACTTTTAAATTTAAATTATACATTTAAAAGGTATGTATAATTTGAAATACATATAAGTTTAATAGTTTTGCAAATAAGGTTTAACATTCGTTTAAACACACTGGGCGCCTTGGCCAAAAAGGCCAAATATATATAGGGAAATTAACAATAGTATATTACCAATAATATAATTCAGTACTTCAATTTATAATTTCATTGTTATTCTAATTTGGATTTTAGAGAGAACAATTGCAAAATTATATAACTGTTTTTTAAAGAAATTTAGTTTTCAAAAGTTTAAAGTTAGTAATTTTTTGTTTGTTTACAATTCAGGAATTTTAATTGGGATTCTAGCCCTTTTTTTCTTATTTATGTACTATACAAAATTAACATTATGTATTGTATAAAATTAACATTATGTATTGTATAAAATTAACATTATGTATTGTATAAAAAGTAACATTTGGTATAAATTTGTGTACATTAGAAAAAATCCTTTTCAGTTTAGGATTCAGCCTTGGTCATCAAAAGGCTTGAATACATAGTTTTTGGCGTTTCTTGACGGTTCGGGTTGCAGTCTCTTCAGATCGCGATTCACGCGATGCCCTTTCCGTCACATGTTGCCTTTTCCTCTGTGTCATCGTGTTTAATGGGAAGGATACATAATTTTGCAATGGCCCTCGTGACCATTCCGGTTTGGGTTTTCAGGTCCGCTACCCATACACAGCCATCAGTCCGAGAGTAAATTTTAATGATGCGGGCCAACTTCCATTCGTTAGGAGGTAAAAGATCATCTTTTATTATGCCAAGTTGGCCCTCACAAATATTTCCGTCTATATTCTGCCATTTGTACCTTTTCTGAAGCTCTTTGAGGTATTCGTCCTTGCAGCGCTGGGCAAACTGGCGATGTATCACCTTTAACTTCCCCCAACAATGTCGAAAGGTTAGAGATTCCTGGGGAACTTCAGGTAGAGCCACTAAGGGAGCACCTCGGAGATGTCCTGGTGTTATTGCAAGCAGTTCGCTGGGGTCGTCAGAAGATATTGAAACTGAATCAAGATTTACCGGACCACTAATAACCCACCCAAAGATGGTTGATTGGGCCATCAGGGAGAGTGTAATTCTTCTCGTTCCCTCCAGAAATACCCGTGGGAGTGCATTGCTACCGATTAAAAGATCTACACGACTAGCTACCTGAAAATTGGGATCAGCGAGACAGATATCTTTGATAACCACGTGGGAGTGTTGGAATGGGATAAGGAACATCGAAGTTCAGATTTCTCATCATCCCGTGGGTGTGAAATTTTAATGTCATGCTTTGCAAAATGTAATAGGGGGTGATGGTTTTTATTACAGTGAGAACAGAGGAATTTACTAGGGCAATTCTTCCGCATGTGCGTATACACCATACAGTTGAGACATATTCTGTTTTCTGAAACGAATTGGTTTCTGGCCTGTGGTGTTAAATTCATGATCCTTGAACAATGTTTAAGCGCGTGATTCGATTTACAGATTTTGCAGAGATGCTGAAAGCTCTCTATCTTTGGCGTGTTAGCTCTTGCTAGATCTTGCTATAGAGTTTGGGAATTTGTGATATTATTTCTAGCAGGAGTAGAATTATTTTCACTGGAATTTGTGAAACTATCTTCCAGTACAAAATTTTAACATTATTAAAATTGGGGTGTGCGAATTAACTTTTTTTTCCTAATACTATCCGAAACAACTCTAATTTCCACAGGGATTTGTGATTTATTTTATAATCGAATATCTGGATGTTCGCTGGACAGTAATTTTCACGAGAATTTGTGAAAACTATTTTTCAATAAAAATCTAATTAATGCTCGCTGGGATTGCGAATTAGATTTTGTATTATTATTTGTAAAAGTTTTATAGAATATAACAATAATTTTCACAGGGATTTGTGAAAATTATTTTTAATTTAAGCCTGAATGTTCGCTGGGAGTTGCAAATAAGACTTTATGTAAAACAAAAATTTTACAAACACAATTTTAGAAACACAATAATTTTTACGAGAGTTTATGGAAATTATTTTTTAATGCAAAATCTAATTAATGTTCGCTGGGATTGCGAATTAGATTTTGTATTATTATTTTTAAAAGTTTTATCGAGAGTACCACTAATGTTCACCGGGGCTTGTGAACATTAATTTTCTATCTAAAATTTGATTGTTCGCTAGGAGTTACGAGTCAGGTTTTATATAAAACTTTTAGAAAATTTTAGTAAGAAACACAAGAATTTTCACGAGTTTGTGAAAATTATTTTTCAATACAAAATCTAATTAATGTTCGCTGGGATTGCGAATTTGATTTTTTATTATTATTCTTAAAAGTTTTTTTATTTAAAGTACTCAAGACTGATATGTGTAGACTAATCATTCGTGGGATTTTGTTTCATAGTCTGGCAGCCCCATTTACATTCCATGAACTTTGGTGTTTTTTTAATATTTTTTTCTTTCGCTTTTTCCTTTACTGTCTAGGGAAGTGAACCCGTGGATGAATTTTGATTATGACAAAAACAAAATACTTTGCACTTGCGGAACAATTTTTACAGGTATTTTGTATATTTGTGGAATTTTCGTGATTTAAGCAACTTTAAGTTTGTTGCCTATCTGCATACATACAAATGTACAAATTTGTTTACATGCATATATAAGCGTATACAGTCAACTTAGATGTATGCATGTAAATCTATAACGGTAATCACCCTTTGGGTTATATTTACAACTCTGTTAAATATAGTACTATTTTTTACCACAAAGCGGGAGCATGTTTTTAAAAGGGATTGTAAATTCATATATCAGCTGTTTTCGACATAAGATCGAAAAAAGTTTTTCTATTTCATTTAGAAAAGTTAAATTTTTGTGAATTTATTAAAATTTGTGTTAAACATTGCACTATGCCCAAGCAAACGGGAAAGGACAAAATTACAAATTTTTATTGTACATTTTTCCCCGTTTTCGCTTTAGGAGGGTTTTTTATCAAAATTATTTTCCATTTTTTTATATTTAAATACATATGTAAAATAAAAATCAAATATCTTTGCCGGCAAAACGATCAGCTGTTTAACTTTGGCAAATTTAAAAGAAGTATTTACCACAGGTTATACAGATAGGACACGGAAATTCGGCCAGATCATATTTTCATGAATGGCATCCCTAATGGCAATACCTTTTTGACCCCTCATTTGGTGAAGGACAGTAAGATATTGCTTTTCATAATTCTATCTCTCTTCAATTCAGCGGTTATACGTCAAAAATTTATGGGTTAAAAAATATGTTTGCAAGCAAAAGGCGTTTACTTTTATTAAAATTAAGAAGTTTGCGCCTTTTTTAAACTTTATTTGAATTTATTGTGTTTCAAAATAGCAAAGTGATAAATATTGTTATTCTGTGATAAAGATAAGTGTGTTTTATTTAGTATAATCCTAGCTCTTTAAGTGGCATTTTTCTATATATATAACCTGTGCTAAAAAAATTTTAGAAATAATGTAAGTAATAATTATGGTAAAATTTATGAAGAAAAATAAAACAAAACCTATATTGTATTATGGGTTGCCAAGATGTTCAGGAGCTCCATAGGTTCCCGAATAATCCGGAAAGCTAAGTGCATGATAGATATAAACATCTTTCGGAAAATTGTGAGTGGCAAACAGTGCTTGGAATTTATTAAGGACAAGCAGTATTTGCACTCATAATTTTCTCTTCATAAGTGTTTATATGTACATATGTCTGTATAGAAATTATGAAAATCAACCCAACAGTATTTCCAAGTGCACAATAACAATGGTATGATTGGCAGATGCATAAATATGGAAAGCCTCAAGTAAATCAATAGAGCTTTGCATCAGTGTTTCAAAACGCAGTCAAATTCTCCAATACTGGCTACAAAATACATAGCATTGGAAGAAGTTCGTGAAAGCAGTGTTCTCCCAAAGAGTAGATGGAAGTCAAATGAATATAGTATGGGAAAAAGTAATAGTGGAATATATTTAATGATTTCAGGTAATGTTTGTATTTTGATTTTAATTCTTCGCCTTTATTAAAACAATTTCTTTTTATTCTCTTTACTTTGTCAGCAAACAAGGCAGTTCGTAAAAGCGCACTAGCTACCGGCGGTGGTACAACACCGCATCGTTTTCGTCCTAGCACATTAGTTTCAGATGAAATTCGTCGCTATGAGAAAAGTAGTGAATTGTTGATTCACAAATTGCTCTTCCAACATTTGGTTTGTGAAATTGTTCAAGATTTTAAAACTGAAATGCGTTTTAACAGAACTGCTGGGATGGCTCTTCAGGAAGACAGTGAAGCTTATATTTTTGATCTCTTCCTAAATACAAATTTCTGCACCATCTGTGCAGATACTATTACGTCAAATGATATATTTTCGGCCAGACGGATTTGTGGCGAACAAACTTGAATTACATGGATGATGACAATAATTACCACTACTACCATCCTACAAGATCTTACAACCATTTTTAAAAACCACCGGTACTTTTCAGGGTCACAAATTAAAAAAAGAGATTATTTTTATTCTTACAAATATTATATATGTATATAAGAAAATTTGTTGAAGTGATTACTCAAATCTTTGCTTATATTGCATGTACCTTATTTTGCAATAATTTTGTAACAGATTTGTATAGATTTTTTCGATAAAAAGACCATTTAAAATAAATTTTAAATTTTAAATAAATAATTCTAATATCACTTTATTGTTATTTTTTAAGAAAGGAATTATAAAAACATTAAATAACTTTAAGAACAATGATTATAAATTTGTTATAACCAACAACAAATGAATCTCTCAATAAATGGTTTGTTAGCCTGCATCTTTTCTAAGTTTAGCAACTGCACCATAAGTATTCTCTTGCCGTCATCACCTATGGCAGTTAAACAACATTATTAGCAATGTGGCAAACTGCTTCTATCTATAATTCGTCTAGCTGCCATGAATTTTTCACCAAAGGTTGAACAAAAAGAAAACTGCACCTCCACAGACTATTCCACTATTCAGAATCACTGCACTTTTGTGAGTCTGGAACAGTTTTTCGAAACCCATCACTAAGGATTATAATTTCCTATTTTCCACACCATTTCGATGTTAATCCAATGATAAAAATATATGAAATTATGTTTGCAGATGCAAATTATCATAAAAACACATAACTTTTTTAATAACACCAAATATTTTATCCACAAAATAAAATTTTATCAAAACAAAATTTTATTTCCAATTTGTTTGTTGACCTTTTTTTAATGTGTGTTCATCTCTTCACTCACATTGATTTCTGAAAACCAACTATAGCTTTACTCTTCACAACAAAGTGTTAACGAAAACTGATACGGGCAAAAATGAACTGGCATTTTTGAGTATTCTGCTTATTTTGTGGTATTTACTACAGCTTTTGGTCTTGTTTTTGAACCACAGTGTGGTAAATTAAAGTTCTGTGCATTTGTTGTAGTGATGTAAACAGTAGTCTTTTTAGTACATCTACTACATTCACAATGTCTACAAGAGTACTTTATCACCAAGAGTGAAAACCCTTTATATAAAAATATGTATATGCTTTTATAAATACCTTTCAGTACGCTTTTATGGAAGAATGTATGTATATAGTTAAGTCTTAAGGGAGATTTACGGACTAAAATTAAATCCATTGAAGTTGTACTTACGCTATAACCATTGTACCAGTTACCCTTACCTTCTTGTGTTTTTTGCTGTATGTATGTTGATAATGAATCTTCCTTGGTCTTCCAATGATTATCCTTTTCTCGTGCTAATCGGTTGGCCTTTTCCTTTAAGAAATTCACATATTGTACCTTTTAATTTAAATTTTCCTGTGTTAAATTTTTTCAGTTTTCACTCTAATTTTTATTTCTTTATTTGTTCCCGGCGTGTTTTCTTATGGTTATTTTTGGTTATCAGCTTTTAACAATTTTTACTCTTGGTTCTTTTTTTATATAGATATTAATTTATATATATATATATATATATATATATATATATACTGGTTGACAGCTAATTAGAAACGCTTCTATTAAAAAAAACATCCCCAATTTTTTTTTATAAAACAAATTAAATATTCATTTATTTCATAATATTTTAATTAAATATGTTAGATATTAAAAAAATATAAAGTGAAACTCTAAATACTTTTCAGTCTTAAACATTTTTTGCGAACTTAGTTTGTTCTGTTAATTATATCTGCAACACCTAATTAGAAACGATTTCAGATTATTGGATTAAAAAGAATTATATTAAGCTATTTGACATACTTTCTGTTAATAATTTGTTGCAAAGCCCTTTTGCTTTATATCTGCCTCACATCGATTTCGCATTGATACTATTAGACGTCGACATCGCTCTACAGGTATCGCCTCCCACGCTTTTTTACTTCATCAAAAAGAGTTACCGTATTTGTAATATTTTTGCCACTAATGGCTCTTTTTACGTTCCCCATAGATGTTCTACGGGGTTTAATTCAGGACTATACGATGGCCACTCTAAAATATTGATAGAATTATCGTCAAAGAATTTTTTTGTCAGCCTCGCCGTGTGCTTCGGATCGTTATCCTGCTGAAATTGCCATATTACAGGCAAATTTTCTTCAGCATCACATTATTTAGAGTTTCTACGTATTTTTCCTTATTCAATATCCGATCAATTTTGTCAATTGGGCCAACGCCATGTTGTGGACAGTATTAACCCATTCGCTGCCAAGCTTAAATTTTATGAAGTCATTCCCATTGCCATTTATATTTTGAGTGTTATTGTTCACCAAAAAGCCTGTTATTTCTTGGTAAATGCACATATATTATCATACATAATCATTTACAAGCAGAAAACTAAAGACGAGCGTACTCGTCGGTGGCAATAGGAAGGCAGAAGGACTCGATATCCTTTTTAATATTTGCATACGTTTTAGTAGAAAAACAAATAATAAATCATGCAGATGGATGAAATAAAGAAAATGGAATGAAACGAGACACATTGCGAAAATTGGCAACACTTAGAAATTCACTATTGTCGAATACAGTGTCTTGATATTACTGTCCGAGCTGTCCTGATAAACCTCCATTATGTATTGGACTTTGTTACAAAACCTATCATGAAGATAAGGTATCATAAGTGATTTAGTTCCTATAAAATTTTGTTATAAATACACGAGGAAGTGTATTTTTGCGTGAAAGATCATTCTCTATAAGAAAAAAAGTATAATTTAAAAACAAAAAAAATTTTTGTAGTATTTTTCAAGTTTTTTACATATTTATATTATGTTTGTGGCAAAAAAAAAAATTTGTTAATTCAAAAGCCTGCATGTTATAATGTAGTTAAAATAGGACGAGTACACTCGTCTTGGCAGTGCGGGATACCCTACCAAAGACGAGTATACTCGTCCTTGGCAGCGAATGGCTTAAATGTCTTTTAATGTTGCCACAGAATTCTTTTATAGTTAGCTCGAAGGACCATGTTTAACATTGATAGAAATAAATGTTAAAGAATTGAATTTATATAAACCAAATATTGTAGTTAAAATTTAATTCTTGCGAACGGTTCGCTTTAAAGCAGTGATGCTCATTTCATAGAGCAATTGCTTATTGTTAACAATCACCTCTTTGTTATGCTCTTTCAATTCAGTTGTCTCTCAGACAGCAAAAAGTACACTTGCTTAGCGGATGCCTTGATTGCTTTGAAAAAATGTTGGTGCCATTACGAAAATTTTTTGTGATAAATAATGCATTTGGTAATCCTCAATGCCTTTTATGTTGTAAAACATTTAAAGATTACTGGGATTCTGTTATCAGAAGGCATTATGATATATTTCATAGCGTCATAAGAAAAATATAATGAAAATTGAATATGTTTTGTTGTACACCTTTTTGAATAAATTTGTCTGTTTGTGATTTCCGGCTTGAGGTCTTTTTTATAATAAAATAATATTAAAAAAATTTTTTTTCCCTTTTCCTTATTTTAATATATATATATATATATATATATATATATATATATATATATATTCCAATATTTCGACCAACTCTGTTGGTCATCTTCAGGGAATTACAATTTTCTAAACAAAAAACAAAAACAATAAACTACTTAATATTAAATTATTTACAACAATAATAATAATTACATTTTTATAGTCCTAGTGTAGTCACTTGTTTATTCTTCTAAACTTTGTCACCTACTGTTCACTGGTTTTTTTCTTATTCTGTGTTTGTTTATTGTATATCTATAGATGTGTGCGCAATTGTCAGTGTCTGATAGCAGATAGGAACTGTATGTGCCAGACCAATTAAAATTCTCAACTTTCGGCAATTAAATTTTGAAATTTTAATTGCCAAATTTGTGTTAATTGTTTTTTTTTATAATTTGATACTTTAATGTTTGTGTGTGTGTATTTTCCCACGGTTAAATAGGGTGTTAACATTGTTGTTGTTTTTTTTTAATGTTAGGGCAGGCGTGGGAATTTTTGTCTGTCCATATGAGACCTTGGAAGTTTGTGTCTGTCCATATGTGACCTTGGGAATACATGTCCGTCGCTTTGTGAGCGTGGGAATTTTTGTCTGTCCATATGAGACCTTGGGAATACATGTCCGTCGGTATGTGAGCGTGGGAATTTTTGTCTGTCCATATGAGACCTTGGGAGTTTGTGTCTGTCTATGTGTGCTAAGGCCTAATAGAAAATAAGAAATTTTTAGTATCTGACAGAAAATTTTTTAGGAAGTACAATATTTCAAAAGTGATGTATAAATGGATAGCCTTAATGTTTGCGGTTCGTTTCTTCTTGCTGGAGTGAGATTTCTTCTTTTATTTTTTGCTTTCTTTTCTTTTATAATTTGTCCACCAATTCAGTTATTTGTTTTTTGTGTGCAATGCTTGAGTGTGGGGGAATAATTTGATTATTCTGATCTTGAAGACGTTGTGAAAAAAAATTTACTATTCCATAAATATTGAAACTGATATTTTGTTTATTTTATACATGACGATCATCGATGGATTTTATTTGGGGATCTGGATGGTGGTGCAATATCTGTATTTTGTAGAATATGAATATTTATGCTATGTTTAAGTGTGTGTATTTTTGTGTTATGAGTGGCGATTGGAATGTCAGCCTGTCAGACAGGCTGTGTGTGTGTGACGATTGGTGAGTCTGTATGACAGTCCGCTTTTCCCGGATTTAGCGCAAGTGGGTCAGTATGAAATGTGATAAGATGTACATATTCATGGGTACATAAATATCTACAAATTTATTTCATTTACGCATATACATACAAACAAATAATAAGCGTTTATTCTTTGTGCCCAAATATTCCCTTGACCATTTGAATGAATGAACCATTGTGTATGTTGTTTGTCTCTGAAAAAAAAATATATATGTGAGTTTTTATTTGAAATAATTACATAAATATTATCTACGTAGCAGTTTCATTCCCGTAAACATTTTGTATCGTTGAGGCATGCATAAGCATGTTCCTGTACTCATCATTGCGTTCAAAACTTTGTAACGCATCTGTATGCACAAGCATGTCTCTGTACTCTGTAGATATCACTTATCAAACTGTTTGTTTACATAAATATTGTCTACGTAGCAGTTTCATTGCCTTAAACATTTTGTATTGTAGAGGCATGCATAAGTTCCATCTCATATACCCGCAGTACTTCTAAAACTACTTTCTTAAAATTTTGCAACCAACGATTTTTGTAGCTACAAGTTACTAACTACGCAAATACTGAAAACTACTTTGTTGAAATGTAGCGTACTAGACCATACTAAACATTTTCACGAATTAATGTAAATCAAATTTGTTAAGACTAAAGTCAGTACATTTTTTTATCTAAAACCAATAAGTCGTGAATGCTTCAAAACTCCTTGTGTTTTAAAAAATTTTACTTTTTTAATATTACAAACTTAAAACAGTATATAAGTGCATTTCAATAAATAAATATTAAAAAATTTTAAAAAATATGAGCTCTTCAGTTTTTCGTTGTAATATCTGTAATAAGCAATACGGATAAAAAAAGTGCTATTTAGAACATTGCAAAAGTCATGTTCAACCCCAAGGTGTACAGCAGTCCGTACAACCCCAAAATGTGCAGCAGTCCGTGCAACCCCAATGGTCCACAACAATTTGCTATATCAGTATCCCGTGCAGTATCAGTATCCAGTGCAGTATCAGTATCCAGTGCAGGTTCCAGCGTATCCTTTGTATCCGTATCCAGTGTCAACCAACCAATTCACAGCACCTATGGAAATTCCATATCCCATTGAATATAGCGTACCTATACAGTTGCATCAAAATAATATGCCTAATTATTACCCAAGCTATTTGCCCGTAGAGAATCCTCCTCAAGACATGGATATAAGTCAAGTTATTATACATGATCAGGCAAATACACAAAATGATGAAGGAGAAATGGATATCTCAAATTCTGCGGATGATCTACTCTCTCAAGCTCCAAATGAATGTAAATATTATATAATAAATAGTGCTTTTAAAAATAATATTACAACATTTGGAGTTCCAATAAATAAAGATTGCATTCTATTTGAAGATGTTATTGTGGATAATAAACATATCATGAGAGAAAGACTTGAAAATAGTCTTGCCGTGCACAACATAATTAAATTTAATATTACTCTTATTGGAGAGTATATTAAAATTATAAGCGATGATATAGAATTGTGTACTATTACTCACCGGGCAAAGATGGATCTTCTGTGCATTGGAGATGATGTTGAGGAAATTATGGCAAAGCAATTTCAAGAAATCCACAACAAAATGTCTGAATTTCAAGAACGATATTCAGGATGGACTTTAATTAGAATTGTTCATCTTGAAGTTGCAGTAAATAAGTCAGTTTTGGTGAGAGGATCAAGTTGGATTAGTACGCCAGAAAAACTAAAAAGTAAAATGGCATGTATAAATGTTGAAAATAATGACATTTATTGTTTTAAATGGGCAATAATATCTGCACTGGATACATCTGATATTAAATACAAACAACGTTGCAGCTCATACAACATTGCAGACATCAGCGCTGATGTTATTCACTTGCAAAACGGAATTGGGCTTGATTTCAAAAATTTAAAGTTTCCGTTGGCGTTAAAGAGTATCAGGATATTTGAAGAAAGTAATCGAAATATTAGCGTCAATGTGTTCGGATACAACGATGAAAGGAATGAGATTGTTGGGCCATTCTATAACACCAAGAATGAAAAATCTCAACATATTAATTTGTTATTATTAGAAAATGCTGGAGGATATCAGCATTATATTCTTATAACAAATATATCAAAGTAAGTAAAGAAATTTACATTTATTTACGTAAATATATTAATATGTATTCTTATAACTTTTTTCTTTCCACAGACTTTTAAAGTCTCAGACTACCAAGCACTGCAAAAAACTTGTGCTTTGTAACAGCTGCCTCCAATATACCCACAATGAGAGGACGTTAGAACAACAGAAAGAAGAATGTGGGAAAATTGTTGCGGAGCTACCGTCTGAGGAAAAAGCGGTGTTGCAGTTTAAAGACCACCAACGACAAATGGATGTACTATTTGTTGTGTATGCAGACTTTGAATGCATACTGCAGGAGGTTAATATTAGAGTAAGTGATACAAGTAATTATATTAAGAAGCGCATACCTTGTGCTTATAGTTATTATATTAAATGTAAGCATAATGATAGTTTAGATAAATTTAAATTATATACGGGGAGGGATGCAGCAGAAAAGTTTGTAGAAAATTTTATTAAAGATTGTGAAGATATTTATAATGAATATCTAGTAAACAAAAGGGAAATGGATGCTTTATCTCCTTTCGAAATTCATAATTTACAAAATGCAATAAATTTTCATATATACCACAAACATCTAGGTAATGATAGAGTGCGAGATCACTGCCACATAAGTGGTAAATTTAGAGGCGCAGCTCATAAGATTTGCAATTTAAAATTTCAAGTTCCTAAATTTATACCAGTTTATTTCCACAATTATTCTTCTTATGACTCGCATCTTTTTGTTAAAGAGTTGTGTAAAAAATCCGACAATATAAAAGTCCTTCCGCTCAACAAAGAATTATACATATCACTATCTAGATTTTCAAAAATGATCGACAATTACAACCGTGGACTTAGATTTTTAGATACAATTCGTTTTATGCCTGAAAGCTTAGAATCTTTAGCCAATAATCTTTCAGAGCAAGACTTTCACATTATTAAAAAACAACTCAAAACCAAAACAGAGTTTGATCTTGTGAGAAGAAAAGGTGTCTTTCGCTATGATTTTCTAAATTCTTTTGAAAAATTTAATGTTGGTGATCTTCCAGCAAGGGGAGATTTCTTCAACCAGCTCAATAATAAGGAGTGCTCGATTGAAGACTATGAGCATGCAAAAGAAGTTTGGAATGCTTTCAGCTGCAAAACCTTGCAAGATTACATGGAAGTATATTTAAAAACGGATGTGCTCTTACTTGCAGATATATTTGAAAGTCTTAGAAAGGTTTGCAAGAACATCTACAACTTAGATCCATGTCATTATTACACTGCACCAGGGCTATCGTGGCATGCTATGCTAAAGTAAACAAATATAGAACTAGAGCTTTTGACGGACATAGATATGTACAATTTCTTCAAGAAAGGAATACGTGGTGCACTTGTACAATGCAGTAACCGATATTCAAAGGCTAACAACAAATATTTACCTGATTTCGATAGAGAGAAGCCCTCAGAATTTATTGTGTATTTAGACACAAATAACCTCTACGGTTGGGCTATGTCTGAGTATCTACCTTATTGCGGATTCAGATGGCTATCAGCTGAAGAGCTAAATCTGGATCCTAAAACCATAGATGATAGTTCAAGTGATGGATATGTCTATGAAGTTACTTTAGACTATCCTTCTCATTTGCATGACTCTCACAATGACCTTCCTTTCTGTCCAGAAAATAAAAAAATTTTGCAAACAAAGCACATTAAATTAGTTTCAGATTTTTCAGCAAAACAAACATATGTCATACATTATAGAGTTCTTAAACAATGTTTGCAGTATGGTCTAGTTCTAAAGAAAGTGCATCGAATTCTCACCTATAAGCAATCAACCTGGTTGAAAAGTTATATAGACTTGAATACCAAATATAGGGCTACTGTAAAAAATTTTTAAAAAAAAAAA
The DNA here is from genome assembly GCA_963675445.1 of Linnaemya vulpina. Lineage (NCBI taxonomy): Eukaryota > Metazoa > Arthropoda > Insecta > Diptera > Tachinidae > Linnaemya > Linnaemya vulpina. Next base: position 15,102,362 of record OY776281.1, read on the forward strand.
ATTTTTTAATGGTTAAATAATGCAGTATATGGTAAAACTATGGAGAATGTGGAAAAGAGAAAAGATGTACTAATAGTTACGAACTGGAATAGGACAAACTGTAATCCTTTAGGAGCTAGAGATTGGATATCTAAGCCTAATGTTCATTGTTTGTCAATATTTTCTGAGAATATGGTAGCGATTGAAATGAATAGAGTGAAAACCTATTACAATAAACTTATATATTTAGGATTTTGTGTATTAGAGCTTTCCAAATGGAAAATGTATGATTTCCATTATGGGTACATGCAACCCAAATTCAAGACAACCCTATCATTAAACTATATGGAAACAGACTCTTTCATTTACACCGTCCAAACTGAAGATTTCTATGCTGACATAAAAACTGACGTCGACCATAAGTTTGATACATCAGATTACCCAAAAGACAATGTATATGGATTTCCTCTGGTAAATAAAAAGGTGTTGGGTATGATGAAGGATAAGAATTGTGGAAAAGTAATGAAGGAAGTTGTAGGATTGTGATCAAAAATGTACTCTTTTAGTGTGCAATATCAAAGTGATATTAAAAAATCGAAAGGAGTAAGTAAATGCATTCTTAATAACTATAGTATAGCTTCATATAGAAATTGCTTATTCAATAAGTCGACTGTGTATGATGATATGCTAACATTTAAATCAAAAATTCATAACATTTACACAAATCAAATAAATAAAGTAGTATTAAATTATGCAGATGACAAAAGAAAAATAAGAAGTGATGATAAGAGTACATATGCATGGTATCATTTTCGTATCAAGGAAACTTATGTAATAAAAGAAAACATGTTTTATGTTTAAGTTAAATATTGTTTTATTGTTAAGAGAGAGGGAGAGAAAAAACTACAATTGTACAAATATATTATATATTAAAAACATTCAAGATTTTGTTTTATTTTGATTATTTAGTTTTAATGAAATAATGCATAATATGAATTAATTAAATGGGTAATTGCCATTTTTCTTAAATAATATACCGAAAACCGGCAAGTGTCTGGTCCCTCCATACAATCCGGATGGCTCCAAGGACAGGACTTGAAATGGCTATCGTCCTTGTCTTCATCTTCCATTATACCCATTCCTTCGTTTTGATCCAACATTTTTTTTTTTTTTAAATATATTAATTTTTATTATTGAATCTGACTATACGTCATTCACAATAAGTATTAAAATCTTAACCTAACAAAGTATTTAAGTTGATACTGCCATTGCAGCACTCAACTTACTGTTCGGATAATAAAAAATAAAAATAAAAAATAAAAGGAAAATTATGTTGCCAAATCAAAAGTTTGCACCCGTTTCAGACGCCTATGACCCTCAAATAAAAGCAAGTCCCTCGCAAATGGATTGGGATGATCAGTAACTTTTGCAATGTAGCTCGTACACGATTTTTTAATCTCTTCTCGGATGGTAGGAATATTGAGATCCAAGTGGATGTTATTATTTCGTATGTACCAAGGAGCGCACGTAATCATTCTCAGAATCTTTGACTGTCTTCTTTGTAGCTTTTCAACATTTGATGCGGAGGCGGAACCCCACAACTGGATACCATAATACCATATTGGTTTTAAGGCTGCCTTGTATAAGAGTACCTTGAGGTCCAAGTTCAGTGAAGAGTGTGGCCCAGTTAACCAGAAAAGTTGAGCGGTTTTGATTTTCAGCTGTGTAATTTTGGCTGCAATATGGTGAACCCACGTCAGACGCCGATCGAGATGTATTCCCAAGTACCTAACTTGGCTCTGCTCTGGAATTGTTGTCCCGTTTATTGAAATCGGTGCGCAACTTTTGTGCCTTAATGTAAAGGTTATGTGAACACTTTTCGAGGTATTAACTTTTATTTTCCACATATTCAACCATTTCTCCAAATCAGTAATGTGGGTTTGAAGTTGTTGGGAAGCTACTTCCGGATGTTGATGTATACTTAAAAACGCTGTATCATCAGCAAATGTGGATGTGTGTGTGAGTTGATTTGTAGGCAAATCGGCGGTATATAATAAGTAAAGAAATGGGCCGAGTATGCTCCCCTGAGGGACACCAGCTGATATTCGTTTGATTGACGAATAAGTACTTTTTGATCGTACTACAAAAGACCTATTCGCTAGATAGCTAGTGAGCAGTTTGTGGACGTTTTCAGGAAGCAGTAGTGAAATTTTATATAAAAGGCCTTCGTGGCAGACTCTGTCGAAAGCTTGTGATATATCAATAAATAGTGCAGAGCAGTACTGCTTATTTTCAAAAGTTTGACGAATTAAATTCGTAATTCTATGCACTTGTTCAATGGTACCGTGTTTTTTCCTAAACCCAAATTGGTGGTTGGGAATTAAGTTAGCCGAGTCAGTATACGGTGATAACGATTTTAATATTAACCTCTCAAATATTTTTGAGAGAACCGGCAATAAGCTGATTGGGCGGTATGATGTCACCTGCGTGACGTCTTTGCCAGGCTTGGGGATCATAACTATTTCCGATTGTTTCCAAGATAATGGAAAATATCCAGTTCTTAACATCGAATTAAAAATAAACATAACGACTCTCAAAGCCGAATTCGGCAGGTTGATGATCATAGCGTTAGTGATTTTGTCACTGCCGGGCGATTTTTTTGGGTTTAGACCACGTATAACTGCCTTCAGAGCAGGTAGGCGGATTTTTAATGGGTCAAAAACACGTTCTGGGACAGCTGTTGGTGGTAAACAAGAGTCCGTTTCGTTTGGAACAAAAACCGCCTCCAGGTGATTGGCAAACTCTTCAACTTTCTCGCTGGAGTTTTTCGCCCACTTCCCATTATGTAAGCGAATTGGGGCTTCATAAGCAGTAGGGCACTTCATTTTGCGGACTGCCTTCCACAAACTGTAGTCCGTCTTCTCGGTGGCATCTAAATTCTCCAAAAATCTGTTCAGGTTTAGCTCTTTTTCCCTCTGAAGGGCCCCACGTAACATCTTCTGGCATTGAATTAATTGTGTTTTTAAAGTCGGCGAGCGAAACTCTTGCCATTGGCGTCTTAATCGTCTTTTTTCTCTTAGTAGAGTTTGAATGTGGCTTGGATCGTTGGTACCCCTTTTTGTATATAATGAGGTAGTGGGCGTAGAAACCTTAGCAGCATCAGTCAGTATACTAGTTAGTTGGTTCACAGCCGACTGTATTTCATCATCAGTTTTTAGTGAAATATTTTGCGGCAGGTGTGCGCTTACATACATTTTATATTTAAGCCAGTTTGTCTTTCTGTTTGGAAAATAAATAGCATTCTGATCTAAATTTTGCTGGGCATTGGAAAGCGTTAAAAAGGTTGGAGAATGATCCGACGACAGATCGAGGGAAGGAAGCAGCGAAATATGCTCGCGTTGTATACTTCGAAATACAGCAAAATCTATCACATCGGGGATTTTTTTTAAGTCAGTAGGCCAATATGTAGGGTGTCCTGCGGATATTGCATCCAAATTGTTGGACAAAACAGTATCAAGAAGTTGTCTGCCCCTTGGAGTAACGAGGCGAGAGCCCCAAAACGTATGTTTAGCGTTAAAATCTCCAGCAGCTAAGAATTTTGAGCCTAACGTTTTAAAAAAATGGGTGAACTGCTCCTTATTAATATTGTGCCTTGGAGGGCAATACACTGCAGATATTGCAATCCCTGTGGCTGGTATGTTGATAGTTGTGGCCTGAATATGATCTGTTTTATACTCTGGCATTGGAAAATGGTCGACATCCTTATGAACAAGAATTGCTGAACCTCCACAAGCTCTACCACTTGGGTGCTTTGTATCATAGGTATAATACCCATTTATTCGAAAACAATTTTTGATCGAAAAATGGGTTTCGGAAACAAGCAAAACATCTATTTGATGTGTGTGCAGGAAGTGTTGAACTTCATTTTTATGCTGGCTTAAGCCGTTAGCGTTCCAGAAACATATTTGTAACCGGTTCATTTTTTATTGTCTAGCAAAATCTGCATTAACATGCTTTGATTTTGCAGCATTTGTTGAAACATACTCTCCATGCTTGACATAAATCGGTCCATGTCTAGGAAATATTTCATCATATCCCGTTCATGTAGTTGGCATCCTTCAAAGTTGATTAGGAATTGCTCAATCTTGTCTCTTATTTGACTCATGTTTTTTTATTTTAAATTTAATCTTTTTATTAGCAAAATTTACTTGCGACCCGTTTGACTGTTACTTTGCAACTATAATTGCTCATTTCAACGAACCAGTACTAAGATGCATGTTATGAAATTTAAAAAACGAAGCCTGAGCGTTTTTAATCCAAAAAATAATTTAAAATTCGACTCAAAAAAATGTATACGTATTTATGTCATCTCTCTATCCTTTTTTAACTATTCAGTTTTAAATACTTATATAGATTTCATTTTTCCCCACTTTGTCTTTTGTCAAAATAAAACAAAAAAAATCATTGTATAACGATTTTCTGTTAGGCTTCTTACAGTTTAGAAAGTTAAAATCGAGATTAGCTTGCAATAAAAGTTCAAAGCTATAAGTTGTGAAAAATTTCTACCGCAATGGATCTAGTGAAAAAATTAAATTCGTGCAATACAAAAACCTTAATACATATAAAGGATCTAGATGATTCAATCAAATACAACATCCTACGTGCAAAGCGGGTAACAACAAAGTACGGAGAAACAGTTCAACTTGAGCTGGAAAATCATATAATGTTTTTCCCGAACCGATAGAATGCATTAACCAATGTAGAGTTAGAAGATCTTTCGAATAATAAATATCGACTACAAAGAAAAGGAGAGCGAAACCTGATCTTAGAAAGCGAGATGCACGAGTTTTTGATACCAAACTTCCAGTACCCTGTTTGGCAGTAAAAATAAAAAATGTTATGTACATATATTTTGTAACTAGTACAATAAAACAACGAAAGAATTTTTTTAAATATACAAATATATGCTTGTGTTTTATTTCAACTCTTTAGTTGCTTCATAAAGAAATTTTAATCAGAAATGACCACAGTTAAATGTATTCAAGTTTTGATATTGATTGTAGTTGAATTCAATATTTCTACCTAGATATTTGATTAATTCTAAAGGAGGTTGTAAATTTCCAAAGCTGTCGAAATATTGTTTTTCATCCTTGTTTCTATAGTATGCTACCCAATGAGTACCTGGTCCTGTTGATAAATCTAAATTAATTATTCCACTTTCTACTATCCTTTGCCGTTTTGGTAGAGAGTCCAACATATAAACTCCTCTAAAGTGCGGAATATTTCTTGAAAATTTTCTTAGATCAAATTCTGATAATGGTCTGTTGGATAGCATTTCTAATAGTTTCTTTAATGGTCTTTACAAACAAGTCCATAATCCTTTTTATATGGTTTAAGGTACAGTGTTTCTCCCACAGCAATAGACTCCATTGCCTTATTGTGTCTGGTGGCTTCCTCAAGTTGTTTCTTGCGTCCTTTGTTGCATTTACAGCCTTAGCTATAGCGGCACCTCTAGTTGTTAGACTACCAAGTGCACCTAGAGCAGTTAGAATCGGAATTATCGGTAAAAATCTACCAATTTTTGAGAACATTGACTATGCGTAGTATTACAGCGCGTGTATTTTTCCCCTTAAGAGATTTACTGATAGCTTTACGAGCAATCTTAATGGCTGAATTAATATCTTGTGGTTTTTCCTTCTTCAATATCTTTGTTGCTGATTTAGTTGTTTGATGACACAGTTTTTTGTCATTTATACTTTTCACTGTATCCCTTTTCTTTGCTTCAACACCCATACCAAGTTTAGTTTTTGCTTTCATTGCGTTGGTGACTATATATGCAAATTTTTTTTTCTGCAAGATCACTATCTTTTGAAAGAACTCTTTCCCAAGCTTTATTTTCAAGAATTTTATCAGCTTGATGTCTGCTGTTTAAATCTTTATTTTTCGAATAAGCTATATCGTGATTTTTTCAAGCAGCATCCAATAAGTTAATTCCTTTATCTCATCTATCTAAACGCCTTTGCAATCTTGTGTCAGGTCCACAGTACTGATATAAAGGAAGATGTAATTCAAAAGGCAGAGAATTTATTGCTTTATTTAGTAAACTTTCCCCAACGATAGTTTGCTTGTGACTAAAACTTTTGTTACAAAGTACAACCATATTACTTTGATCTACAATAAAAGATATTGTTTGCTAATTCCACAAGTAGTTATTAAAATGCCCTTCGTAAAACAACACAAAAAATATTTTAGTTCGTAATGCTGATATTTGTTCATATGACAGTCTTTGTTACCAAATTCTATTCGAGCATTAATAGTTGGTCCTCCAAATTGTGGAAAAACTAACATAATGATTAGTTAGCTGGAAAGTCCTAATGGTCTCAAATTTAAAAATATTTACTTGTCAAAATCTTTATATCAACCTAAATATGAATACCTAAAGAAATTAATTTCACCAATGGAATGGGATACAACACATTCGCAGATAATGAGTACGTTTTTCCTCCTAGTGAAGCTAAAAGCAATTCAATTATGATTTTTGATGATGTTGCATGTGAAAAGCAAAACAATATACGTGCATATTTTTGTATGGGTCGTCATAAGAACGTAGACTCATTTTACTTGTATCAAACTTACACGCGGATTCCAAAACATTTGAGAGATAATGCTAATGTAATTATTATGTTTAAACAAGATGCGACAAATATGAAACATGTATATGATGATCACGTTGCCAGCGATATGAACTTTGAAATGTTTCAACAAATTTGTAAAGAATTTTGGAAGGAAAAATACGGTTTTTTGATGATAAGTAAAAGTAATGATCTAAACAATGGTCGTTATAGAAAGTCATTTGATTACTTCATCATAATATAATTTACTGTTCATCAAATGTACCCTTCAGTATTTAATCTAGCTTCAAACTTTATACATGTGATTATTGTAACTGATCAGATAAGCTGATCTGATACCTGTTAAACTGACCTGATAAGCTGATCTGATACCTGATAAGCTGATCTGATACCTGTTAAACTGACCTGATAAGCTAATCTGATACCTGACAAGCTTATCTGATACCTGTTAAACTGACCTGATAAGCTGATCTGATATCTGATCTTATAACCTGATCTAATAAACTGATCTGCTTCCTATTGAACTGACCTGATAGCTAAAATGAATGAACAAATTCTTAAAGACTTGGTGATTACAAGAAATATCTTGAAGAAAAAACTTCGAAGCATAAAAACTGGTGAAATAAATACACATGAACAATTAAGAGATACATTCAAGCCTATCACAGAATCTTTAAAAGAATTTATCAATAGCTCTAAATACGTTGGTAGACCGGTTAAAAAAGAACCGAGTGATAAGGATACTGGAATTGATGACAACGAAAGTTTTCATCCTCAGAATTCAACAATAAAACTGGAAACGAGTACTCCCAAGAAACTAATTGAAGAAAAAATTTTTAAACAATTGAATAGTAAAAGTAGCAGTAATTATGATGAATTTTACTCACAAAATTTTAATAATGAAGAAAGTTATCCTGACTTATCACTATTGCAATCGAGAAACGAACTAGATACTAACTATGGTCCACATAAAGATAATAATAACGAATGGAGATTTGGTAATAGCACCATCAAGTTAAATCAAGATAAGATACAGCTTGGTGGACAAATATGGGCTCTCACGCCAGGACTGTTTTCTTTAATATTTCATAAAACAACAAAAAACTATGACAAATTCGAGCTTGAAATCTATAAAAGAAATATTACTTACTACCAATGCTCACAGGAGAGACTATAAGTCTGATGGTCAAATCAAAGGGAGCAAAGCCCATAAGTACAAACATATTATTGGAAAACTTTTCAAAGGAGAAAATCATACAAGCTCATCAGATGTAACAAAAACTAATTATTTAGGAAGGGGTTTGATGCAATTTAACCCTCATAATCCAAACTATATATACTGGGATTATCCAAACGAGTTGGTAGATCGACTTAGACTACATGATTTTTTATACAAAACATGTCCCTTGATAAATTTGGGCATTATATTAACGATAGAAGTGAAGTAATTTCAACCAAAAATGCACCTAAGTTGTTGGGCTTCTTTATGGATACGAACAAAAACATTGATATCCAATACAAGAAAATCAAAAATGTTGCAAACGCTCTGGAGGAAAACGATGTTATCAGTAAATTGTTTCTGCAAACTGAACTCAAAAAACAGCAACAAGAAGTAGCTTTCCAGTTAGAAAATCTTAATGCTCATTTGCAGGATATCAATAAGAAAATGGATGATAATAAATCACTTTTTGATATGGAAACTGAAGAGCTACGAGAAAAAATTTATAGAATAGAAAATTACATGTTCGTGTCATTAGCTGAAAGTGCACCAAGTAGATCACAACACACTTAAAACAGTGACTGGAAAAATAAAATGTCTTCTAAAATAAATATTGTAAATGAATTACATAAGCGGTCCCGAAAACGTTTTGTACGTCGTAGAGTTGTGATGAAAGGAATGGATGATCTTTGGCAGGCTGATTTAGTTGAAATGGGAAATTATTCCTTAGACAATAGAAATTATCGAGTAATTGATACATTCTCAAAATTTGCTTGGGCAGTACCTTTGAGAAGAAAGAATGCATTTGAAACAACCCAGGCAATGGAGAATATTTTCAAATTGGGACGAATACCGAAAAACTTGCAAACAGACGATGGTAAAGAATTTTTCAATAAACATTTCAATCAGTTGATGAATAAATACAATATTAATCACTACTCAACATATAGCACTATGAAAGCCTCAATAGTAGAACGATTCAATAGAACATTAAAAGGAATAATGTGGAAAGAATTTAGCTTAAATGGTTCATATAATTGGATTGATATGTATAGAGATTTACTTGATGCATACAATAGAAAAATTCATCGCACCATTAAAATATCACCGATTAAAGTAAATTCAACAAATGAAAAACAGCTTTTAAAAACAGTATACGGTCATTTAAAGATGTATAAAATGTCAAAATTTAGTGCAGGAGATCATGTACGCATTACCAAATATAAAAACTTTTTTGAAAAAGGTTATACTCCGAATTGGACAACAGAAATCTTTACAATTAAAGGAGTACAAAACGCATATCCTACAACATATACATTAGAAGACTATCGCGGAAATCCTATTAAAGGTGGATTCTATGAAGAAGAACTTTCAAAAACCAGATATCCAAATACAAACCTAGCTGAAAAGGTTCTCAAAACTAAAGGACAGAAAGTGTTTGTTAAGTGGCTGGGCTTTGGTAATGAGCACAATTCTTGGATAAGCAAAGATGAGATATTGTAAATGGAAGAATACAATAAATAAACAACAACAGCAATGGCATCAATATTTAATTTAGTTTAAAATAAGTAAATAAACAATAAATACGAAAGTGATTCTTATAAATCATACTGTGTGTTTAACCTCATCTATTTACAATCAAACAGTCACAATGTCAATAACATTGACTCTGAGCTCCAATTCATCAGAGCTATCTGCTAGTTATTTTCCTCCTATTGATTTAAACGGAACCTATGAATGTGCTGTAACTGATTTTCATTCATACAACAGTATCCCAAATGTGGATGTCTACAACAATATATTTCATATCGGTGAACTTGTAATTGAAATACCGATCGGATCTTATGAATTAAATGATATAGTTGAATATATAGAAGAACAATACAAACGATATAGAACAGAAAACAAAATTTTGATTGAAGGTAATAACAATGCAATGCAAGTTAAACTCAGCAGCTCTAAAGAAACAATATATTTTAATAAAGAAAATACAATAGGTAGACTTTTAGGATTCAATAGCAGAATATTAACGCCAAACAAAGAACATTACTCTGATCTTCCAGTGAATATATTTAAGGTGAATCTCTTGAGGATTGAAAGCAGTATTGTGGTTAATACTTTTATGAATAATTCTAAAGCTCATACACTACATGAATTTCCGATTAATGTACCGGCTGGATATAAAATAGTTTAGATTCCCAAAAATCTTATTTATTTGCCAGTAAACTCCAGAGAGATAAGTTCACTATCTCTTCGCGTGGTTGATCAAAACGGCGACTTAGTTAATTTCAGAGGAGAGGAAATTACAATCCGAATACATTTAAGGACAACTAAATAATGATAATATATATAACACGAGTATATCGAAGAATACTACAGCAACATCTAATCCTCAAACATTACATCCTAAGCAACAATTGAAAAGATCTGTTCGTCAAAAATCGCTTACAGCAGCAAACAAGAGTTTTCTCAAGTCACTGAACTTTAAACTGAAAACAAAATGAGTTCAATAATAGACGTTTTAGATAAACCAATATCTGATGAAAATATAATCAAAAAAGATTATCACACATACATACCATACCTTCAGTCTTTTAACAACAACGATGAAATAAGAATTTCAATACAAAACCAAGATCTATATGTTTTATCCAGTGAAAGCTATATATATATATATATATATATATATATATATATATATGTGGAAGGACTTGTTGTAGACGAAAAACATCGAAATCTGCACCCAACTTTCAGTTGAAAAACAATTTTGTTGCACATCTCTTTGATGAAATTCGCTATGAACTAAATGGTATTGAAATTTATCATACAAGATATTTGGGAGCCACCAGTACCAATCTTCCAGCAAGGGAAGATTTCTTCAACCTGCTCAATAATAAGGAGTGCTCGATTGAAGACTATGAGCATGCAAAAGAAGTTTGGAATGCTTTCAGCTGCAAAACCTTGCAAGATTACATGGAAGTATATTTAAAAACGGATATGCTCTTACTTGCAGATATATTTGAAAGTTTTAGAAAGGTTTGCAAGAACATCTACCACTTAGATCCATGTCAATATTACACTGCACCAGTGGCATGCTATGCTAAGGTAAACAAATATAGAACTAGAGCTTTTGACGGACATAGATATGTACAATTTCTTCAAGAAAGGAATACGTGGTGCACTTGTACAATGTAGTAACCGATATTCAAAGGCTAACAACAAATATTTACCTGATTTCGATAGAGAGAAGCCCTCAGAATTTATTGTGTATTTAGACACAAATAACCTCTACGGTTGGGCAATGTCTGAGTATCTACCTTATGGCGGATTCAGATGGCTATCAGCTGAAGAGCTAAATCTGGATCCTAAAACCATAGATGATAGTTCAAGTGATGGATATGTCTATGAAGTTACTTTAGACTATCCTTCTCATTTGCATGACTCTCACAATGACCTTCCTTTCTGTCCAGAAAATAAAAAAATTTTTCAAACAAAACAAACATATGTCATACATTATAGAGTTCTTAAACAATGTTTGCAGTATGGTCTAGTTCAAAAGAAAGTGCATCAAATTCTCACCTATAAGCAATCAACCTGGTTGAAAAGTTATATAGACTTGAATACCAAACATAGGGCTACTGTAAAACATGTTTTTGAAAAAAAAAATTTTAAATGGTTAAATAATGCAGTATATGGTAAAACTGTGGAGAATGTGGAAAAGAGAAAAGATGTACTTATAGTTACGAACTGGAATAGGACAAACTGTAATCATTTAGGAGCTAGATATTGGATATCTAAGCCTAATTTTCATAGTTTGTCAATATTTTCTGAGAATATGGTAGCGATTGAAATGAAAAGAGTGAAAAACTATTACAATAAACTTATATATTTAGGATTTTGTGTATTAGAGCTTTCCAAATGTCAAATGTATGATTTCCATTATGGGTACATGCAACCCAAATTCAAGACAACCCTATCATTAAACTATATGGACACAGACTCTTTCATTTACACCGTCAAAACTGAAGATTTCTATGCTGACATAAAAATTGACGTCGACCATAAGTTTGATACATCAGATTACCCAAAAGACAATGTATATGGATTTCCTCTGGTAAACAAAAAGGTGTTGGGTATGATGAAGGATGAGAATTGTGGAAAAGTAATGAAGGAAGTTGTAGGATTGTGACACAGACTCTTTCATTTACACCGTCCAAACTGAAGATTTCTATGCTGACATAAAAACTGACGTCGACCATAAGTTTGATACATCAGATTACCCAAAATACAATGTATATGGATTTCCTCTGGTAAACAAAAAGGTGTTGGGTATGATGAAGGATAAGAATTGTGGAAAAGTAATGAAGGAAGTTGTAGGATTGTGATCAAAAATGTACTCTTTTAGTGTGCAATATCAAAGTGATATTAAAAAATCGAAAGGAGTAAATAAATGCATTCTTAATAACGATAGTATAGCTTCATATAGAAATTGCTGGTTCAATAAGTCGACTATGTATGATGATATGCTAACATTTAAATCAAAAATTCATAACATTTACACAAATCAAATAAATAAAGTAGTATTAAATTATGCAGATGACAAAAGAAAAATAAGAAGTGATGATAAGAGTACATATGCATGGTATCATTTTCGTATCAAGGAAACTTATGTAATAAAAGAAAACATGTTTTATGTTTAAGTTAAATATTGTTTTATTGTTAAGAGAGAGGGAGAGAAAAAACTACAATTGTACAAATATATTATATATTAAAAACATTCAAGATTTTGTTTTATTTTGATTATTTAGTTTTAATGAAATAATGCATAATATGAATTAATTAAATGGGTAATTGCCATTTTTCTTAAATAATATACCGAAAACCGGCAAGTGTCTGGTCCCTCCATACAATCCGGATGGCTCCAAGGACAGGACTTGAAATGGCTATCGTCCTTGTCTTCATCTTCCATTATACCCATTCCTTCGTTTTGATCCAACATTTTTTTTTTTTTTTTTTAATATATTAATTTTTATTATTGAATCTGACTATACGTCATTCACAATAAGTATTAAAATCTTAACCTAACAAAGTATTTAAGTTGATACTGCCATTGCAGCACTCAACTTACTGTTCGGATAATAAAAAATAAAAATAAAAAATAAAAGGAAAATTATGTTGCCAAATCAAAAGTTTGCACCCGTTTCAGACGCCTATGACCCTCAAATAAAAGCAAGTCCCCCGCAAATGGATTGGGATGATCAGTAACTTTTGCAATGTAGCTCGTACACGATTTTTTAATCTCTTCTCGGATGGTAGGAATATTGAGATCCAAGTGGATGTTATTATTTCGTATGTACCAAGGAGCGCACGTAATCATTCTCAGAATCTTTGACTGTCTTCTTTGTAGCTTTTCAACATTTGATGCGGAGGCGGAACCCCACAACTGGATACCATAATACCATATTGGTTTTAAGGCTGCCTTGTATAAGAGTACCTTGAGGTCCAAGTTCAGTGAAGAGTGTGGCCCAGTTAACCAGAAAAGTTGAGCGGTTTTGATTTTCAGCTGTGTAATTTTGGCTGCAATATGGTGAACCCACGTCAGACGCCGATCGAGATGTATTCCCAAGTACCTAACTTGGCTCTGCTCTGGAATTGTTGTCCCGTTTATTGAAATCGGTGCGCAACTTTTGTGCCTTAATGTAAAGGTTATGTGAACACTTTTCGAGGTATTAACTTTTATTTTCCACATATTCAACCATTTCTCCAAATCAGTAATGTGGGTTTGAAGTTGTTGGGAAGCTACTTCCGGATGTTGATGTATACTTAAAAACGCTGTATCATCAGCAAATGTGGATGTGTGTGTGAGTTGATTTGTAGGCAAATCGGCGGTATATAATAAGTAAAGAAATGGGCCGAGTATGCTCCCCTGAGGGACACCAGCTGATATTCGTTTGATTGACGAATAAGTACTTTTTGATCGTACTACAAAAGACCTATTCGCTAGATAGCTAGTGAGCAGTTTGTGGACGTTTTCAGGAAGCAGTAGTGAAATTTTATATAAAAGGCCTTCGTGCCAGACTCTGTCGAAAGCTTGTGATATATCAATAAATAGTGCAGAGCAGTACTGCTTATTTTCAAAAGTTTGACGAATTAAATTCGTAATTCTATGCACTTGTTCAATGGTACCGTGTTTTTTCCTAAACCCAAATTGGTGGTTGGGAATTAAGTTAGCCGAGTCAGTATACGGTGATAACGATTTTAATATTAACCTCTCAAATATTTTTGAGAGAACCGGCAATAAGCTGATTGGGCGGTATGATGTCACCTGCGTGACGTCTTTGCCAGGCTTGGGGATCATAACTATTTCCGATTGTTTCCAAGATAATGGAAAATATCCAGTTCTTAACATCGAATTAAAAATAAACATAACGACTCTCAAAGCCGAATTCGGCAGGTTGATGATCATAGCGTTAGTGATTTTGTCACTGCCGGGCGATTTTTTTGGGTTTAGACCACGTATAACTGCCTTCAGAGCAGGTAGGCGGATTTTTAATGGGTCAAAAACACGTTCTGGGACAGCTGTTGGTGGTAAACAAGAGTCCGTTTCGTTTGGAACAAAAACCGCCTCCAGGTGATTGGCAAACTCTTCAACTTTCTCGCTGGAGTTTTTCGCCCACTTCCCATTATGTAAGCGAATTGGGGCTTCATAAGCAGTAGGGCACTTCATTTTGCGGACTGCCTTCCACAAACTGTAGTCCGTCTTCTCGGTGGCATCTAAATTCTCCAAAAATCTGTTCAGGTTTAGCTCTTTTTCCCTCTGAAGGGCCCCACGTAACATCTTCTGGCATTGAATTAATTGTGTTTTTAAAGTCGGCGAGCGAAACTCTTGCCATTGGCGTCTTAATCGTCTTTTTTCTCTTAGTAGAGTTTGAATGTGGCTTGGATCGTTGGTACCCCTTTTTGTATATAATGAGGTAGTGGGCGTAGAAACCTTAGCAGCATCAGTCAGTATACTAGTTAGTTGGTTCACAGCCGACTGTATTTCATCATCAGTTTTTAGTGAAATATTTTGCGGCAGGTGTGCGCTTACATACATTTTATATTTAAGCCAGTTTGTCTTTCTGTTTGGAAAATAAATAGCATTCTGATCTAAATTTTGCTGGGCATTGGAAAGCGTTAAAAAGGTTGGAGAATGATCCGACGACAGATCGAGGGAAGGAAGCAGCGAAATATGCTCGCGTTGTATACTTCGAAATACAGCAAAATCTATCACATCGGGGATTTTGTTTAAGTCAGTAGGCCAATATGTAGGGTGTCCTGCGGATATTGCATCCAAGTTGTTGGACAAAACAGTATCAAGAAGTTGTCTGCCCCTTGGAGTAACGAGGCGAGAGCCCCAAAACGTATGTTTAGCATTAAAATCTCCAGCAGCTAAGAATTTTGAGCCTAACGTTTTAAAAAAATTGGTGAACTGCTCCTTATTAATATTGTGCCTTGGAGGGCAATACACTGCAGATATTGCAATCCCTGTGGCTGGTATGTTGATAGTTGTGGCCTGAATATGATCTGTTTTATACTCTGGCATTGGAAAATGGTCGACATCCTTATGAACAAGAATTGCTGAACCTCCACAAGCTCTACCACTTGGGTGCTTTGTATCATAGGTATAATACCCATTTATTCGAAAACAATTTTTGATCGAAAAATGGGTTTCGGAAACAAGCAAAACATCTATTTGATGTGTGTGCAGGAAGTGTTGAACTTCATTTTTATGCTGGCTTAAGCCGTTAGCGTTCCAGAAACATATTTGTAACCGGTTCATTTTTTATTGTCTAGCAAAATCTGCATTAACATGCTTTGATTTTGCAGCATTTGTTGAAACATACTCTCCATGCTTGACATAAATCGGTCCATGTCTAGGAAATATTTCATCATATCCCGTTCATGTAGTTGGCATCCTTCAAAGTTGATTAGGAATTGCTCAATCTTGTCTCTTATTTGACTCATGTTTTTTTATTTTAAATTTAATCTTTTTATTAGCAAAATTTACTTGCGACCCGTTTGACTGTTACTTTGCAACTATAATTGCTCATTTCAACGAACCAGTACTAAGATGCATGTTATGAAATTTAAAAAACGAAGCCTGAGCGTTTTTAATCCAAAAAATAATTTAAAATTCGACTCAAAAAAATGTATACGTATTTATGTCATCTCTCTATCCTTTTTTAACTATTCAGTTTTAAATACTTATATAGATTTCATTTTTCCCCACTTTGTCTTTTGTCAAAATAAAACAAAAAAAATCATTGTATAACGATTTTCTGTTAGGCTTCTTACAGTTTAGAAAGTTAAAATCGAGATTAGCTTGCAATAAAAGTTCAAAGCTATAAGTTGTGAAAAATTTCTACCGCAATGGATCTAGTGAAAAAATTAAATTCGTGCAATACAAAAACCTTAATACATATAAAGGATCTAGATGATTCAATCAAATACAACATCCTACGTGCAAAGCGGGTAACAACAAAGTACGGAGAAACAGTTCAACTTGAGCTGGAAAATCATATAATGTTTTTCCCGAACCGATAGAATGCATTAACCAATGTAGAGTTAGAAGATCTTTCGAATAATAAATATCGACTACAAAGAAAAGGAGAGCGAAACCTGATCTTAGAAAGCGAGATGCACGAGTTTTTGATACCAAACTTCCAGTACCCTGTTTGGCAGTAAAAATAAAAAATGTTATGTACATATATTTTGTAACTAGTACAATAAAACAAGGAAAGAATTTTTTAAAATATACAAATATATGCTTGTGTTTTATTTCAACTCTTTAGTTGCTTCATAAAGAAATTTTAATCAGAAATGACCACAGTTAAATGTATTCAAGTTTTGATATTGATTGTAGTTGAATTCAATATTTCTACCTAGATATTTGATTAATTCTAAAGGAGGTTGTAAATTTCCAAAGCTGTCGAAATATTGTTTTTCATCCTTGTTTCTATAGTATGCTACCCAATGAGTACCTGGTCCTGTTGATAAATCTAAATTAATTATTCCACTTTCTACTATCCTTTGCCGTTTTGGTAGAGAGTCCAACATATAAACTCCTCTAAAGTGTGGAATATTTCTTGAAAATTTTCTTAGATCAAATTCTGATAATGGTCTGTTGGATAGCATTTCTAATAGTTTCTTTAATGGTCTTTACAAACAAGTCCATAATCCTTTTTATATGGTTTAAGGTACAGTGTTTCTCCCACAGCAATAGACTCCATTGCCTTATTGTGTCTGGTGGCTTCCTCAAGTTGTTTCTTGCGTCCTTTGTTGCATTTACAGCCTTAGCTATAGCGGCACCTCTAGTTGTTAGACTACCAAGTGCACCTAGAGCAGTTAGAATCGGAATTAGCGGTAAAAATCCACCAATTTTTGAGAACATTGACTATGCGTAGTATTACAGCGCGTGTATTTTTCCCCTTAAGAGATTTACTGATAGCTTTACGAGCAATCTTAATGGCTGAATTAATATCTTGTGGTTTTTCCTTCTTCAATATCTTTGTTGCTGATTTAGTTGTTTGATGACACAGTTTTTTGTCATTTATACTTTTCACTGTATCCCTTTTCTTTGCTTCAACACCCATACCAAGTTTAGTTTTTGCTTTCATTGCGTTGGTGACTATATATGCAAATTTTTTTTTCTGCAAGATCACTATCTTTTGAAAGAACTCTTTCCCAAGCTTTATTTTCAAGAATTTTATCAGCTTGATGTCTGCTGTTTAAATCTTTATTTTTCGAATAAGCTATATCGTGATTTTTTCAAGCAGCATCCAATAAGTTAATTCCTTTATCTCATCTATCTAAACGCCTTTGCAATCTTGTGTCAGGTCCACAGTACTGATATAAAGGAAGATGTAATTCAAAAGGCAGAGAATTTATTGCTTTATTTAGTAAACTTTCCCCAACGATAGTTTGCTTGTGACTAAAACTTTTGTTACAAAGTACAACCATATTACTTTGATCTACAATAAAAGATATTGTTTGCTAATTCCACCAGTAGATATTAAAATGCCCTTCGTAAAACAACACAAAAATATTTTAGTTCGTCATGCTGATATTTGTTCATATGACAGTCTTTGTTACCAAATTCTATTCGAGCATTAATAGTTGGTCCTCCAAATTGTGGAAAAACTAACATAATGATTAGTTAGCTGGAAAGTCCTAATGGTCTCAAATTTAAAAATATTTACTTGTCAAAATCTTTATATCAACCTAAATATGAATACCTAAAGAAATTAATTTCACCAATGGAATGGGATACAACACATTCGCAGATAATGAGTACGTTTTTCCTCCTAGTGAAGCTAAAAGCAATTCAATTATGATTTTTGATGATGTTGCATGTGAAAAGCAAAACAATATACGTGCATATTTTTGTATGGGTCGTCATAAGAACGTAGACTCATTTTACTTGTATCAAACTTACACGCAGATTCCAAAACATTTGAGAGATAATGCTAATGTAATTATTATGTTTAAACAAGATGCGATAAATATGAAACATGTATATGATGATCACGTTGCCAGCGATATGAACTTTGAAATGTTTCAACAAATTTGTAAAGAATTTTGGAAGGAAAAATACGGTTTTTTGATGATAAGTAAAAGTAATGAACTAAACAATGGTCGTTATAGAAAGTCATTTGATTACTTCATCATAATATAATTGACTGTTCATCAAATGTACCCTTCAGTATTTAATCTAGCTTCAAACTTTATACATGTGATTATTGTAACTGATCAGATAAGCTGATCTGATACCTGTGAAACTGACTTGATAAGCTGATCTGATACCTGTTAAACTGACCTGATAAGCTGATCTGATACCTGATAAGCTGATCTGATACCTGTTAAACTGACCTGATAAGCTAATCTGATACCTGACAAGCTGATCTGATACCTGTTAAACTGACCTGATAAGCTGATCTGATATCTGATCTTATAACCTGATCTAATAAACTGATCTGCTTCCTATTGAACTGACCTGATAGCTAAAATGAATGAACAAATTCTTAAAGACTTGGTGATTACAAGAAATATCTTGAAGAAAAAACTTCGAAGCATAAAAACTGGTGAAATAAATACACATGAACAATTAAGAGATACATTCAAGCCTATCACAGAATCTTTAAAAGAATTTATCAATAGCTCTAAATACGTTGGTAGACCGGTTAAAAAAGAACCGAGTGATAAGGATACTGGAATTGATGACAACGAAAGTTTTCATCCTCAGAATTCAACAATAAAACTGGAAACGAGTACTCCCAAGAAACTAATTGAAGAAAAAATGTTTAAACAATTGAATAGTAAAAGTAGCAGTAATTATGATGACTTTTACTCACAAAATTTTAATAATGAAGAAAGTTATCCTGACTTATCACTATTGCAATCGAGAAACGAACTAGATACTAACTATGGTCCACATAAAGATAATAATAACGAATGGAGATTTGGTAATAGCACCATCAAGTTAAATCAAGATAAGATACAGCTTGGTGGACAAATATGGGCTCTCACGCCAGGACTGTTTTCTTTAATGTTTCATAAAACAACAAAAAACTATGACAAATTCGAGCTTGAAATCTATAAAAGAAATATTACTTACTACCAATGCTCACAGGAGAGACTATAAGTCTGATGGTCAAATCAAAGGGAGCAAAGCCCATAAGTACAAACATATTATTGGAAAACTTTTCAAAGGAGAAAATCATACAAGCTCATCAGATGTAACAAAAACTAATTATTTAGGAAGGGGTTTGATGCAATTTAACCCTCATAATCCAAACTATATATACTGGGATTATCCAAACGAGTTGGCAGATCGACTTAGACTACATGATTTTTTATACAAAACATGTCCCTTGAAAATGGAAATCAAGAAAATCAAAAATGTTGCAAACGCTCTGGAGGAAAACGATGTTATCAGTAAATTGTGTCTGCAAACTGAACTCAAAAAACAGCAACAAGAAGTAGCTTTCCAGTTAGAAAATCTTAATGCTCATTTGCAGGATATCAATAAGAAAATGGATGATAATAAATCACTTTTTGATATGGAAACTGAAGAGCTACGAGAAAAAATTTATAGAATAGAAAATTACATGTTCGTGTCATTAGCTGAAAGTGCACCAAGTAGATCACAACACACTTAAAACAGTGACTGGAAAAATAAAATGTCTTCTAAAATAAATATTGTAAATGAATTACATAAGCGGTCCCGAAAACGTTTTGTACGTCGTAGAGTTGTGATGAAAGGAATGGATGATCTTTGGCAGGCTGATTTAGTTGAAATGGGAAATTATTCCTTAGACAATAGAAATTATCGAGTAATTGATACATTCTCAAAATTTGCTTGGGCAGTACCTTTGAGAAGAAAGAATGCATTTGAAACAACCCAGGCAATGGAGAATATTTTAAAATTGGGACGAATACCGAAAAATTTGCAAACAGACGATGGTAAAGAATTTTTCAATAATCATTTCAATCAGTTGATGAATAAATACAATATTAATCACTACTCAACATATAGCACTATGAAAGCCTCAATAGTAGAACGATTCAATAGAACATTAAAAGGAATAATGTGGAAAGAATTTAGCTTAAATGGTTCATATAATTGGATTGATATGTATAGAGATTTACTTGATGCATACAATAGAAAAATTCATCGCACCATTAAAATGTCACCGATTAAAGTAAATTCAACAAATGAAAAACAGCTTTTAAAAACAGTATACAGTCATTTAAAGATGTATAAAATGTCAAAAT
The DNA here is from genome assembly GCA_963675445.1 of Linnaemya vulpina. Classification (NCBI taxonomy): domain Eukaryota; kingdom Metazoa; phylum Arthropoda; class Insecta; order Diptera; family Tachinidae; genus Linnaemya; species Linnaemya vulpina. The sequence goes on from OY776281.1 coordinate 15,123,008, forward strand.
TTAGTGCAGGAGATCATGTACGCATTACCAAATATAAAAACTTTTTTGAAAAAGGTTATACTCCGAATTGGACAACAGAAATCTTTACAATTAAAGGAGTACAAAACGCATATCCTACAACATATACATTAGAAGACTATCGCGGAAATCCTATTAAAGGTGGATTCTATGAAGAAGAACTTTCAAAAACCAGATATCCAAATACAAACCTAGCTGAAAAGGTTCTCAAAACTAAAGGACAGAAGGTGTTTGTTAAGTGGCTGGGCTTTGGTAATGAGCACAATTCTTGGATAAGCAAAGATGAGATATTGTAAATGGAAGAATACAATAAATAAACAACAACAGCAATGGCATCAATATTTAATTTAGTTTAAAATAAGTAAATAAACAATAAATACGAAAGTGATTCTTATAAATCATACTGTGTGTTTAACCTCATCTATTTACAATCAAACAGTCACAATGTCAATAACATTGACTCTGAGCTCCAATTCATCAGAGCTATCTGCTAGTTATTTTCCTCCTATTGATTTAAACGGAACCTATGAATGTGCTGTAACTGATTTTCATTCATACAACAGTATCCCAAATGTGGATGTCTACAACAATATATTTCATATCGGTGAACTTGTAATTGAAATACCGATCGGATCTTATGAATTAAATGATATAGTTGAATATATAGAAGAACAATACAAACGATATAGAACAGAAAACAAAATTTTGATTGAAGGTAATAACAATGCAATGCAAGTTAAAGTCAGCAGCTCTAAAGAAACAATATATTTTAATAAAGAAAATACAATAGGTAGACTTTTAGGATTCAATAGCAGAATATTAACGCCAAACAAAGAACATTACTCTGATCTTCCAGTGAATATATTTAAGGTGAATCTCTTGAGGATTGAAAGCAGTATTGTGGTTAATACTTTTATGAATAATTCTAAAGCTCATACACTACATGAATTTCCGATTAATGTACTGGCTGGATATAAAATAGTTTAGATTCCCAAAAATCTTATTTATTTGCCAGTAAACTCCAGAGAGATAAGTTCACTATCTCTTCGCGTGGTTGATCAAAACGGCGACTTAGTTAATTTCAGAGGAGAGGAAATTACAATCCGAATACATTTAAGGACAACTAAATAATGATAATATATATAACACGAGTATATCGAAGAATACTACAGCAACATCTAATCCTCAAACATTACATCCTAAGCAACAATTGAAAAGATCTGTTCGTCAAAAATCGCATACAGCAGCAAACAAGAGTTTTCTCAAGTCACTGAACTTTAAACTGAAAACAAAATGAGTTCAATAATAGACGTTTTAGATAAACCAATATCTGATGAAAATATAATCAAAAAAGATTATCACACATACATACCATACCTTCAGTCTTTTAACAACAACGATGAAATAAGAATTTCAATACAAAACCAAGATCTATATGTTTTATCCAGGGAAAGCTATATATATATATATGTGGAAGGACTTGTTGTAGACGAAAAAACATCGAGATCTACACCCAACTTTCAGTTGAAAAACAATTTTGTTGCACATCTCTTTGATGAAATTCGCTATGAACTAAATGGTATTGAAATTTATCATACAAGATATTTGGGAGCCACCAGTAACAAAAAAAAAAATTGGTTTCTTTATCACCTACGGAAAACGTTGTGTTGCAAAATGGTGGATGGAATAAACCTGATAAAATAAATCTTCAAAATGAAAATTTTAGTTTCTATGTACCCCTCAAACTTCTTTTAGGATTCGCTGAAGACTACAATAAAGTTTTATTAAATGGTAAACATGAGTTGATACTCTTGCGTAATAAGAACGATGAGGATCTTGTGCACTCGAATGTTTCCACTGAGAAACCAAAACTTACAATTTCACTAATATCATTGAGAATTCTACATGTTCAATTATCTGATGATAGTAAATTGAATATGAACACCCCGATTTAACCGTGGGAAAAAAATACACACACACATTAAAGTATCAAATTACTAAAAAAAACCAATTAACATAAATTTGGCAATTAAAATTGAAAAATCTTAAATTTAATTGCTGAAATTTGAGAATTTTAATTGTCCTGGCACATACAGTATCCTACTTCTGTCAGCAGCTCTAAAGAACCAATATATTTTAATAAAGAAAATACAATAGGTAGACTTTTAGGATTCAATAGCAATATTAACACCAAACAAAGAACATTACTCTGATCTTCCAGTGAACATCTTTAAGGTGAATCTCTTGAGGATTGAAAGCAGTATTGTGGTTAATACTTAAATGAATAATTCTAAATCTCATACACTACATGAATTTCCGATCAATGTACCGGCTGGATATAAAATAGTTGAGATTCCCAAAAATCTTGTTTATTTGCCAGTTAACTCCAGAGAGATAAGTTCACTAGCTCTTCGCGTGGTTGATCAAAACGGCGACTTAATTAATTTCAGAGGAGAAGAAATTACAATACGAATAAATTTAAGGAAAACTAAGTAATGATAATATACAACACGAGTATATCGAAGAATAGAGGTGATGCGTTATTTGAATATTTAATAGCAAATAACCTCTTCACAGTAAATACTGGAAGTGAACCAACGTTCATTAACAGAATTAGGGAAGTGGTTATTGACATTACTATATGTTCAGAAAAGTTGATTGATGAAATAAGGGATTGGCACGTGTCGGGATTGCATTGCTTCTCGGATGATCATTATATTTTCATGACATTAGACCATCCTGATCCCAACCCCATGACATAAATGTATAAATGTATAAATGTTGAAAACAATGACATTTATTGTTTTAAATGGGCAATAATATCTGCACTGGATACATCTGATATTAAACACAAACAACGTTGCAGCTCATACAACATTTCAGACATCAGCGCTGATATTATTCACTTGCAAAACGGAATTGAGCTTGATTTCAAAAATTTAAAGTTTCCGTTGGCGTTAAAGAGTATCAGGATATTTGAAGAAAGTAATCCAAATATTAGCGTCAATGTGTTCGGATACAACGATGACAGGAATGAGATTGTTGGACCATTCTATAACACCAAGAATGAAAAATCTCAACATATTAATTTGTTATTATTAGAAAATGCTGGAAGATATCAGCATTATATTCTTATAACAAATATATCAAAGTAAGTAAAGAAATATACATTTATTTACGTAAATATATTAATATGTATTCTTATAACTTTTCTCTTTTCACAGACTTTTAAAGTCTCAGACTACCAAACACTGCAAAAAACTTGTGCTTTGTAACAGCTGCCTCTAATATACCCACAATGAGAGAACGTTAGAACAACATAAAGAAGAATGTGGGAAAATTGTTGCGGAGCTACCGTCTGAGGAAAAAGTGGTGTTGCAGTTTAATGACCACCAACGACAAATGGATGTACCATTTGTTGTGTATGCAGACTTTGAATGCCTACTGCAGGAGGTTAGTATTAGAGTAAGTGATAAAAGTAATTATATTAAGAAGCGCATACCTTGTGCTTATAGTTATTATATTAAATGTAAGCATAATGGTAGTATAGATAAATTTAAATTATATACGGGGAGGGATGCAGCAGAAAAGTTTGTAGAAAATTTTATTAAAGATTGTGAAAATATTTATAATGAATATCTAGTAAACAAAAGGGAAATGGATGCTTTATCTCCTTCGAAATTTATAATTTACAAAATGCAATAAATTGTCATATATACCACAAACATCTAGGTAATGATAGAGTGCGAGATCACTGCCACATAAGTGGTAAATTTAGAGGCGCAGCTCATAAGATTTGCAATTTAAAATTTCAAGTTCCTAAGTTTATACCAGTTTATTTCCACAATTATTCTTCTAATGACTCGCATCTCTTTGTTAAAGAGTTGGGTAAAAAATCCGACAATATAGAAGTCCTTCCGCTCAACAAAGAATTATACATATCACTATCTAGATTTTCAAAAATGATCGACAATTACAACCTTGAACTTAGATTTTTAGATACAATTCGTTTTATGCCTGAAAGCTTAGAGTCTTTAGCCAATAATCTCTCAGAGCAAGACTCTCACATTATTAAAAATCAATTCAAAACCAAAATAGAGTTTGATCTTGTCAGAAGAAAAGGTGTCTTTCCCTATGATTTTCTAAATTCTTTTGAAAAATTTAATGTTGGTGATCTTCCAGCAAGGGAGATTTCTTCAACCAGCTCAATAATAAGGAGTGCTCGATTGAAGACTATGACCATGCAAAAGAAGTTTGGAATGCTTTCAGCTGCAAAACCTTGTAAGATTACATGAAAGTATATTTAAAAACGGATGTGCTCTTACTTGCAGATACATTTGAAAGTTTTAGAAAGGTTTGCAAGAACATCTACCACTTAGATCCATGTCAATATTACACTGCACCAGGGCTATCGTGGCATGCTATGCTAAAGTATACAAATATAGAACTAGAGCTTTTGACGGACAGAGATATGTACAATTTCTTCAAGTAAGGAATACGTGGTGCAGTTGTACAATGCAGTAACCGATATTCAAAGGCTAACAACAAATATTTACCTGATTTCGATAGAGAGAAGCCCTCAGAATTGATTGTGTATTTAGACACAAATAACCTCTACGGTTGGGCTATGTCTGAGTATCTACCTTATTGCGGATTCAGATGGCTATCAGCTGAAGAGCTAAATCTGGATCCTAAAACCATAGATGATAGTTCAAGTGATGGATATGTCTATGAAGTTATTTTAGACTATCCTTCTCATTTGCATGACTCTCACAATGACCTTCCTTTCTGTCCAGAAAATAAAAAAATTTTGCAAATAAAGCGCATTAAATTAGTTGCAGATTTTTCAGCAAAACAAACATATGTCATACATTATAGAGTTCTTAAACAATGTTTGCAGTATAATCTAGTTCTAAAGAAAGTGCATCGAATTCTCACCTATAAGCAATCAACCTAGTTATATAGACTTGAATACCAAACATAGGGCTACTGTAAAAAATGTTTTTGAAAAAAAATTTTTAAATGGTTAAATAATGCAGTATATGGTAAAACTACGGAGAATGTGGAAAAGAGAAAAGATGTACTAATAGTTACGAACTGGAATAGGACAAACTGTAATCCTTTAGGAGCTAGAGATTGGATATCTAAGCCTAATGTTCATTGTTTGTCAATATTTTCTGAGAATATGGTAGCGATTGAAATGAATAGAGTGAAAACCTATTACAACAAACATATATATTTAGGATTTTGTGTATTAGAGCTTTCCAAATGGAAAATGTATGATTTCCATTATGGGTACATGCAACCCAAATTCAAGACAACCCTATCATTAAACTATATGGACACAGACTCTTTCATTTACACCGTCCAAACTGAAGATTTCTATGCTGACATAAAAACTGAAGTCGACCATAAGTTTGATACATCAGATTACCCAAAAGACAATGTATATGGATTTCCTCTGGTAAACAAAAAGGTGTTGGGTATGATGAAGGATAAGAATTGTGGAAAAGTAATGAAGGAAGTTGTAGGATTGTGATCAAAAATGTACTCTTTTAGTGTGCAATATCAAAGTGATATTAAAAATCGAAAGGAGTAAATAAATGCATTCTTAATAACTATAGTATAGCTTCATATAGAAATTGCTTATTCAATAAGTCGACTGTGTATGATGATATGCTAACATTTAAATCAAAAATTCATAACATTTACACAAATCAAATAAATAAAGCAGTATTAAATTATGCAGATGACAAAAGAAAAATAAGAAGTGATGATAAGAGTACATATGCATGGTATCATTTTCGTATCAAGGAAACTTATGTAATAAAAGAAAACATGTTTTATGTTTAAGTTAAATATTGTTTTATTGTTAAGAGAGAGGGAGAGAAAAAACTACAATTGTACAAATATATTATATATTAAAAACATTCAAGATTTTGTTTTATTTTGATTATTTAGTTTTAATGAAGTAATGCATAATATGAATTAATTAAATGGGTAATTGCCATTTTTCTTAAATAATATACCGAACACCGGCAGGTGTCTGGTCCCTCCATACAATCTGGATGGCTCCAAGGACAGGACTTGAAATGGCCATCGTCCTTGTCTTCATCTTCCATTATATCCATTTCTTCGTTTTGATCCAACATGTCTAGGAAATATTTCATCATATCCCGGTGTTCATGTAGTTGGCATCCTTCAAAGTTGATTAGGAATTGCTCAATCTTGTCTCTTATTTGACTCATGTTTTTTTATTTTAAATTTAATCTTTTTATTAGCAAAATTTACTTGCGACCCGTTTGACTGTTACTTTGCAACTATAATTGCTCATTTCAATTAAAATTTAAAAAACGAAGCCTGAGCGTTTTTAATCCAAAAAATAATTTAAAATTCGACTCAAAAAAATGTATACGTATTTATGTCATCTCTCTATCCTTTTTTAACTATTCAGTTTTAAATACTTATATAGATTTCATTTTTCCCCACTTTGTCTTTTGTCAAAATAAAACAAAAAAAATCATTGTATAACGATTTTCTGTTAGGCTTCTTACAGTTTAGAAAGTTAAAATCGAGATTAGCTTGCAATAAAAGTTCAAAGCTATAAGTTGTGAAAAATTTCTACCGCAATGGATCTAGTGAAAAAATTAAATTCGTGCAATACAAAAACCTTAATACATATAAAGGATCTAGATGATTCAATCAAATACAACATCCTACGTGCAAAGCGGGTAACAACAAAGTACGGAGAAACAGTTCAACTTGAGCTGGAAAATCATATAATGTTTTTCCCGAACCGATAGAATGCATTAACCAATGTAGAGTTAGAAGATCTTTCGAATAATAAATATGGACTACAAAGAAAAGGAGAGCGAAACCTGATCTTAGAAAGCGAGATGCACGAGTTTTTGATACCAAACTTCCAGTACCCTGTTTGGCAGTAAAAATAAAAAATGTTATGTACATATATTTTGTAACTAGTACAATAAAACAACGAAAGAATTTTTTAAAATATACAAATATATGCTTGTGTTTTATTTCAACTCTTTAGTTGCTTCATAAAGAAATTTTAATCAGAAATGACCACAGTTAAATGTATTCAAGTTTTGATATTGATTGTAGTTGAATTCAATATTTCTACCTAGATATTTGATTAATTCTATAATTGTTTTTCATCCTTGTTTCTATAGTATGCTACCCAACGAGTACCTAGTCCTGTTGATAAATCTAAATTAATTATTCCACTTTCTACTATCCTTGGACGTTTTGGTAGAGAGTCCAACATATAAACTCCTCTAAAGTGTGGAATATTTCTTGAAAATTTTCTTAGATCAAATTCTGATAATTGTCTGTTGGATAGCATTTCTAATAGTTTTTTTAATGGTCTTTACAAACAAGTCCATAACCCTTTTTATATGGTTTAAGGTACAGTGCTTCTCCCACAGCAATAGACTCCATTGCCTTATTGTGTCTGGTGGCTTCCTCAAGTTGTTTCTTGTGTCCTTTGTTGCATTTACAGCCTTAGCTATAGCGGCACCTCTAGTTGTTAGACTACCAAGTGCACCTAGAGCAGTTAGAATCGGAATTAGCGGTAAAAATCCACCAATTTTTGGAACATTGATTATGCGTAGTATTACAGCGCGTGTATTTTTCCCCTTAAGAGATTTACTGATAGCTTTACGAGCAATCTTAATGGCTGAATTAATATCTTGTGGTTTTTCCTTCTTCAATATCTTTGTTGCTGATTTAGTTGTTTGATGACACAGTTTCTTGTCATATATACTTTTCACTGTATTCCTTTTCTTTGCTTCAACACGTATACCAAGTTTAGTTTTTGCTTTCATTGCGTTGGTGACTATATATGCAAATTTTTTTTCTGCAAGATCACTATCTTTTGAAAGAACTCTTTCCCAAGCTTTATTTTCAAGAATTTTGTCAGCTTGATGTCTGCTGTTTAAATCTTTATTTTTCGAATAAGCTATATCGTGATTTTTGCAAGCAGCATCCAATAAGTTAATTCCTTTATCTCATCTATATAAACGCCTTTGCAATCTTGTGCCAGGTCCACAGTAGTGATATAAAGGAAGATGTAATTCCAAAGGCAGAGAGTTTATTGCTTTATTTAGTAAACTTTCCCGAACGATAGTTTGCTTGTGACTAAAACTTTTGTTACAAAGTACAACCATATTACTTTAATCTATAATAAAAGATATTGTTTGCAAATTCCACCAGTAGTTATTAAAATGCGCTTCGTAAAACAACACAAAAATATTTCCGTTCGTAATTCTGATATTTGTTCATATGACAGTCTTTGTTACCAAATTCTATTCGAGCATTAATAGTTGGTCCTCCAAATTGTGGAAAAACTAACATAATGATTAGTTAGCTGGAAAGTCCTAATGGTCTCAAATTTAAAAATATTTACTTGTCAAAATCTTTATATCAACCTAAATATGAATACCTAAAGAAATTAATTTCACCAATTAAAGGAATGGGATACAACACATTCGCAGATAATGAGTACGTTTTTCCTCCTAGTGAAGCTAAAAGCAATTCAATTATGATTTTTGATGATGTTGCAGCATGTGAAAAGCAAAACAATATACGTGCATATTTTTGTATGGGTCGTCATAAGAACGTAGACTCATTTTACTTGTGTCAAACTTACACGCGGATTCCAAAACATTTGAGAGATAATGCTAATGTAATTATTATGTTTAAACAAGATGCGACAAATATGAAACATGTATATGATGATCACGTTGCCAGCGATATGAACTTTGAAATGTTTCAACAAATTTGTAAAGAATTTTGGAAGGAAAAATAAGGTTTTTTGATGATAAGTAAAAGTAATAAACTAAACAATGGTCGTTATAGAAAGTCATTTGATTACTTCATCATAATATAATTTACTGTTCATCAAATGTACCCTTCAGTATTTAATATAGCTTCAAACTTTATACATGTGATTATTGTAACTGATCAGATAAGCTGATCTGATACCTGTTAAACTGACCTGATAAGCTGATCTGATACCTGATAAGCTGATCTGATACCTGTTAAACTGACCTGATAAGCTAATCTGATACCTGATAAGCTGATCTGATACCTGATAAGCTGATCTGATACCTGTTAAACTGACCTGATAAGCTAATCTGATACCTGACAAGCTGATCTGATACCTGTTAAACTGACCTGATAAGCTGATCTGATATCTGATCTTAAAACCTGATCTGATAAGCTGATCTGCTTCCTATTGAACTGACCTGATAGCTAAAATGAATGAACAAATTCTTAAAGACTTGGTGACTACAAGAAATATCTTGAAGAAAAAGCTTCGAAGTATAAAAACTGGTGAAATAAATACACATGAACAATTAAGAGAAACATTCAAGCCTATCACAGAACCTTTAAAAGAATTTATCAATAGCTCTAAATACGTTGGTAGACCGGTTAAAAAAGAACCGAGTGATAAGGAAACTGGAATTGATGACAATGAAAGTTTTCATCCTTAGAATTCAACAATAAAACTGGAAACGAGTACTCCCAAGAAACTAATTGAAGAAAAAATGTTTAAACAATTGAATAGTAAAAGTAGCAGTAATTATGATGACTTTTACTCACAAAATTTTAATAATGAAGAAAGTTATCCTGACTTATCACTATTGCAATCGAGAAACGAACTAGATACTAACTATGGTCCACATAAAGATAATAATAACGAATGGAGATTTGGTAATAGCACCATCAAGTTAAATCAAGATAAGATACAGCTTGGTGGACAAATATGGGCTCTCACGCCAGGACTGTTTTCTTTAATGTTTCATAAAACACCAAAAAAAATATGACAAATTCGAGCTTGAAATCTATAAAAAAAATATTACTTACTACCAATGCTCACAGGAGAGACTATAAGTCTGATGGTCAAATCAAAGGGAGCAAAGCCCATAAGTATAAACATATTATTGGAAAACTTTTCAAAGGAGAAAATCATACAAGCTCATCAGATGTAACAAAAACTAATTATTTAGGAAGGGGTTTGATGCAATTTAACCCTCATAATCCAAACTATATATACTGGGATGATCCAAACGAGTTGGCAGATCGACTTAGACTACATGATTTTTTATACAAAACATGTCCCTTGATAAACTTGGGCATTATATTAACGATAGAAGTGAAGTAATTTCAACCAAAAATGCACCTAAGTTGTTGGGCTTCTTAATGGGTACGAACAAAAACATTGATATCCAATACAAGAAAATCAAAAATGTTGCAAACGCTCTGCAGGAAAACGATGTTATCAGTAAGTTGTTTCTGCAAACTGAACTAAAAAAACAGCAACAAGAAGTAGCTTTCCAGTTAGAAAATCTTAATGCTCATTTGCAGGATATCAATAAGAAAATGGATGATAATAAATCACTTTTTGATATGGAAAATGAAGAGCTACGAGAAAAAATTTATAGAATAGAAAATTACACGTTCGTGTCAATAGCTGAAAGTGCACCAAGTAGATCACAACACACTTAAAACAGTGACTGGAAAAATAAAATGTCTTCTAAAAGAAATATTGAAAATGAATTGCATAAGCGGGCCCGAAAACGTTTTGTACGTCGTAGAGTTGTGATGAAAGGAATGGCTGATCTTTTTCAGGCTGATTTAGTTGAAATGGGAAATTATTCCTTAGACAATAGAAATTATCGAGTAATTGATACATTCTCAAAATTTGCTTGGGCAGTACCTTTTAGAAGAAAGAATGCATTTGAAACAACCCACGCAATGGAGAATATTTTCAAATTGGGACGAATACCGAAAAACTTGCAAAAAAGGCGATGGTAAAGAATTTTTCAATAAACATTTCAATCAGTTGATGAATAAATACAATATTAATCACTACTCAAAATATAGCACTATGAAAGCCTCAATAGTAGAACGATTCAATAGAACATTAAAAGGAATGATGGGGAAAGAGTTTAGCTTAAATGGTTCATATAATTGGATTGATATGTATAGAAATTTACTTGATGCATACAATAGAAAAATTCATCGCACCATTAAAATGTCACCGATTAAAGTAAATTCAACAAATGAAAAACAGCTTTTAAAAACAGTATACAGTCATTTAAAGATGTATAAAATGTCAAAATTTAATGCAGGAGATCATGTACGCATAAGCAAATATAAAAACTTTTTTGAAAAAGGTTATACTCCGAATTGGACAACAGAAATCTTTACAATTAAAAGAGTACAAAACGCATATCCTACAACATATACATTAGAAGACTATCGCGGAAATCCTTCTGTACTAAAGTACAGAAGGTGTTTGTTAAGTGGCTGGGCTTTGGTAATGATCACAATTCTTGGATAAGCAAAGATGAGATATTGTCAATGGAAGAATACAATAAATAAACAACAACAACAATGGCATCAATATTTAATTTAGTTTAAAATAAGTAAATAAACAATAAATACGAAAGTGATTCGTATAAATCATACTGTGTGTTTAACCTCATCTATTTACAATCAAACAGTCACAATGTCAATAACATTGACTCTGGGCTCCAATTCATCAGAGCTATCTGCTAATTATTTTCCTCCTATTGATTTAAACGGAACCTATGAATGTGCTCTAACTGATTTTCATTCATACAACAGTTTCCCAAATGTGGATGTCTACAACAATATATTTCATATCGGTGAACTTGTAATTGAAATACCGATCGGATCCTATGAATTAAATGATATAGTTGAATATATAGAAGAACAATACAAACGATATAGAACAGAAAACAAAATTTTTATTGAAGCTAATAACAATACAATGCAAGTTAAAGTCAGCAGCTCTAAAGAACCAATATATTTTAATAAAGAAAATACAATAGGTAGACTTTTAGGATTCAATAGCAGAATATTAACGCCAAACAAAGAACATTACTCTGATCTTCCAGTGAATATATTTAAGGTGAATCTCTTGAGGATTGAAAGCAGTATTGTGGTTAATACTTATATGAATAATTCTAAAGATCATACACTACATGAATTTCCGATTAATGTACCGGCTGGATATAAAATAGTTTAGATTCCCAAAAATCTTATTTATTTGCCAGTAAACTCCAGAGAGATAAGTTCACTAGCTCTTCGCGTGGTTGATCAAAACGGCGACTTAGTTAATTTCAGAGGAGAGGAAATTACAATCCGAATACATTTAAGGACAACTAAATAATGATAATATATAACACGAGTATATCGAAGAATACTACAGCAACATCTAATCCTCAAACATTACAACCTAAGCAACAATTGAAAAGATCTGTTCGTCAAAAATCGCTTACAGCAGCAAACAAGAGTTTTCTCAAGTCACTGAACTTTAAGCTAAAAACAAAATGAATTCAATAATAGACGTTTTAGATAAACCAATATCTGATGAAAATATAATCAAAAAGGATTATCACACATATATACCATACCTTCAGTCTTTTAACAACGACGATGAAATAAGAATTTCAATACAAAACCAAGATCTATATGTGTTACCCAGTGAAAGCTATATATATATATATATATGTGGAAGGACTTGTTGTAGATGAAAAAACATCGAAATCTACACCCAACTTTCAGTTGAAAAACAATTTTGTTGCACATCTCTTTGATGAAATTCGCTATGAACTAAATGGTATTGAAATTTATCATACAAGATATTTGGGAGCCACCAGTACCAAAAAAAAATTTGGTTTCTTTATCACCTACGGAAAACGTTGTGTTGCAAAATGCTGGATGGAATAAACTTGATAAAATAAATATTCAAAATGAAAATTTTAGTTTCTATGTACCCCTCAAGCTTCTTTTAGGATTCGCTGAAAACTATAATAAAGTTTTATTAAATGGTAAACATGAGTTGATACGCTTGCGTAATAAGAACGATGAGGACCTTGTACACTCGAATGTTTCCACTGAGAAAGCAAAACTTACAATTTCACTAATATCATGGAGAATTCTACATATTCAATTATCTGATCATAGTAAATTGAATATGAACACCCCGATTTAACCGTGGGAAAATATACACATACACACATTAAAGTATCAAATTACTAAAAAAAAACCAATTAACATAAATTTGGCAATTAAAATTGAAAAATCTTAAATTTAATTGCTGAAATTTGAGAATTTTAATTGTCCTGGCACATACAGTATCCTAATACTGTCAGCAGATCTAAAGAACCAATATATTTTAATAATGAAAATACAATAGGTAGACTTTTAGGATTCAATAGCAGAATATTAACGCCAAACAAAGAACATCACTCTGATCTTCCAGTGAATATCTTTAAGGTTAATATTTAAATGAATAATTCTAAAGCTCATACACTACATGAATTTCCGATCAATGTACCGTTTGGATATAAAATAGTTGAGATTCCCAAAAATCTTGTTTATTTGCCAGTTAACTCCAGAGAGATAAGTTCACTAGCTCTTCGCGTGGTTGATCAAAACGGCGACTTAATTAATTTCAGAGGAGAAGAAATTACAATACGAATACATTTAAGGAAAACTAAGTAATGATAATATACAACACGAGTATATCGAAGAATAGAGGTGATGCGTTATTTGAATATTTAATAGCAAATAACCTCTTCACAGTAAATACTGGAAGTGAACCAACGTTCATTAACACAATTAGGGAAGTGGTTATTGATATTACTATATGTTCAAAAAAGTTGATTGATGAAATAAGCGATTGGCACGTGTCGGGATTGCATTCCTTCTCGGATGATCATTATATTTTCATGACATTAGACCATCCTGATCCCAACCCCATGACACATATGTATAAATGTTGAAAACAATGACATTTATTGTTTTTAATGGGCAATAATATCTGCACTGGATACATCTGATATTAAACACAAACAACGTTGCAGCTCATACAACATTTCAGACATCAGCGCTGATATTATTCACTTGCAAAACGGAATTGAGCTTGATTTCAAAAATTTAAAGTTTCCGTTGGCGTTAAAGAGTATCAGGATATTTGAAGAAAGTAATCCAAATATTAGCGTCAATGTGTTCGGATACAACGATGACAGGAATGAGATTGTTGGACCATTCTATAACACCAAGAATGAAAAATCTCAACATATTAATTTGTTATTATTAGAAAATGCTGGAAGATATCAGCATTATATTCTTATAACAAATATATCAAAGTAAGTAAAGAAATATACATTTATTTACGTAAATATATTAATATGTATTCTTATAACTTTTCTCTTTTCACAGACTTTTAAAGTCTCAGACTACCAAACACTGCAAAAAACTTGTGCTTTGTAACAGCTGCCTCTAATATACCCACAATGAGAGAACGTTAGAACAACATAAAGAAGAATGTGGGAAAATTGTTGCGGAGCTACCGTCTGAGGAAAAAGTGGTGTTGCAGTTTAATGACCACCAACGACAAATGGATGTACCATTTGTTGTGTATGCAGACTTTGAATGCCTACTGCAGGAGGTTAGTATTAGAGTAAGTGATAAAAGTAATTATATTAAGAAGCGCATACCTTGTGCTTATAGTTATTATATTAAATGTAAGCATAATGGTAGTATAGATAAATTTAAATTATATACGGGGAGGGATGCAGCAGAAAAGTTTGTAGAAAATTTTATTAAAGATTGTGAAAATATTTATAATGAATATCTAGTAAACAAAAGGGAAATGGATGCTTTATCTCCTTCGAAATTTATAATTTACAAAATGCAATAAATTGTCATATATACCACAAACATCTAGGTAATGATAGAGTGCGAGATCACTGCCACATAAGTGGTAAATTTAGAGGCGCAGCTCATAAGATTTGCAATTTAAAATTTCAAGTTCCTAAGTTTATACCAGTTTATTTCCACAATTATTCTTCTAATGACTCGCATCTCTTTGTTAAAGAGTTGGGTAAAAAATCCGACAATATAGAAGTCCTTCCGCTCAACAAAGAATTATACATATCACTATCTAGATTTTCAAAAATGATCGACAATTACAACCTTGAACTTAGATTTTTAGATACAATTCGTTTTATGCCTGAAAGCTTAGAGTCTTTAGCCAATAATCTCTCAGAGCAAGACTCTCACATTATTAAAAATCAATTCAAAACCAAAATAGAGTTTGATCTTGTCAGAAGAAAAGGTGTCTTTCCCTATGATTTTCTAAATTCTTTTGAAAAATTTAATGTTGGTGATCTTCCAGCAAGGGAGATTTCTTCAACCAGCTCAATAATAAGGAGTGCTCGATTGAAGACTATGACCATGCAAAAGAAGTTTGGAATGCTTTCAGCTGCAAAACCTTGTAAGATTACATGAAAGTATATTTAAAAACGGATGTGCTCTTACTTGCAGATACATTTGAAAGTTTTAGAAAGGTTTGCAAGAACATCTACCACTTAGATCCATGTCAATATTACACTGCACCAGGGCTATCGTGGCATGCTATGCTAAAGTATACAAATATAGAACTAGAGCTTTTGACGGACAGAGATATGTACAATTTCTTCAAGTAAGGAATACGTGGTGCAGTTGTACAATGCAGTAACCGATATTCAAAGGCTAACAACAAATATTTACCTGATTTCGATAGAGAGAAGCCCTCAGAATTGATTGTGTATTTAGACACAAATAACCTCTACGGTTGGGCTATGTCTGAGTATCTACCTTATTGCGGATTCAGATGGCTATCAGCTGAAGAGCTAAATCTGGATCCTAAAACCATAGATGATAGTTCAAGTGATGGATATGTCTATGAAGTTATTTTAGACTATCCTTCTCATTTGCATGACTCTCACAATGACCTTCCTTTCTGTCCAGAAAATAAAAAAATTTTGCAAATAAAGCGCATTAAATTAGTTGCAGATTTTTCAGCAAAACAAACATATGTCATACATTATAGAGTTCTTAAACAATGTTTGCAGTATAATCTAGTTCTAAAGAAAGTGCATCGAATTCTCACCTATAAGCAATCAACCTAGTTATATAGACTTGAATACCAAACATAGGGCTACTGTAAAAAATGTTTTTGAAAAAAAATTTTTAAATGGTTAAATAATGCAGTATATGGTAAAACTACGGAGAATGTGGAAAAGAGAAAAGATGTACTAATAGTTACGAACTGGAATAGGACAAACTGTAATCCTTTAGGAGCTAGAGATTGGATATCTAAGCCTAATGTTCATTGTTTGTCAATATTTTCTGAGAATATGGTAGCGATTGAAATGAATAGAGTGAAAACCTATTACAACAAACATATATATTTAGGATTTTGTGTATTAGAGCTTTCCAAATGGAAAATGTATGATTTCCATTATGGGTACATGCAACCCAAATTCAAGACAACCCTATCATTAAACTATATGGACACAGACTCTTTCATTTACACCGTCCAAACTGAAGATTTCTATGCTGACATAAAAACTGAAGTCGACCATAAGTTTGATACATCAGATTACCCAAAAGACAATGTATATGGATTTCCTCTGGTAAACAAAAAGGTGTTGGGTATGATGAAGGATAAGAATTGTGGAAAAGTAATGAAGGAAGTTGTAGGATTGTGATCAAAAATGTACTCTTTTAGTGTGCAATATCAAAGTGATATTAAAAATCGAAAGGAGTAAATAAATGCATTCTTAATAACTATAGTATAGCTTCATATAGAAATTGCTTATTCAATAAGTCGACTGTGTATGATGATATGCTAACATTTAAATCAAAAATTCATAACATTTACACAAATCAAATAAATAAAGCAGTATTAAATTATGCAGATGACAAAAGAAAAATAAGAAGTGATGATAAGAGTACATATGCATGGTATCATTTTCGTATCAAGGAAACTTATGTAATAAAAGAAAACATGTTTTATGTTTAAGTTAAATATTGTTTTATTGTTAAGAGAGAGGGAGAGAAAAAACTACAATTGTACAAATATATTATATATTAAAAACATTCAAGATTTTGTTTTATTTTGATTATTTAGTTTTAATGAAGTAATGCATAATATGAATTAATTAAATGGGTAATTGCCATTTTTCTTAAATAATATACCGAACACCGGCAGGTGTCTGGTCCCTCCATACAATCTGGATGGCTCCAAGGACAGGACTTGAAATGGCCATCGTCCTTGTCTTCATCTTCCATTATATCCATTTCTTCGTTTTGATCCAACATGTCTAGGAAATATTTCATCATATCCCGGTGTTCATGTAGTTGGCATCCTTCAAAGTTGATTAGGAATTGCTCAATCTTGTCTCTTATTTGACTCATGTTTTTTTATTTTAAATTTAATCTTTTTATTAGCAAAATTTACTTGCGACCCGTTTGACTGTTACTTTGCAACTATAATTGCTCATTTCAATTAAAATTTAAAAAACGAAGCCTGAGCGTTTTTAATCCAAAAAATAATTTAAAATTCGACTCAAAAAAATGTATACGTATTTATGTCATCTCTCTATCCTTTTTTAACTATTCAGTTTTAAATACTTATATAGATTTCATTTTTCCCCACTTTGTCTTTTGTCAAAATAAAACAAAAAAAATCATTGTATAACGATTTTCTGTTAGGCTTCTTACAGTTTAGAAAGTTAAAATCGAGATTAGCTTGCAATAAAAGTTCAAAGCTATAAGTTGTGAAAAATTTCTACCGCAATGGATCTAGTGAAAAAATTAAATTCGTGCAATACAAAAACCTTAATACATATAAAGGATCTAGATGATTCAATCAAATACAACATCCTACGTGCAAAGCGGGTAACAACAAAGTACGGAGAAACAGTTCAACTTGAGCTGGAAAATCATATAATGTTTTTCCCGAACCGATAGAATGCATTAACCAATGTAGAGTTAGAAGATCTTTCGAATAATAAATATGGACTACAAAGAAAAGGAGAGCGAAACCTGATCTTAGAAAGCGAGATGCACGAGTTTTTGATACCAAACTTCCAGTACCCTGTTTGGCAGTAAAAATAAAAAATGTTATGTACATATATTTTGTAACTAGTACAATAAAACAACGAAAGAATTTTTTTAAATATACAAATATATGCTTGTGTTTTATTTCAACTCTTTAGTTGCTTCATAAAGAAATTTTAATCAGAAATGACCACAGTTAAATGTATTCAAGTTTTGATATTGATTGTAGTTGAATTCAATATTTCTACCTAGATATTTGATTAATTCTAAAGGAGGTTGTAAATTTCCAAAGCTGTCGAAATATTGTTTTTCATCCTTGTTTCTATAGTATGCTACCCAATGAGTACCTGGTCCTGTTGATAAATCTAAATTAATTATTCCACTTTCTACTATCCTTTGCCGTTTTGGTAGAGAGTCCAACATATAAACTCCTCTAAAGTGCGGAATATTTCTTGAAAATTTTCTTAGATCAAATTCTGATAATGGTCTGTTGGATAGCATTTCTAATAGTTTCTTTAATGGTCTTTACAAACAAGTCCATAATCCTTTTTATATGGTTTAAGGTACAGTGTTTCTCCCACAGCAATAGACTCCATTGCCTTATTGTGTCTGGTGGCTTCCTCAAGTTGTTTCTTGCGTCCTTTGTTGCATTTACAGCCTTAGCTATAGCGGCACCTCTAGTTGTTAGACTACCAAGTGCACCTAGAGCAGTTAGAATCGGAATTATCGGTAAAAATCTACCAATTTTTGAGAACATTGACTATGCGTAGTATTACAGCGCGTGTATTTTTCCCCTTAAGAGATTTACTGATAGCTTTACGAGCAATCTTAATGGCTGAATTAATATCTTGTGGTTTTTCCTTCTTCAATATCTTTGTTGCTGATTTAGTTGTTTGATGACACAGTTTTTTGTCATTTATACTTTTCACTGTATCCCTTTTCTTTGCTTCAACACCCATACCAAGTTTAGTTTTTGCTTTCATTGCGTTGGTGACTATATATGCAAATTTTTTTTTCTGCAAGATCACTATCTTTTGAAAGAACTCTTTCCCAAGCTTTATTTTCAAGAATTTTATCAGCTTGATGTCTGCTGTTTAAATCTTTATTTTTCGAATAAGCTATATCGTGATTTTTTCAAGCAGCATCCAATAAGTTAATTCCTTTATCTCATCTATCTAAACGCCTTTGCAATCTTGTGTCAGGTCCACAGTACTGATATAAAGGAAGATGTAATTCAAAAGGCAGAGAATTTATTGCTTTATTTAGTAAACTTTCCCCAACGATAGTTTGCTTGTGACTAAAACTTTTGTTACAAAGTACAACCATATTACTTTGATCTACAATAAAAGATATTGTTTGCTAATTCCACAAGTAGTTATTAAAATGCCCTTCGTAAAACAACACAAAAAATATTTTAGTTCGTAATGCTGATATTTGTTCATATGACAGTCTTTGTTACCAAATTCTATTCGAGCATTAATAGTTGGTCCTCCAAATTGTGGAAAAACTAACATAATGATTAGTTAGCTGGAAAGTCCTAATGGTCTCAAATTTAAAAATATTTACTTGTCAAAATCTTTATATCAACCTAAATATGAATACCTAAAGAAATTAATTTCACCAATGGAATGGGATACAACACATTCGCAGATAATGAGTACGTTTTTCCTCCTAGTGAAGCTAAAAGCAATTCAATTATGATTTTTGATGATGTTGCATGTGAAAAGCAAAACAATATACGTGCATATTTTTGTATGGGTCGTCATAAGAACGTAGACTCATTTTACTTGTGTCAAACTTACACGCGGATTCCAAAACATTTGAGAGATAATGCTAATGTAATTATTATGTTTAAACAAGATGCGACAAATATGAAACATGTATATGATGATCACGTTGCCAGCGATATGAACTTTGAAATGTTTCAACAAATTTGTAAAGAATTTTGGAAGGAAAAATACGGTTTTTTGATGATAAGTAAAAGTAATGAACTAAACAATGGTCGTTATAGAAAGTCATTTGATTACTTCATCATAATATAATTTACTGTTCATCAAATGTACCCTTCAGTATTTAATCTAGCTTCAAACTTTATACATGTGATTATTGTAACTGATCAGATAAGCTGATCTGATACCTGTTAAACTGACTTGATAAGCTGATCTGATACCTGATAAGCTGATCTGATACCTGTTAAACTGACCTGATAAGCTAATCTGATACCTGACAAGCTGATCTGATACCTGTTAAACTGACCTGATAAGCTGATCTGATATCTGATCTTATAACCTGATCTGATAAACTGATCTGCTTCCTATTGAACTGACCTGATAGCTAAAATGAATGAACAAATTCTTAAAGACTTGGTGACTACAAGAAATATCTTGAAGAAAAAGTTTCGAAGTATAAAAACTGGTGAAATAAATACACATCAACAATTAAGAGATACATTCAAGCCTATCACAGAACCTTTAAAAGAATTTATCAATAGCTCTAAATACGTTGGTAGACCGGTTAAAAAAGAAACGAGTGATAAGGAAACTGGAATTGATGACAATGAAAGTTTTCATCCTCAGAATTCAACAATAAAACTGGAAACGAGTACTCCCAAGAAACTAATTGAAGAAAAAATGTTTAAACAATTGAATAGTAAAAGTAGCAGTAATTATGATGACTTTTACTCACAAAATTCTAATAATGAAGAAAATTATCCTGACTTATCACTATTGCAATCGAGAAACGAACTAGATACTAACTATGGTCCACATAAAGATAATAATAACGAATGGAGATTTGGTAATAGCACCATCAAGTTAAATCAAGATAAGATACAGCTTGGTGGACAAATATGGGCTCTCACGCCAGGACTGTTTTCTTTAATGTTTCATAAAACACCAAAAAAAATATGACAAATTCGAGCTTGAAATCTATAAAAAAAAATATTACTTACTACCAATGCTCACAGGAGAGACTATAAGTCTGATGGTCAAATCAAAGGGAGCAAAGCCCATAAGTATAAACATATTATTGGAAAACTTTTCAAAGGAGAAAATCATACAAGCTCATCAGATGTAACAAAAACTAATTATTTAGGAAGGGGTTTGATGCAATTTAACCCTCATAATCCAAACTATATATACTGGGATGATCCAAACGAGTTGGTAGATCGACTTAGACTACATGATTTTTTATACAAAACATGTCCCTTGATAAATTTGGGCATTATATTAACGATAGAAGTGAAGTAATTTCAACCAAAAATGCACCTAAGTTGTTGGGCTTCTTTATGGGTACGAACAAAAACATTGATATCCAATACAAGAAAATCAAAAATATTGCAAACGCTCTGCAGGAAAACGATGTTATCAGTAAATTGTTTCTGCAAACTGAACTCAAACAACAGCAACAAGAAGTAGCTTTCCAGTTAGAAAATCTTAATGCTCATTTGCAGGATATCAATAAGAAAATGGATGATAATAAATCACTTTTTGATATGGAAACTGAGGAGCTACAAGAAAAAATTTATAGAATAGAAAATTACATGTTCGTGTCAATAGCTGAAAGTGCACCAAGAAGATCACAACACACTTAAAACAGTGACTGGAAAAATAAAATGTCTTCTAAAAGAAATATTGTAAATGAATTACATAAGCGGTCCCGAAAACGTTTTGTACGTCGTAGAGTTGTGATGAAAGGAATGGATGTTCTTTGGCAGGCTGATTTAGTTGAAATGGGAAATTATTCCTTAGACAATAGAAATTATCGAGTAATTGATACATTCTCAAAATTTGCTTGGGCAGTACCTTTGAGAAGAAAGAATGCATTTGAAACAACCCAGGCCATGGAGAATATTTTTAAATTGGGACGAATACCGAAAAACTTGCAAACAGACGATGGTAAAGAATTTTTCAATAAACATTTCAATCAGTTGATGAATAAATACAATATTAATCACTACTCAACATATAGCACTATGAAAGCCTCAATAGTAGAGCGATTCAATAGAACATTAAAAGGAATGATGTGGAAAGAATTTAGCTTAAATGGTTCATATAATTGGATTGATATGTATAGAAATTTACTTGATGCATACAATAGAAAAATTCATCGCACCATTAAAATGTCACCGATTAAAGTAAATTCAACAAATGAAAAACAGCTTTTAAAAACAGTATACAGTCATTTAAAGATGTATAAAATGTCAAAATTTAATGCAGGAGATCATGTACGCATAAGCAAATATAAAAACTTTTTTCAAAAAGGTTATACTCCGAATTGGACAACAGAAATCTTTACAATTAAAAGAGTACAAAACGCATATCCTACAACATATACATTAGAAGACTATCGCGGAAATCCTATTAAGGGTGGATTCTATGAAGAAAAACTTTCAAAAACCAGATATCAAAATACATACCTAGCTGAAAAGGTTCTCAAAACTAAAGTACAGAAGGTGTTTGTTAAGTGGCTGGGCCTTGGTAATGATCACAATTCTTGGATAAGCAAAGATGAGATATTGTCAATGGAAGAATAGAATAAATAAACAACAACAACAATGGCATCAATATTTAATTTAGTTTAAAATAAGTAAATAAACAATAAATACGAAAGTGATTCGTATAAATCATACTGTGTGTTTAACCTCATCTATTTACAATCAAACAGTCACAATGTCAATAACATTGACTCTGAGCTCCAATTCATCAGAGCTATCTGCTAATTATTTTCCTCCTATTGATTTAAACGGAACCTATGAATGTGCTCTAACTGATTTTCATTCATACAACAGTTTCCCAAATGTGGATGTCTACAACAATATATTTCATATCGGTGAACTTGTAATTGAAATACCGATCGGATCTTATGAATTAAATGATATAGTTGAATATATAGAAGAACAATACAAACGATATAGAACAGAAAACAAAATTTTTATTGAAGCTAATAACAATACAATGCAAGTTAAAGTCAGAAGCTCTAAAGAACCAATATATTTTAATAAAGAAAATACAATAGGTAGACTTTTAGGATTCAATAGCAGAATATTAACGCCAAACAAAGAACATTACTCTGATCTTCCAGTGAATATATTTAAGGTGAATCTCTTGAGGATTGAAAGCAGTATTGTGGTTAATACTTATATGAATAATTCTAAAGATCATACACTACATGAATTTCCGATTAATGTACCGGCTGGATATAAAATAGTTTAGATTCCCAAAAATCTTATTTATTTGCCAGTAAACTCCAGAGAGATAAGTTCACTAGCTCTTCGCGTGGTTGATCAAAACGGCGACTTAGTTAGTTTCAGAGGAGAGGAAATTACAATACGAATACATTTAAGGAAAACTAAGTAATGATAATATACAACACGAGTATATCGAAGAATAGAGGTGATGCGTTATTTGAATATTTAATAGCAAATAACCTCTTCACAGTAAATACTGGAAGTGAACCAACGTTCATTAACAGAATTAGGGAAGTGGTTATTGACATTACTATATGTTCAGAAAAGTTGATTGATGAAATAAGCGATTGGCTCGTGTCGGGATTGCATTCCTTCTCGGATGATCATTATATTTTCATGACATTAGACCATCCTGATCCCAACCCCATGACATTTAGGAATAGGGCCAATACGGACTGATCAAGGTTTAGGTCTAATCTACAGAGCAGACTCCGAGATTATACACCTCCAGTGAATACTGTAGGGCGCATAGATTTAGAGATAGATAGTCTGAGTACTGATATTAGGGAATCCTATGAGGACAGTTGCCCACTCAGATATAAAAGAAATCCAAAAGAAAAACCCTGGATGACGGGTCAACTTATGAATCTCAGGAGAGATACCAGAAGAGCCCGTAGGAAGGGACTCGGAATATACTGGGAAGAATATAAAAATAAACTGAAGAGGTACAATAAGGAAATAAGGGGCGCCAAGCGCGAATCCTGGAAGCGTTTTTGCGAACAGGTAGACAGCGTTAGTGAAGCTTCTAAAATAAAGAAACTCCGTCCGGAAATAGTAGACCCCTCGGGGAATATGAATAATCTAAGGATAATGATAGATACTCAAATGGTACGTAGAGCAGTGAAGAGCTTTTCGCCATATAAGGCGGCAGGTCCTGACGGCATCTTCCCGGCTCTTCTTCAGAAGAGTATAGACCAAATAGAGGATAGGTTGGCTAATATATTCACAATCTGTCTTACTAATGCATATACTCCCCTGGCATGGAGGGAGGCTAAAATCGTTTTCATTCCAAAACCAGGCAAGGAGAGCTATGCAGACCCGAAGGCTTACAGACCGATTGGCCTAACTTCTTTCTTACTGAAAACGTTGGAACGGATTGTGGACACAATGTTGAAGGAAAGAATACCGCACAGCTTACTGAAATTTAAGCAACATGCTTACATTAGGGGCAGATCTGTTGAGACAGCCCTACAGGAAGTTGTGTATCATATAGAGAGAACCTTTGAATTGAGTATATACACAATGGCTGTATTTATCGATATAGAAGGGGCTTTCAACAATATCTCGACCACGAGTATTATTGACTCGCTGGGCAACTTCGACTTGGACCAGAGATTGACTGCATGGATCAGTCATATGCTTAGGAACAGGAAGATAAGTTGTGAGGTTAATGATACAAGAACTGAAGGAAACGTGTGTTGCGGCACACCACAGGGGGGAATACTATCTCCCTTACTGTGGGTGGTAACCATAAATATCCTACTGAAAGCATTATCCCAAGAAGGATTTGCTTCAGTCTGCTATGCAGACGATGTAGCGATATTGATAAGGGGAAACAATCCTAGAGTTCTGTACGGAAAGGCAATAGAGGCTCTAAAGTTAGCTCACAATTGGGCTACAGAAAGGGGTCTCAATGTAAACCCAAATAAGACAGAAATTTGTATGTTCACAAGAAAACGGAAGATTCCACAGCTGGAACCACTGGTTTTTCGGAATAGTAAAATACAAATTAGCAAGAAGGTCAAATATCTAGGAGTAATGCTCGATTGGAGGTTATCCTGGAAAGACCATATAGAGAGTAGGGTAATCAGGACCCAAAGAGTCTGGACCTATTTTCGAAGGGCAATCGGGTCCAAATGGGGTACGAACCCAAAAATGGCATACCGGCTCTATACGAATGTGGTAAGACCAATTGTGACGTACGCTTCGTTAGTATGGTGGACGTCATTAGAAAAGAAGGTGAACATCAAACATCTTCAAAAAATATAGAGACAGTGCTGTATCGGCATCTGTGGAGCAATAAGAACCACATCAACCAAGGCGATAGAAAATATTCTATCAATACCGCCTATTGATATACAGGTTAAGTATGAAGCAGCCCTGGCTGCTACAAGATTGATGGTAATGGATGAGTGGGTGAGGAAAGAACACTTAACCAAACACCAGAACATAATACACGTCTTACCTAGGAACAATGTTCGCACAGTTCTGTGCGACAAAATTCCTATAAGATATGTAAAAACACACTGCATCACCATAATATCAGAAGGTATAGAATGGGAGAATGCGGATACAAAGAACTCGATGACCATCCTGTACACGGACGGGTCGAAAATTGGCGACCGATCGGGTGGAGGTTTCTATGACATGGGTCGTAACTATCGCAAATACTTCCGTCTACCAGATCATAACACAGTATTTCAAAGTGAGATCGCGGCTATTACGGAAGGGATAAAATGGCTAAAGGAAATCGATAACATACTACCGGTTCGTATATTCACGGATAGTAGGAGAGTTATCGAGGCCCTAAGGAATCATGTGTTTCAATCTTGGTGTGTACTACAATGCAAGGATGAGATAAACTCATACACGCGATGTGGGAGCATAGAGATAATATGGATTCCAGGACATCAGGGAATACCTAGAAATATTGAGGCAGATAGGCTAGCTAAGATGGGAGTATTAATGGCAAACATCACACTAGATAACCCAAAGCCATTTCAGGTTTTTAAGAACAAACTTAAACAGTGGGGCAGAGATTGGCAGCACTCTACCGTAGGTAGGGTGACCAGAATTCTATGGGGTGACCCAGATGGTAAAAGGACAAGAGAGATACTAACATTGAGAAGGCCAGTACTGCGGAAACTGGTTCATTTGATAACAGGACATGCAGAGTTGAGGACTCACCTGGCACTCATGGGTATCGTTTTTGATATAACATGCAGAGCCTGTCAGGAGGAGGACGAAACACTGGAGCACTACTCGTGCCACTGTCCAGCTTTCAACCAGGTCAGAAGACAAGTATTTAATCAGGGGATAATACAGGAGATGGATCTTCTTAGGGGCTCCAACTGGAGGGACTTAAGAAGATACATTGAAGAGACTAGATTCCTAATGTAAACAAATCCTAAAGTTGTTTTTTTTGGAAGGTACAAAGAAGGTTCCATAGAATGGTGACTCCTAACTATAGAGTGCACAACAGGCCTATCGCGGCCTAGGTGTAATCCTTGTGAGGATTGGGATGACTCATACCCCTCTTCTTCAACCTAACCTATATCGAAGAATACTACAGCAACATCTAATCCTCAAACAATACAACCTAAGCAACAATTGAAAAGATCTGTTCGTCAAAAATCGCTTACAGCAGCAAACAAGAGTTTTCTCAAGACACTGAACTTTAAACTGAAAACAAAATGAGTTCAATAATAGACGTTTTAGATAACCCAATATCTGACGAAAATATAACCAAAAAGGATTATCACACATACATACCATACCTTCAGTCTTTTAACAACAACGATGAAATAAGAATTTCAATACAAAGCCAAGATCTATATGTTTTACCCAGTGAAAGCTATATATATGTGGAAGGACTTGTTGTAGACGAAAAAACATCGAAATCTACACCCAACTTTCAGTTGAAAAACAATTTTGTTGCACATCTCTTTGATGAAATTCGCTATGAACTAAATGGTATTGAAATTGACCATACAAGATATTTGGGAGCCACCAGTACCATAAAAAATTTGGTTTTTTATCACCTACGGAAAGCGTTGTGTTGCAAAATGCTGGATGGAACAAACTTGATAAAATAAATCTTTAAAATAGAAATTTTAATTTCTATGTACCACAAACTTCTTTTAGGATTCGCCGAAGACTACAATAAAGTTTTATTAAATGGTAAACATGAGTTGATACTCTTGCGTAATAAGAACGATGAAGATTTTGTACACTCGAATGTTTCCACTGAGAAAGCAAAACTTACAATTTCACTAATATCATGGAGAATTCCACATGTTCAATTATCTGATCATAGTAAATTGAATATGATCAAAATACTTAATAATGGTGCTGCTATACCAATGGCATTCCGTAGTTGGGATTCTCATATGAATCCACACCTTAATACGGGGACCAATCACATATGGAATGTTAAACTGGCCGCTAATAAGGAACGCCCTCGTTTTGTCTTGATTGCCTTTCAACAAGAAAACAAGTTTGTTCATTGTGATTTTGCTAACTTAAAAGTACATTTAAACTCAACCTGTTACCCATATGACGATCTTAATATAAAATTCAAAACTGAGCGCTATGCGATTCTATATGATATGTATCTAAGATTCCAACAAAGCTACTACATGAAACAATCCCAACCTCTTCTAACAGGTCAAGAGTTTAAAAATAACGCTCCAATTATTGTAGTTGATGTCAGTCACCAAAACGAAACGCTCAATACCGGACCAATCGACATAATAATTGAATTTGAAACAGCAACAAATATTCCAGCAAAAACATCAGCTTACTGCGTTCTTATTCATGACCGCGTAATAGAATACATACCAATAAAAGGTCAAGTCCGGAAGGTCTTTTAAATTAAATAACATGGATGGTGATATTGTTTTTGTAGACTCGCAAGGTTTCATAAATAATTCAAATGACTTCATCGCAAAAGAACTAGGTGTAATTTTCAGCAACGACGAATGCCTCAATTTCATTATAAAACCTCCTTTTGATTTCGCATGTTTATCAGCCAAAAAACAGAGAGAAGCAGTTTGGTTAACAAAAAAAGCTATCATATTAACCTGAATGATGGATCAATCTCATTTCAAAGCGTTTGCAAGTTTTTAAAATCCAATCTAAAAAGTTCACAAATATACATATGTTAAGGGGAGAGAGAAAAAAAAATAATGGTTAGAAAAAAATTATTCATCGAATAGCTTATTACATTGAAGACATTGGCTGCATTAATTTTAAACAAATGGAAACTAAGCATTCAATATATCTCTATTGTAGCTATCACGACTATGGTGTTTGTGCCTTAAGGAATGCAATTTTACTTAAAAATGAAAATGTTAACAAAACTTTTAAATAAATGCTTATAAGAATTAAAATAAATGTCTTTTTATTTCAAATAAAAACCTACATACATATTTTTTTTCAGAGAACACACAAACAAACATACACAATGGTTCATTCATTCATTCAAATGGTCAAGGGAATATTTGCTCACAAAGAATAAACGCTTATTATTTGTTTGTATGGATATGCGTAAATGAAATAAATTTGTAGATATTTATGTACGCATGAATATGTACATCTTATTACATTTCATAGTGACCCACTTGCGCTAAATCCAGGAAAGCAAAAGAGCGGACTGTCACACACACACAGCCTGTCTGACAGGCAGACATTCCAACCGCCACTCAGAACACAAAAAACACACACACTTAAATATAGCATAAATATTCATATTCTACAAAATACAGAAATCGCACCACCATCCAGATCCTCAAATAAAACCCATCGATGATCGTCATGTATAACATAAACAAAATATCAGTTTCAATATTTATGGAATAGTAAATTTTTTTTCACAACGTCTTCAAGATCAGAATAATCAAATTATTCCCCCAAACTCAAGCATTGCAAACAAAAAAGAAATAACTGAATTGCTGGACAAAATATCTTAAGTTAACACATACCTAAATTAAAAACATGCAAAATATAAAAGAAGAAATCTCACTCCAGCGAGAAGAAACGAACCACAAACATTAAGGCCATCCATATATAACTACAACACTTTTAAAATAGTGTAATTCCTAAAAATGCTTTTAAATTTTATTATTCACCAGGCGTACACAGTATAAATGGACAGACAGAAATTTTCACGCTCACATATGGACGCATATGTATTCTCAAGATCACATATGGACGGACAGAAGTGCCCACGCTCACATACAGACGGACATGTATTCTCAAGGTCACATATGGACAGACACAAATTCCCACCCCTACCCCAACTTAAAAAAAAACAACAACAATGTGCTCTCCCCTATTAAACCGTGGGAAAAAGTACACACACGCGAAAAAAATTTAGATGAAATTTGAGAATTTTGCTGTAATTTGAGAATTTTCGCAATTAAAATTTAAAAACTTTAAATTTCATTGCTGAAAACGAACAACACAACAAAGAAGTTATTTACAAATATGAAATTAAAAATCAATACAATGGACGAATCAAATTTAGTTTATGAAATAACATGCAATGGAGACAACACGGAAGCATGTAAGAAAATATATGTTGGTACGACAAGAACAGAACTAAAGACTAGAGCATCTGGACATAAATCTGATCTAAATAATAATACAAAATCTTTGACCCAAAAAACTGCACTTGCTGCCCACTGTGCAATAACTGGACACCAACCAGACTTAAGCAAAGTAAAAATATTGGAAAGAGAGAAGAATAATACAAAAAGATACATGCAAGAGATGCTACACATAATAAATACTTCCACTGACAAGAGAATTAACTATAAATCAGACACTGACAATTGCGCACACATCTAGAGATATACAATAAACAAACACAGAACGAGAAAAAAACCAGTGAACAGTAGGTAACACAGTTTAGAAGAATAAACAAGTAACTACACTAGGACTATAAAAATGTAATTATTATTATTGTTGTAAATAATTTAATATTAAGTAGTTTATTGTTTTTTTTGTTTGTTTAGAAAATTGTAATTCCCTGAAGATGACCAACAGAGTTGGTCAAAATATTGGAATAAATATATATTAAAATAAAGAAAAAAAAATTTTTTTAATATTATTTTATTATAAAAAAGACCTCAAGCCGGAAATCACAAACAGACAAATTTATAATGAAAATTATAATAATTAGCTCTTTGTCAAAAAGAAAAAATTGAGAGGATGGATAGCAGAAGAAGAAAATAATGATAAAAAATTTGATAGACTTAAAAAAAAATTTCAGGCATTGTAAGCCTACATATTGCGAAGTAGGGCAGACCATTTTCTGATGGTATTTTTATTAAAGAACTTTTAAGTAAAATTCTCCATAAACTTAATTGTAATATTAACTTAATTGAATCTATACCCTTATCGCGTTGTACTATTACTCGCCGTGTAGCACAGTTAGGAGTATCTGTAGATTCTGCTATGAAGCAAATAACACAAAAATTTTAATTTTGTTCTGTTTGCATTGACGATCCACGTGCATAAACGATCTCTGCCAGCTTTTTATTTGCGTTCGTTGCGTGGATAAGGAATTCAACGTTTTCGAAACCATGTTTTCATTGGAAACTTTTTATGGAAATGTTACAAGAAAATTGTTGTTTGATTTGGTATGCGACAAACTTCTGTCTATTGTAGACCCTAAAAAGTTTGTTGGGGTCTGTACGGATGGAGCAAATGTTATGTCGGTTAAGAATGAGGGATTTGTTGGACAATTAAAAAAAATGGTTTTCATGTTAATACATTTATGATTTGTCGAAAATACTTTTAAATTTCAGAACAGAATTCTATTTATTGTAGACAGAAATTACAATGGGCGATTACGCGAACTTCTCGAAAACACATTTTATATTAAGCGAACACAACAATATTTGTACAGAAGAGTATATTAATATATTTGAAACGCTTTTCTTCAACTACCAAGACATATTCAAAGATTTTGATGCCTTTAAAGCATTTATTGATCTTTTTGCATTCCTCTTTAAAGTGGACGTAACAAATTATGAGTTCAAAATACAAACGGAACTCATTATTTTGCGAAGCGAAATAACAGAGCAACCACTCAATGATATGCTGTCATTTTGGGAGAACTTGGATATATTAACATATCCAGAGTTAAAAAATAATGCCTTGAAGATAATGTCTCTATTTCCTTTAACTTATACATATGTGCGAGCAAATTTTTTCGGATTTTAGATTCATTTGTTCAAATCAAAGGAATAAACTGAGCTCCCAACATTTAAAGCATGTTTTGCTCTTGCGAAATTGCCACAGAAACATTAACATAGACACATACGTTTCATTTCTTGCTTTTGCTTTCTCAAAAGTAAAAAAAGTTCCTATTTCAAACTCATACATAAACTTTGAATGGATTTTTGAACATTTAAAAAATGACTTTAAGACAACAAAATCAATATAACCATTCTCATTCTTTTGTACAAAAAACTATTTTTACGATTACAATTTTATAAAAATATTTTCGTTCCAGAATGACAGATGATGTATATTACCCTATGAAAGGGTTGCTAATCCATACGTTTCACAATAATTTTTAAAGCTGTGTCTTAATCTTGTATGATTAATATTATTAATATTTAGTTAATATTATTGGATTAGTAGTCTTGTTAATAACGAAATTAATTTTTAAATTTGAATTTTTGGTAAGCAAAAAAGCGTTTTGATAGATTTTTCAAATAGTTATGTCAGGAAAAGAATTTCGTATGCGGCAAAGTTTGGGCTGATTGAAATATTTTGTCAATGCTCTGTTTATTTTGTGTGTGCGTTGAATAATATAAAGTGAATGTTTTTAAAGGATTTTCTTATCTTTGCAAACGAAATGTCTTAACAAATCGTTTGTGAAAGGTATTTAAAGTATATTAAGGATTTTGTAATATTTTAATATAACATATACATATTAATATAACATATACATTAAGTTAATGACATAATTAACTTTATTTGGTTTATTATTTATATTGGTATATTATGTTTCACAATTTGCGTGACCTAATAAATTGTAACAATTCCTTCTCCAGTTGACCTGTAAGCCTTAAAAATATAGAAATAACCTTGTAGCACTCCAATGTTTCTTTTCTTTTTGCCAGTAATATAACTTCCTGCAATAAAATGCAATGTAGGACGTTTTTGTCATTGTAATCTTGTTGTTGGACTTGATGCTTGAAACATTATATTTGAATGCAGCCCCAATAAAACGATTTTGCATTTTCTTAATTCCCGGAAAAATAAATTCATGCTTGCTTTTCGTTTACTTTCTCCTTTTACTGAACTTATACATTACTCACAGTCTCTCACCAATACCAACGCATTTCACTGATATATATGTATACGTTAGTGTCAGAATTTTTAGGGACAAAATCTGCAAAATTGAACAATTTTTCAAGAAAAAATCTGCAAAATCTGCACTTTATTTTTAAAATCTTCAAAGCAATTTTCAACACAACTTTTTTATATTTTGTTCATAAAAACTTATGGTTTATTAAAAGAAATTATGCATACGTGTGTACATTTGTGAACTTAAATAAATAAAATAACGAAACAAATTCAATCGTATATACACATGTATGTATGTAAGATACAAATCTTCATATGAGAAAATTATTTAATAATAAATAATATTAATTATTTAAGAACAGTTAAATGCAAATCAATTACGTGTGTAAGTATGTACTTTGGCATACTATGCTCATGTGATCTGCCACTGCGAAAAGCAAGTTTTGCTCCCAGAGTGTTCCGATAAAAATATTTCACTGATTTTTGGTTGATCAGCAATGGATTTCGATGCTTCAATATGCTTTTTTGTTTAAGAGAGTGTCATCGAATCACATTTACATGCAGTTGCCTTAAGGTTCGTATTACAAATTTTGCAAGCATTTGATTGGATACGTTTTTCCGCCCAAGAATTTAAATCCGGATCCTTCAGCCAATCTTTTCTCATACTACGTTTTTTTGCTATGATTTGTCTATGCTTTGATAACTTGAAATATATAGCAAAATTAAACAAAATATATTAAATACCGATGTCGCATCTTCAGTGGACTCCTTGCTATCAGCATATATGTACATACATTTGTATGTAATTATGTACATCCATGTGTAGGAATGAAAATCCTTATAAAGATTTAAAAAATGTTGCTCATGACTTTTATTTTTTTTTTACAATATATGTAACACAAAAAGATTTCCGCGGCGTTGTAAATATCTAACCATTTTATCAATTATTAATTTATTTTTGCTGAAAATTATATACCTATGAATGTACATACGTCTTTTTGCACTTGGGTTGCGTACCAACAACCATTATTACTTTTTTTCCAAAGTAATTTTGGTTAAATGTTACTTTGCAGCGAAAATATCAACACTTAATTGCTTAAAATTTTTGGTGTTTGCAACTTTATTTTGTATTTTTTTACATGAACGGTTGTTATTTTCTTTCATATGTATATAAAAAAAACAAAAAGTAGTAGCAATATAAAAATATATAAAAAAATTTCCATATTATTTGAGTTAAAAAATCTGCGTTCTTGGACCAAAAATCTTCACATCTGGATTTCGTCTTTTTGGAGTGGAAAAATCTGCAAAATCCAGATAAATCTGCATTTCTGGCAACCGTGTTCCCAGTAGTGGCTGATATCAGCAAATTAAACTCACACGTATACATACGCTCTTTTGTTTGATCGTCAATCAACCAATAGGAAAGCAGCATGTTGAGTGAGAGAGACGAACTACACTTGCAGAACTTCTGTGTCTTATTTTATATTTTAATCGTCATCGAGACTACTGTCAGTAAACACATAAATTGAAATTACTGCGATATATTAATGATGTTACCCGAAAAGTATTTTATGTTACAAAATGCTTTTGATGACATGCAATGTCTTATTTGTCATAAGACATTTAAAATAACTAAGAAATATAGTTTTAAAAAATATTATGAAGATGTTCACAAAGACATGAGTTATTTGCAGGGGGGGAAAAAAGAAAAACAATTTAAAATTTATAAAAAAGTTTTTATTGAAAAGTTAAAGGAATGGGTAAATCAATCTAAAGAAAATGATGAAGGAGAATTTGAAAATGGGTTTATCTAACTTAATAAGTTTAGATATTGTAAAAAGGGAAGGCCATTTGTCAAATATATATTGGGTAAAGTTTTTGGAAAACTTCATTATAAAACTAATTTTATTGAAAAATTACCTTTGTCCCACAACAGTATAAACCGGCGTTCTCTTTATTGAGGTGCTATTGTGGAGTCGGCATTAAGAGAAAAATAAAAAAATTACAACACCCACCACACATGTGTTCTCGTCGCAATCTCGTTGACGACTAAATAAAATGAATAACAAATTGTTTTCTTCCAGTGTTATTTCTTCACTCTCACCAATACTACTAACCTGGGCATCTATGCTTTAAAGCAGGGCCAGCCATTTCATAGCACAATTGTGCAGAGAGCACTTCACACATATTCTTATGCTCATTAATTTAGTCGGCAATAAACAAGCGATTAGAACACATGTGCGGATGCTTACACTTTTTGTTGATGCTTTTGTTGTTGTCTTTTTATTTTTTAGGTAACCAGCAAACATTTTGTATATATAATGGCATGCGAAAAATATTTCGCTATACAAAGTGCATTTGGTAACATGCAATGTATTTTATGTTATAAAACATTTAAGAATGACACTGAATATGTGAGAAGACATTATGAGACGTTTCATAGCGAAATGAATGTTTTAGAAAATACAGAAAAAGAAATGCTTTTTAATAAAAACAAAGGCATTTACATTAAAAAAGTGAAAGAATGGTTGCTTGCAGTGGAGCAAAATGAAACCCATTGTGAAAATAAGAAGCTCCTCGTGGAGATATCAAGTTTAATAAGCTTGGACATTGTTAAACATGGAAGGCCTTTTTCTGATGGTATATTTGTAAAAAATATGTTTGATAAAGTTTTGCAAAGACTTAATTGCAAAACTACGTTAATAAAATCTCTTCCCTTGTCTCCTCAAACGGTGGCACGGCGTATTTCCCAAATAGGAAATTCGGCAGAATATATCATTAGGAAAAAATTAATGAATTGGGAATTCATGTCCTTTTGTCTGGATGAAAGCACAGACATAAATGACCTTTGTCAACTCGTTATATGTATTCGCTGTGTAAATTGCAACTACGAAGTTTTTGAAACTATGTTCTCCTTGGAAATATTTCACGGAAAGAAAGGAAGCTCTTTTCTGTTACAGATACAAAAAAAATTTTTGGTGTCTGTACAGATGGAGCAAATTTAATGGCTGGAAAATGTGAAGGTTTCATTGGGCAAATGAATAAAAATGGAATTTCAATTCATAGCATCATTCATCAGGCAGCTTTTGCATCCAAATTTATCAATAGTTATCCTGCCATGAAAACTGCGGAACGCATTATTAATAAAATACGAGGTGGGCATCAATCCCTCACACATAGAAAGTTTGTAAATTTTTTGAAAAACAAAAACGCAGCATATAATGATCTAAAAATGTTCACGGAAGTTCGTTGGCTAAGCCGTGGAGATTGCTTAAATAGATTATTTGATTTAAAAGAAGAAGTGCTACAGTTTTTAGAAAAGGAAAAGATAGATGATTGTGGAGTACATGCCTTACAAGATAAAGAATTTAATTTGGATCTAGCCTTTATAGCCGATACCACTGCTTTTTTAAATGAATTCAATTTAGAGCTGCAAGGTAAGGAAAAGAATTTGTGCGATTTGTGTAGAACTCTTTTTAGCTTTAAGACAAAGATATTTTTACTCCTTTCCCAAATTCAATCAAACGATTTTTCTAGTTTTCCAAAAACTTACTAAATTTGAATACATAACAATGTTTAAAACACTTTTATATAACTTTCAAGACTGGTTTAAAGACTTCGAAGTATACTTGAAAGTATGCTTGAAATATTTGAAAGTCCTTTCACTTGTGACGCAACCAACTACAACTTTGATATACAAACCGAACTGATTATACTTCGAAGTGAATTAAATGCGCCAGAGAAAACGAATGTCACAGAGTTCTGGAAAAATTTGGATACATTGGTATATCCCGAACTCAAAAAAATGCTATGAAATGTTTATCGTTTTTTCCATCTACTTACTTGTTTGAGCAAATTTTTTCTGACCTCAAATTAATTTGTTCAAAGCAACGCAATAGCTTAAGTTCTTCGCATTTGAAGCATATTTTAATGATAAGGAATTGCCACAATACTATTAACACCGAAAATCTCATTACAAAGCTTTAAACTGTGATCAGTTCCGTGTTCGTAGCTACGATTTACACAGCGTATACAAAAGACACGAGTTCGAAATCCATCAATCATTCCCTAATAATACATAGTGTTTGTTGGGCTGCAGAGTGTTTCCTCACTAACACAACCTTATTTTATGTCGTGGATGGCATTGCTTTAAAGCAGTGATGCCCAAAAAATTTTTTCTTGTGTATTAGTGAGTAAGAGAGAAAA
Source organism: Linnaemya vulpina (assembly GCA_963675445.1). Taxonomy (NCBI): domain Eukaryota; kingdom Metazoa; phylum Arthropoda; class Insecta; order Diptera; family Tachinidae; genus Linnaemya; species Linnaemya vulpina. Next base: position 15,159,474 of record OY776281.1, read on the forward strand.
AACAAATTGAGAGAATTTATGTATTTACAGCCAAATTATAAAGTTAGTAAGATATTGAAAAACAGAAAAATTGTATGCGTATTAAGAAGCAAACATATTAATATATGTATGTACATATTTTAAAATAAAATAATTCAATTTAATTTTTTAAATTTTATATTAAAATACTCAATTATATATAAATTCTGTAAAAGTAAAAGATGTCAATATGATATATATGTTATATTGCGCAAAAGCAAAACAGCTTAATAGTATAATTCATTAAAAAATTTTCACGAAAAAGATTGCAATTATGAATCTTATATAAACGATTCTAATCATATATTAATAAGAAATAAAAAACAGACGCTACACATGCGCATTCATCGCTTGTTCATTGAGGACTAATGAAAGAGCATTAACATGGCACGCAACATTTTTTGAGTGTGAACCTGAAAAAAGCAACAAAGCATTCGCTAAACATGTACACTTGTCAACGACTAAATGAAAGAGCATAAGAATATGTGTGAGTTCTCTCCAAACAATTGTTTCATGAGCTGGGCATCCCTGCTTTAAAGCTTGGAAATATGAGGAGGAGTCCGCGTGGTTGGATCAACGGTTGAATAAGGAATATGTTTCAGTTAGATTGACCACACGGCACGATAATTTTTAAAATAATTCATAGGGTTGAAAAAATAAGTAAGTATATGTTTACATTAAGATACGGTAAGGTAAGTTTAGGTTAAGGTAAGTAATTATAGCCTACTTATATAAAAGGTATGTATAATTTTAAATAAATATAAGTTTAATAGTTTTACAAATAAGTTTAAACAGCCACCATAATAGCTTTTTCGGGATTCAATTTAGCAATATACTTTGATTTTTGCTTCAAATTTTTGGCTTCAAAATTTTAGCTATTAGAATTTAAGGTCACATTTGCTATCGCAATGTGCACTAATGGCAACAAAAAAGGGATGTGATGAGTATTATTCACTCTCGCCGACTTTCATTGTTTGAGTTGATCTAATACGTTACATACTTAAATGCTCACATCTGCACGTATCGTTAGTGTATGTCTGATCGAAGACAATACTAAAATATTAGTTAAAACCGTATATAAATCTTTGTATCAATATCAAGTATGCAAAACGTTTTATTTAAATAATTCCCCTGTAGAGTATAAATGCATCTAATTATTTTATTTTAACAAGTGAATAACATCACATGTTCAGTGCGACCATAATAGCTTTTTCGGGATTCAATTGCTAAATTGATTTTTGCTTCAAATATTTGGCTCTTAGAATTTAAAGTCTATAGCAGTTTGCGCTATCGCAATGTGCACGAAAGGCTATACCTTTCTTCTCTTAGAATTTACTATATATCGATAGTGTGTTCGAAAGCTCCCCGGAAATAAAATATTTGTTAAGCAACCACTTGAAGTCGATGTAAGTTAAGACTGAAGGTCTATAATTCATATTATTTAGTTATTTATCAGCACTGTTTCCCTTCAATCGGTTTTGTGTTTGCAATCGCCTTTTTCGTTTGTAAAAATGGTCAACACTGTAACGACACTCTTCGGCTGGTGGCTGGGGTAAGCTCAGCGGAGTCCAGTGTCGTGTCACATAAATAAATGAACAATAAAATCAGAGCTATTTGTTTCAATTCTTTATTCACAATATAACTAAATGATACGCCTATAACTAGTGGTTAGTATCGATCCTGTAGTTGCTCTGGTCTACTCTGTTACGTGTGACTGCTTAATCCTTTAGCTAGTGGTTGGTGTCTACTCGGCTCTTAATGATTGAATGTTGTCCCTGGATCAGCAACCTGGGTTCCAGTGGCAACCTCCAATCACTCTAACTACGATTTCAAACCAGTGGTCGGATTCGCCTTGGATCAGCAACCTGGGTTCCAATGGCAACCTCCAATCACACTAACTACCGTTTCCAACCTGGGGTCGGATTCGCCTTGGATCAGCAACCTGGGTTCCAACGGCAACCTCCAATCACACTAACTACTGTTTCAAACCTGTGGTTGGATTCGCCTTGGATCAGCAACCTGGGTTCCAACGGCAACCTCCAATCACACTAACTACTATGTCAAACCTGTGGTCGGATTCGCCTTGGATCAGCAACCTGGGTTCCAACGGCAACCTCCAATCACACTAACTACTATGTCAAACCTGTGGTCGGATTCGCCTTGGATCAGCAACCTGGGTTCCAACGGCAATCTCCTATCACACTAACTACTCTACAGGCTGAGTTTACTGCCTAGAAGAGACATTGAATCAGCAACCTGGTTTTCAATATCTTTTCTCGCTACGATTTGGTATGAGTTAATATTAGACTAGTAGCCTTAGTTCTAATATTTGTTCTTACCAGAATGAGCGCCGCACGCAAACTCCTCTATCTTAGCAATGACTCCCCTTTTATACCTTTGTGTGCCATTCACAACAATACACAATCACACGTACACAGGCTGTGCGTCTGCTTATTCGTTGTGTGCTGTGTTTGTTTACTTGATATTGACCATACGTGATGGTATGTAACAGTGTTGGGCAACAACAGGGATAAAACCGAGTGAAAGTACCAATGTATTTCAACGACTACTGTTAATAGTATGAATTATTTTATAATATAGACAATAATAATAGTAATAATAATCAACTAAAGGTTATTATATAATAAGAATAATAACAAAAATAAGAATCATTCAATCGTCTCTGAGCGAGATGTAGATCTGTGGATAGAAGGTTGTGGACCAAAACGAGTGTCGACTTTGGTCATCACAACACGATGCAAACAAAAATATAAAGTTTTAGTGATAAAGGCCTAAACTTTATTTACATACGAGTATAATTTCACATTTCTTTTAACCCTAGACGCACTTTCTTATTTTTATACCTATAAGCACTTTCTTCGTCGAATCGACGAAGTGCATTTTTTATCTGGCCCCAAACGCTCCCAATTAAAAAAATATATAAAATTTTGGTTTTATTGGAAAAACAATTAGGTTTTTATTCGTATTAAACATGAAGTTTGCTTATTTCAATGCAACTTAAAACTAATAAACAAAAAAAATTAACTTTAAGTTTTTTTTACTTTTTTTTAAAATAGTAAAAAAAAATCACAAAAGGCAGTATTTTAAATAAAAAGTTATTTCAGGAATTTGTTAAAATCATAAAACTGACACTTAAAACTAAAAAATAAACTTAGTTTGGTTGGAATTTTCAGTCATTTAGTGCAAGAGGCACAGAGATCAATTTTGTGTTCACCACAGATGTGTTTCTTTCATTTTGCACATATAGATTTTGTCATTCGTCGCTTTTCATAAGGGCAAAATGCACAAATTTTCCTTTTAGCAGTTTTTTTTAGTTCTACTTCATTTACTTCTTCACTTTTATTCGTAGTTTTCAATGCTGATAATATATTTTGTCGAGTAGACGATTTTAGAGTTGGTGCTTTTAGTCTATTATTTAATGTTTTTTGGATCAAGCTTGAATGCAAACTTTTCATAAAGTTAATGCGATTTTGTTGTTTTTGACCTAATTCAAACGTATTATGAGTATATATGACATAACTATTTATAAATGCCATATTCAGCATGCCAAAAAATATACACATTGGCCATCGATTAGTTTTACGAGAGCAGCTCATGACACTGCACATTTGGTCGAATGTGTCTACTCCTCCTTTTGTAGAATTATAGAATTCAACCATATGAGGCTTCTTGTTTTTATCGTTGACCGAGCCTTCTTCATTGCACGACGAAAGCAAATATATTACTTTAGATGGCTTTGGTTTATATGAAACAAGAGTTAGCTCGTTGTCATAGCAGAACAGTGAAGTGCCGCATTTGCGCCCTTTAAAATCTCTCATTTCGGTAGGAATCTCTCTTTTGTTTGATCTTAATGTTCCAACTAATGTGAGCTTGTATGGTTCTTGTAGAAGCGATTTGGCAAGAGGCACGGAAGTAAACCAATTATCCATGGTAACATTCCGCTTTGTACCATGAACAGTTTTTGTTAATTCTTTAACGTAGTATTCTCCAAGGGGCAAATCGGTGTTGTTTGTGCCTTTGCCCAAATATGGCATCGCATCTACCATATATTTGGTACCGCTATCACACAACATTACAATTTTAAGACCAAACTTAGCTGGCTTGTTAGGGATGTACATTTTAAAGCCGCATTTTCCTCTAAATGCCATAAGCTGTTCGTCAATGGTGAGATATAGACCAGGTGTATAATTTTCGCGACACTTGTTTATAAATATATCCCATATTTTTCGAATTGGCGAAAATTTGTCTGAAATCGTTTGCAAGCGCACGGCTTTGTCATCGAATCGCAAGCACGACATTAAAAATTTAAACCTATTCCTGGTCATTGTTGGCAGGTATTTTTGACCAGCGTAGCGGACATCGAACAATTCATTAACGGATAAATGATTATCTTTGGTAGCTGCAATCAGAGCCAATATGCCGAACAGAGCAAGAATTTCATCCGATGTTGTGGTATTTTCGATAGATTCTTTTCGGTTACCTATTTCGACATTGGTCCACTCAACTATTTCATCTATAATTTCATCTGTTATAATGAGCTTAAATACCTCAAATGAATCGATAACACCTTTACTTGAACGGGTTGGACCACGACGTTGATGTACGATATTTAAACCATAACGGTGCGATGTACCTTTTACTGCTGACCACTTATGTTTGTTTTTTCCACGTAGTATTTGCTTTGAATGTGGAATAATTGAGGATCTCTGTCGTATAACACTAAGCGGAACATCATCTTCATCTGAGAAATTCTCTTCTTCTACAGGTTCTATATCACTTTCTTCATCAAACCCCTCTTCCTCTTCTACTTCTTCTGCTTCATTGGTGCTGATGTCACTCTCACACTCCTCATTTAAATCACTGAGATCACTATTTTCGTCACACAAATCAAGAAACTTTTCGATTTGTGCATCATTTAGTCTATCATTGTTGCTCATTTTTTCAAAACTGCAAAAAAAAAAGTTGAAAAAATCTAAAGTCAAAAACGCTAAAGTTACATAAAATACTTTCTTCGTCGATTTGACGAACACAAACTTAAAAAAAACATACTTACACACATCTAACGAGTCTGCACATGTGCACACTTCAGCAGCTTGGCAATGACTGGAGCTATAAGAAAACTTAACACACAGCAATGAGTAAAAAAGAAAATAAATGAGAAAGAGTAAACGATGTTCGTCGATTCGACGAAGAAAGTGCGTCTAGGGTTAAAATGGTGAAGGAAAAACATGAAAATTATAAAAATCTGATTGAGTAAACCTTGTAAACTGGGAATATTATGAAAAGATTTTGCAATCGAAGGCGGAAACCTTGACCCCTTAAAATCAAACTTGGAAAATTTTAGTATGCCAGAAACGTATACTCGGAATCTTTCTATGTACAGAATACGCCAAAAACTATTACAGTTACCGTGTTTGGCGTATTCACCGTTGTAATTCGACAATTTGTAATAGAACAAGGACAAAAAGCTAAATTTTTTTTAGTCTATTACAATATGTACTATATCGAATTTGAAGATGAAAAACGCCAAAAAACTGTAAGGAAGAATATTAGAAACTCGCAGCCTTATAAAACAATCTCGAATACCATTTACAATTTTTTTTATTAATTTTGGGTAATGAGTACGGAATTGTAACATGTAGAAAAATTCTAGAGTTTTGCCTTTTTCTAATGACATTTTTTCGATTTTGCGTTTGAGATTATCGTGTATTCATCGGGATAAATTTATAAAACGAAATTGAGAGACAAACATATGTATGTATTTATATAATATACTAAGAATTCCTTTTATATGATTTGGGATGAGGAAAATTAAACGGCTGTAAATCATACCATTGACACGACAGATTCTTTCTTCATCTTGGTAGTTCCAGTTGAGGTAATAAAACACATCTCTTTGCTTACATGTAAACCAATAATTATATCAATAAACCCTTCCGCACATTACTTAACATCAGTTTTATATTTTTGTATTAATTTTGTATGTAAGATTTATTAAACTTTAATATAAATTGAAGCTGATGATAAATTTCGATAAAAATTAGAGAAATTCCTTCGAGCTTTGTATATATATACATATATATATATATATATATATATATATATATGAGTATACAATACTTATTTGTCTAATTTTCAAAACTGTTGTATAGAAAATAATAACACATTAGAAGATGCGATACAGATTGAAGATGCTGCACCTCATTCAAGCAAAAACCCAAAAAGAAAACTGCCAAGTTACAGTATATCATGGAAACAGCACCCATTGTTCAAGGATTGGATCAGGAGAAGTGATAATGGTTATGCTTTTTATAAGTTTTGTAACTCTAAAATAAAAGCAATATCAGTTTTAAAGATGCATATATTAAGGTCAAAACACCAAGCAGGTGTAAAAGCTATACAAGTTCATTCAGGATCTAACTTATATTATTTTTATGTTTTAGAAATTCAATAAAAAAATAAAATTAAAGTGATTACATACATACATATGCATATGTTTTATAATCTTTCGGATACAATTTTTTGGGATAACAGCTTTTTCTTCTACAAATCAGCTTTTTTTCAAAAAGGATATAGCAACACTGATGGCACAGCATATTGAGATAAATCAACTACATAAATTATCTTCTCGTGCTCTTACTGTGAGAGCATTCTATTTTTTAGGTGTTGTTATAAACAACAAAAAAGGATGTTTGCATGCAAGACCCCTTTTACACTACTATAGTTTGCTTTGAAAATTTTTAATTCAACTGGTGGAAAAACAGAGAGATAAATATTTTACCTCATTGTCTTTCTAATAGCTGAAATAAAACTTTACAAATTAAACTTTCCAAGTGTAAAAGGGGTCCAAGCAACGATTTGCAAACATGTATACAGGCTCCATTAGCCAGACGCTGAAATCGCAAGCGCAAATGCAAGCGCAGCGCAAGTGCTAACGCAACTCCGCTTATAGAATGCTTAAAAACGCACCATATGTTTTTACAGAAAAAATTATGTATGTACATACATATACATTTATGTATATGTACATACAACAAATTGTAGTGTTTAAAGTTATTTGTGTGGTAATATTAAAAAAGAAGTTATGTATATTGCAAAATGGATATGGAAAATATATGTTTATTTGTTTAAACTTTTTATGTTTGTGCAAAATGACACAGAATACTGTTTAGCTTGTGGTGTTTATCATTTAAAAACAAAATATCAAAACATCTGCTTGAAACAGTGATGGCACTTTCCTTTTTGCGTTTGTACGGAAAACGTACGAAATTGTATATATAAATAGTACAATATATAAATTTAAACTTGTGATCGATGTAATATCTTCATTATATGTATAGCTAAATTATAATTTTATTAAGACTACGATGCCTTAGATCCCGAGATCGACTTCGCCCTCAGTCATGAATATGGTTTCGAATTTTTCTGACATGCAGTAGTGCAAGATTGTGTTTATTGTTATCGGGCTGTTTCCATAGCATAGCACTGGTCGCTAAACATTATCGACACATTTGCCTGCATGCACATACATAAATTACATATGTAGTAATTTTGGTACCACATAAATGTATGCCCATGCGTTCATATATCTGCATATACATACGTATGTATAACATTAACCTATTATTGTATATACAAAAAATATTTACAGTCTTTTGTGATTTTATAAAGTAAAACAAGTTATATAGCATATTAATTTATAAAATATGCTATGTATATCTACAAATGTATCAACTAAATGTTAAAATATCAAACCAAAAAAGAAGTATAAAAAAAAGCTTTTGTGCCGCACTCTCATTCAACATACATACATGCCATCACTCTTGCGTATTTCTGCGAAAATTCTTTTTTCTGTAGGTTGGCTGCGCTGCGTTGCGTTTTTGAGCGTTCAATTAAGCATTTTCGCAATTTTCCGTGTAACAGATTGGATCAGCTGACGCGTTTGCGATTTCAGCGTCTCGCTAATTGGGCCTTAAGGAATAAACACTTCTGAGTAAGTACACAGAGACAAATTTGTCTAATAGATTGAAGAAGATTTTCTCTACGTAATGTTTTTGTGATGTGGGGTATTCCAGCAGAAAGAAACGAAGATATTTTCACAGAGGTTTGTTATTGTTTTCATTTACCATTTTGGTTTAAGCTCAACAAGTGATAAGAAAAGAAGTGAAAAATATAATAAAAATATTTCTGTTAAAAAAAAACAAAGTAAGTTTAAATAAAAGTAATTAATTCCTGACAGTAGATATTGTTTAAATTAATTAAATCTGGTTCATATATAATGGCCTCTATTCGGCAAAACGTGCACCCGCACTAAGTAAATAATTTCTGTATTCTTAAAGTTAGAAACTTTTTATAAAAATTCCCTGGCTTCTGCAGTTTGTATAAAAGTCTCCACATAAAGAAGTTATTATAATTATGATTAGCATGATATATCTTATTGTAGGGTGATCCTTAGTTATTATCTATATCTAACAAAAGTACATAAAATATTGATATATATATATATATATATATATATATATATATATATGTATATATATATTTTCTTTTTTTTAATTTATTCTGCGTTTAAGAAAATAAACGTTTTGTTGATGCAACGAGACCTCACATTCTTTTATTGCAATACATAGAAATGTATGGCATATACATAACTATGTATTAGATATGTTTTATAATAGAGAGTATACGCATTGACTGTGTAAGTTTGTGTAGATAAAACTTTATGATGTACTGTATTCTTGTACGACTGCTACACATAAAAAGCAATTATTTATTAATTTAATTGAAAAGAAACAAATATATACTCAAAATCACGTTATTTTTAAACTCATGTATATAAAATTTTCACAAATGTTGAGCACTCGTGTATACCTACATAGCTCATCACTATTTTAACTTGAAAATTTTGGATAGAAAAGTGTTCATTTACTTTTTATTATTATTGAGAGAAATTTCACAAAATTTCTTCTTACTCTCTCGTTGCCGGAAAGTGATAGAAGATTAAATGAACAGAACTATAATATAAGACCAAAAATGCACAAGTAGATACTTACCTTTTCGTGCAGTGTCTACATATATATTTAAAGGCAAAAAAGAACCAGAAAAGCATAACAATTTTTAGCTTTGAATTTTTTATAACTATCTTTTTTATTTTGTATCTTTTTTACCTAAAATTTGCAATTTTGCATCAATAATGAAAACAAATTCATTGTGTTTACCTTGATCTTGTTTTCATAAAAATTTAAAAGGATATTTAAATAAATGATATATATAAAAAATAAATATTTTAGATAACAGTTTGAAAAAGCATACAAACCAATTATTTTTCACAATATAATATATATAACAAAAACCCTTTGCCATCCGAAAATAATAAATTTTACCTTTTTGCATGCAGTTTTAGTGTGTCATGACGTTTTACTCAATACAAGGTGTTTTAAAGAAAATAAAAATCATATTCACTTAAATGACTGGATGGAAAAAGCGTACGATAGACGGCAAACAAAAAAGGGATATGATGAGTATCATTCACTCTCGCCGACTTGCATTGTTTGAGTTAATCTAATACGTTCCATGCTTAAATGCACACATCTGCACGTATCGTTAGTGTATGTCTGATCGAAGACAATACTAAAATATTATTTAAAACCGTAGATAAGGCTTGGTATCAATATAAACTATGCAAAACGTTTTATTTAAATAATTCCCCTGTAGAATATAAATGCATCTAATTATTTTATTTTAAAAAGTGAATAACATCACATGTTCAGTGCGACCATAATAGCTTTTTCGGGATTCAATTTAGCAATTGATTTTTGCTTCAAATATTTGGCTCTCAGAATTTAAAGTCTATAGCAGTTTGCGCTATCGCAATGTGCACTAATGGCTGTACCTTTCTTCTCTTAGAATTTACTATATATCGATAGTGTGTTCGAAAGCTCCCCGGAAATAAAATATTTGTTAAGCAACCACTTGAAGTCGATGTAAGTTAAGACTGAACGTCTATAATTCATATTATTTAGTTATTTATCAACACTGTTTACCTTGTAAACTGGGAATATTATGAAAAGATTTTGCAATCGAAGGCGGAAACCTTGACCCCTTAAAATCAAACTTGGAAAATTTTAGTTTGCCAGAAACGTATACTCGGAATCTGTCTATGTACAGAAGACGCAAAAAACTATTACAGTTACCGTGTTTGGCGTATTCGCCGTTGTAATTCGACAATTTGTAATAGAACAAGGACAAAAAGCTAAATTTTTTTTATCCTATTACAATATGTACTATATCGAATTTGAAGATGAAAAACGCCAAAAAACTGTAAGGAAGAATATTAGAAATTTGTGTCGCAGCTTTATAAAACAATCTCGAATACCATTTACAATTTTTTTTATTAATTTTGGGTAATGAGTACGGAATTGTAACATGTAAAAAAATACTAAAGTTTTGCCTTTTTCTAATGACATTTTTTCGATTTTGCGTTTGAGATTATCGTGTATTCATCGGGATATATGTATAAAACGAAATTGAGAGACAAACATATGCATGTATTTATATAATATACTAAGAATTCCTTTTATATGATTTGGGATGAGGAAAATTAAACGGTTGTAAACCATACTATTGACACGACAGATTCTTTCTTCATCTTGGTAGTTCCAGTTGAGGTAATAAAACACATCTCTTTGCTTACATGTAAACCAATAATTATATCAATAAACCCTTCCGCACATTACTTAACATCAGTTTTATATTTTTGTATTAATTTTGTATGTAAGATTTATTAAACTTTAATATAAATTGAAGCTGATGATAAATTTCGATAAAAATTAGAGAAATTCCTTCGAGCTTTGCTTGTAGCTTCAAGATGACACATCTGGAAACAAAGTGCTTTGCTCTTAGCATTTTGTATGGTACACAGCGTTGCCAAATGTTCAGTTTTGACTGATTTGATCCGTTTTTTGCAGTAATGAAAAGTTCATCAGTTTTTAGAAAAAAAAAAAAGGTTTTTACAATATTGTTGGAGTATATATACTAGTATATATATATATATATATATATATATATATATATATATGAGTATATAATACTAATTTGTCTAATTTACAAAACTGTTGTATAGAAAATAATAACACATTAGAAGATGCGATACAGATTGAAGATGCTGCACCTTATTCAAGCAAAACCCCAAAAAGAAAACTGCCAAGTTATAGTATATCATGGGAAGAGCACCCATTGTTCAAGGATTGGATCAGGAGAAGTGATAATGGTTATGCTTTTTGTAAGTTTTGTAACTCTAATATAAAAGCAATAGGTGGTATATAAGTTTTAAAGATGCACCAAGCAGGTGCAAAGGCTATACAAGTTCATTCAGGTTCTAACTTATATTATTTTTATGTTTTAGAACTTCAATAAAAAAATAAAATTAAAGTGAATACATACATACATATGCATATGTTTTATACTCTTTCGGATACATTTTTTGGGGATAACAGCATTTTTTAAAAAAGGATATGGCAACACTGATGGCACAGCATATTGAGATAAATCAACTACATAAATTATCTTCTCGTGCTCTTACTGTGAGACTATTCTATTTTTTAGGTGTTGTTATAAACAAGAAAAATAGGACATGAAGAAAATAATTAAACGATAACACGGGTATTAAAACAAAAACGTGTTAACATCAGGTTGATACAGTTCTCGGATTCTTTTTCACAATAAAATTTTTGTAAATAGGAACTGTTATCACATTCAACTAAGCCAACTAAACAGTGGTGATAAACACAATATACACATGAGCACTGAAGATGAAAGTGTTGCGACTTTCGAAAACAGCTGTTCTGCTCTGCTGTGTAAGTTGAATAAGAACTTATGTTGACTTTCCTGTGTGCCTAGGAATATTTATCATATCTTTCTGAGATTTTAACTAAATTAGAAGAATTAGCCTATATAAATATTAATATAGCAAAAATAAAATTTTCATTAAAATAAAAATCACATACAGTTTGAGCTTAGGCTTGAGCTACCAATGAAAATTGGAAAAACGTTCACATGTACTTAAGTATAAAATTCAAACCATAAAAGTTTGACTTAATGTATAATGGAACAAAAAATTCTGAAAAATAGGACATGAAGAAAATACTTAAACGGTAACACGGGTATTAGAACAAAAACGTGTTAACATCAGGTTGATACAGTTCTCGGATTCTTTTTCACAATAAAATTTGTGTAAATAGGAACTGTTATCACAATTCAACTAAGCCACCTAAACAGTGGTAGTAGTAGGGAACTGTATGTGCCTCGACCATTAAAAATATTAAATTTCAGCAATTAAATTTGAAATTTTTCAATTTTAATTGCCAAAATTCTCAAATTTCACAAAATTCTCAAATTTCATTTTGTGTGTGTTCGTGTGTGTATTTTTTCCCACGGTTTAATAGGGGTGTTCACATTGTTGTTTTTTTTTTAAATAAAATGTTGGGGTATGCGTGGGAATTTGTGTCTGCCCATATGTGACCTTGAGAATACATGTCCGTCGGTATGTGAGCGTGGGAATTTGTGTCTGTCCATATGTGACCTTGAGAATACATGTCCGTCGGTATGTGAGCGTGGGAATTTGTGTCTGTCCATATGTGACCTTGAGAATACATGTCCGTCGGTATGTGAGCGTGGGAATTTGTGTCTGTCCATATGTGACCTTGAGAATACATGTCCGTCGGTATGTGAGCGTGGGAATTTGTGTCTGTCCATATGTGACCTTCAGAATACATGTCCGTCGGTATGTGAGCGTGGGAATTTGTGTCTGTCCATATGTGACGTTGAGAATACATGTCCGTCGGTATGTGAGCGTGGGAATTTGTGTCTGTCCATATGTGACGTTGAGAATACATGTCCGTCGGTATGTGAGCGTGGGAATTTGTGTCTGTCCATTTACACTGTGTACGCCTGGTGAATAAAAAAATTTAGAAGCATTTTTAGGAATTACACTATTTAAAAAGTGTAGTAGTTATATATGGATACCCTTAATGTTTGTGGTTCGTTCCTTCTTGCTGGAGTGAGATTTTTTCTTTTATTTTTTTGCTTATTAAAATTTGGTGTGTTTACTTAAGATTTGTCGTCCAGCAATTCAGTTATTTCTTTTTTGTTTGCAATGCTTGAGTCTGGAGGAATAATTTGATTATTCTGATCTTGAAGACGTTGTGAAAAAAAAAATTACTATTGCATAAATATTGAAACTGATGTTTTGTTTATTTTATACATGACGATCATCGATGGATTTTATTTGGGGATCTGGATGGTGGTGCGATTTCTGTATTTTGTAGAATATGAATATTTATGCTATGTTTAAGTGTGTGTGTTTTTTGTGTTCTGAGTGGCGGTTGGAATGTCTGGCTGTCAGACAGTCTGTGTGTGTGACGATTGGTGAGTCTGTATGACAGTCCGCTTTCCTGGTCAGTATAAAATGTGATAAGGTGTACATATTCATGCGTACATAAATATCTACAAATTTATTTCATTTACGCATATACATACAAACAAATAATAAGCGTTTATTCTTTGTGCCCAAATATTCCCTTGACCATTTGAATGAATGAATGAACCATTGTGTATGTTTGTTTGTGTGTTCTCTGAAAAAAATATATATGTATGTAGGTTTTTTGTTTGAAATAAAAAGACATTTATTTAAATTTTTATAAGCATTTATTTAAAAGTTTGTTAACACTTTCATTTTTAAGTAAAATTGCATTCCTTAAGGCACAAACACCATAGTCGTGATAGCTACAATAGAGATATATGGAATGCTTAGTTTCCATTTGTTTGAAATTAATGCAGCCAATGTCTTCAATGTTATAAACTGTTTGATGAATAATTTTTTCCAGCCATTTTTTCTTCTCTCCCCCCTTAACATATATTTGCGAATTTCTTATATTCGATTTTAAAAACTTGCAAACGCTTTGAAATGAGACTGATCCATCATTCCAGTTAATATGATGATAGTTTTTTGTTAACCAAACTGCTTCTCTCTGTTTTTTGGCTGATAAACATGCGAAATCAAAAGGAGGTTTTACGATGAAATTGAACCATTCCTTGTTGCTGAAAACTACAGCTAGTTCTTTTGCAATGAAGTCATTTGAATTAGTTTTGAAACCTACAAAAACAATATCACCATCCATGTTATTTAATTTATAAGAGCTTCCGGACTTGACCTTTTATTGGTATGTATTCTATTACGCGGTCATGAATAAGAACGCAGTAAGCTGATGTTTTTGCTGGAATATTTGTTGCTGTTTCAAATTCAATTTTTATGTCGATTGTTCCGGTATTGAGCGTTTCGTTTTGGTGACTGACATCAACTACAATAATTGGAGCGTTATTTTTAAACTCTTGACCTGTTAGAAGAGCTTGGGGTGGTTTCATGTAGTAGCTTTGTTGGAATCTTAGATACATATCATATAGAATCGCATAGCGCTCATTTTTGAATTTTATATTAAGATCGTCATATGGGTAAGAGGTTGAGTTTAAATGTACTTTTAAGTTAGTAAGATCACAATGAACAAACTTGTTTTCTTGTTGAAAGGCAATCAAGACAAAACGAGGGCGTTCTTTATCAGCGGCCAGTTTAACATTCCATATGTGATTGGTTCCCGTATTAAGGTGTGGATTCATATGACAATCCCAACTACGGAATGCCATTGGTATAGCAGCACCATTATTAAGTATTTTGATCATATTCAATTTACTATGATCAGATAATTGAACATGTGGAATTCTCCATGATATTAGTGAAATTGTAAGTTTTGCTTTCTCAGTGGAAACATTCGAGTGTACAAAATCTTCATCGTTCTTATTACGCAAGAGTATCAACTCATGTTTACCATTTAATAAAACTTTATTGTAGTCTTCAGCGAATCCTAAAAGAAGTTTGAGTGGTACATAGAAATTAAAATTTCCATTTTGAAGATCTATTTTATCAAGTTTATTCCATCCAGCATTTTGCAACACAACGCTTTCCGTAGGTGATAAAGAAACCAAATTTTTTATGGTACTGGTGGCTCCCAAATATCTTGTATGATCAATTTCAATACCATTCAGTTCATAGCGGATTTCATCAAAGAGATATGCAACAAAATTATTTTTCAACTGAAAGTTGGGTGTAGATTTCGATGTTTTTTCGTCTACAACAAGTCCTTCCACATATATATAGCTTTCACTGGGTAACACATATAGATCTTGGTTTTGTATTGAAATTCTTATTTCATCGTTGTTGTTAAAAGACTGAAGGTATGGTATGTATGTGTGATAATCCTTTTTGATATTTTCGTCAGATATTGGTTTATCTAAAACGTCTATTATTGAACTCATTTTGTTTACAATTTAAAGTTCAGTGACTTGAGAAAACTCTTGTTTGCTTCTGTAAGCGATTTTTGACGAACAGATCTTTTCAATTGTTGCTTAGATTGTAACGTTTTAGAATTAGATGTTGCTGTAGTATTCTTCGATATACTCGTGTTGTATATTATCATTATTTAGTTGTCCTTAAATGTATTCGTATTGTAATTTCCTCACCTCTGAAATTAATTAAGTCGCCGTTTTGATCAACCACGCGATGAGCTAGTGAACTTATCTCTCTGGAGTTTACTGGCAAAGAAATAAGATTTTTGGGAATCTAAACTATTTTATATCCAGCCGGTACATTAATCGGAAATTCATGTAGTGTATGAGCTTTAGAATTATTCATATAAGTATTAACCACAATACTGCTTTCAATCCTCAAGAGATTCACCTTAAAGATATTCACTGGAAGATCAGAGTAATGTTCTTTGTTTGGCGTTAATATTCTGCTATTGAATCCTAAGAGTCTACCTATTGTATTTTCTTTATTAAAATATATTGATTCTTTAGAGCTGCTGACTTTGACTTGCATTGTATTGTTATTAGCTTCAATCAAAATTTTGTTTTCTGGTCTATATCGTTTGTATTGTTCTTCTATATAGTCAACTATATCATTTAATTCATAAGATCCGATCGGTATTTCAATTACAAGTTCACCGATATAAAATATATTGTTGTAGACATCCACATTCGGGATACTGTTGTATGAATGAAAATCAGTCAATATTGACGCAATAAAATTGTTGTAGTCCAGTGTTGCTTATTTAAAACTGTCATTCTTGTATTTGTTCATTCATTTTAGCTATCAGGTCAGTTCAATAGAAAGCAGATCAGGTTATCAGGTCAGTTTAACAGCTATCAGGTCAGTTTATCAGGTACCAGATCAGCTTATCAGGTCAGTTTATCAGGTATCAGACCAGCTTATCAGGTCAGTTTAACAGGTATCAGATCAGCTTATCAGGTCAGTTTAACAGGTATCAGGTCAGTTTATCAGGTATCAGATCTGCTTATCTGATCAGTTACAATAATCACATGTATAAAGTTTGAAGTCAGATTAAATACTGCAGGGTGCATTTGATGAACAGTAAATTATATTATGATGAAGTAATCAAATGACTTTCTATAACGACCATTGTTTAGTTCATTATCTTTACTTATCACCAAAAATCCGTATTTTTCCTTCCAACATTCTCTACAAATTCGTTGAAACATTTCAAAGTTCATGTCGCTGGCAACGTGATCATCATATACATGTTTCATATTTGTCGCATCTTGCTTAAACATAATAATTACATTAGCATTATCTCTTATCAAATGTTTTGGAATCCGCGTGTAAGTCTGACACAAGTAAAATGAGTCTACGTTCTTATGACGACCCATACAAAAATATGCACGTATATTGTTTTGCTTTTCACATGCAACATCATCAAAAATCATAATTGAATTGCTTTTAGCTTCACTAGGAGGAACAACGTCCTCGTTTTCTGCAAATGTGTAGTATCCGATTCCTTTAATTGGTGAAATTAAATTCTTTAGGTATTCATATTTAGGTTGATATAAAGATTTTGAGTACAAGTAAATATTTTCAAACTTGAGACCATTAGGACTTTCCAGCAAACTAATCATTATGTTAGTTTTTCCACAATTTGAAGGACCAACTATTAATGCTCGAATAGAATTTGGTAACAAGGAACTATGTCTTATTTTTTTACTGTCATTTGAACAAATATCAGCATTACGAACTAAAATATTTTTATGTTGTTTTATGAAGCGCATTTTAATAACTACTTGCTAAACTTGCAAACAATATCTTTTATTGTAGATTAAATTAATATGGTTGTACTTTATAACAAAAGTTTTAGTCACAAACAAACTATCGTTGGAGAAGGTTTACTAAATAAAGCAATAAATACTCTACCTTTTAAATTACATCTTCCTGGATACCAGTATTGTGGACCTGGCACAAGATTACAAAAGCGTTTAGATAGAGGAGATAAAGGAATTAACTTATTGGATGCTGCTTGCAAAAATCACGATATTGCTTACTCGAAAAATAAAGACTTAAACAGCAGACATCAAGCTGACAAAATTCTTGAAAATACGGCTTGGGAAAGAGTTCTTTCAAAAGATAGTGATCTTGCAGAAAAAACATTTTCATATATAGTCACCAACGCAATGAAAGCAAAAACTAAACTTGGTATGGGTGTTGAAGCAAAGAAAAGGAATACAGTGAAAAGACCATCACCACGAATTCGTATAAATGACAAAAATCTATTTCATAAAACAATTGAATCAGCAACAAAGATATTGAAGAAGGAAAAACCACAAGATATTAATTCAACCATTAAGATTGCTCGTAAAGCTATCAGTAAATCTCTTAAGGGGAAAAAAGCTCGTGTTATAATACCGCGTATTATAAATGTTCCAAAAATTGGTGGTTTTTTGCCCATAATACCGATTCTAACTGCTCTAGGTGCACTTGGTAGTCTAGCAACTGGAGGTGCCGCTATAGCTAAAGCTGTAAATGCAACAAAGAATGCAAAAAAACAACTTGAGGAAGCCACCAGACACAATAAGGCAATGGAGTCTATTGCTGTGGGAGAAGGACTGTACCTTAAACCATATAAAAACGGTTATGGACTTGTTTGTAAAGATCATTCAAAAAACTATTAGAAATGCTACCCAACAGACCATTATCAGAATTTGATCTAAGAAAATTTTCAAAATATATTCCACACTTTAGAGGAGTTTATATGTTGGATTCACTACCAAAACGACCAAAGACTGTAGAGTGTGGAATAATCAATTTGGATTTATCAACAGGCCCAGGTACTCATTGGGTAGCATACTATAGAAACAAGAATAAAAAACAATATTTCGACAGCTTTGGAAATTTACAACCTCCTCTAGAATTAATCAAATATTTAGGTAGAAATATTCAATACAACTACAATCAATATCAAAACTTTAATACATATAATTGTGGTCACTTATGTTTGAAATTTCTTTATGATATAACCAAAGATATTAAATAAAACACAATCATATATATTTATATACATATTTAAAAGCATTTTCTTTTTTATTATTATTATTTTTTTTCTTCTTAATTACAAAATATATGAACATAACATATTTTTTACTGCCAAACGGGGTACTGGGAGTTTGGTATTAAAAACTCGTTCATCTCGCTTTCTAAGATCAGGTTTCGCTCTCCTTTTCTTTGTAGTCGATATTTATTATTCGAAAGATCTTCTAATTCTGCATTGGTCAATGCATTGTATCGGTTGGGGAGAAACATTATGTGGTTTTCCAGCTCAAGTTGAACTGTTTCCCCATACTTTGTTGTTACTCGCTTTGCACGTACGATAGTGTGTTTGGATAATTCATCTAGATCCTTTATATGGATTAAGGATTTTGTATTGTATGAATTAAATTTTTCCACTAGATCCATTGCGGTAGAAATTTTTCACAACTTATAGCTTTGAAATTTTATTGCAAACTAATCTCGGTTTTAGCTTTCTAGACTGTAAGAAGCTTAACAGAAAATTATTATACAATGATTTTTTTGTTTTATTTTTGACAAAAGACGAAGTGAGGAAAAATTAAATATATATATAAGTATTTAAAACTAAGTAGTTGAAAAAGGATAGAGAGATGTCATATATACGTATTCATTTTTTTGAGTCGAATTTTAAATTATTTTCTGGACTAAAAACGCTGACATGGTTTTTTTTTTTAATTTCATAACATACACCTTAGTACTGGTTCGTTGAAAACAATTATTAGTAGAGAACTAACAGTCAAAAAGATCGGAAGTAAATTTTAGTAATAGTATAAAATATTTCATAAAATCATGAGTGACATTAGAAACAAGCTCGCACAATTCTTAGTTGATTTTGAGAGATGTGTAATATACGAACACATGGAAATGGTGAAAATGTTCCTCGATATGTTGAATGAAAATGATGATTTTGGTATAATGGAAGATGAGGACAAGGACGATGGTCACTTTAAGTCTTGTCCATGGAGCCATCCAGATTGTGAGGAGGGGCCAGATACCTGCCGGTGCTCCGTATTTTACTTAAGAAAAATTATGATAAATCATTTAATTAATTCATATTATGCAATATTTCGATGAAACTAAATAATAAATCATCAAACAAAATAAAACAAATTCTGAATGTTTTTTCATTTTAAATATATTTGTACAATTTTTTTGTTTATTTCTCTTAACAATACAACAATTTTTTTTACTTATTAATAAATTTAACTACTTAAATAAACATAAAAATTATTACTTAAAAATAGGGATACAGTTATAGCACTGCTTCTTCCTCTTCTAGTCTTGAAATTTCCCACAGTAGCATGTCAAGTTCATAATCAGGATTAGTTTCCTCGATTCGAAAATGATACCATGCATATGTACTCATCTTATCACTTCTTATTTTTCTTTTATCGTCTGCATAATTTAATACTACTTTATTTATTTCATTTGTATAAATTTGATGAATTTTTGATTTAAATGTTAGCATATCATCATACACAGTCGACTTATTGAATAAGCAATTTCTATATGAAGCTATACTATAATTATTAAGAATGCACTTCTTTACTCCTTTCGATTTTTTAATATCACTTTGATGTTGCACACTAAAAGAGTACATTTTTGATCGCAATCCTACAAATTCCTTCATTACCTTTCCACAATTTTCATCCTTCATCATACCCAATACCTTTTTGTTTACCAGAGGAAATCCATATACATTGTCTTTTGGGTAATCTGATGTATCAAACTTATGGTCGAGGTCAGTTTTTATGTCAGCATAAAAGTCTTCTGTTTTTACTGTGTAAATGAAAGAGTCAGTGTCCATATAATTCAGTGATAAGTTTGACTTGAATTTGGGTTGCATGTACCCATAATGGAAATCATACATTTTCCATTTGGAAAGCTCTAATACACAAAATCCTAAATATATAGGCTTATTGTAATAGGTTTTCACTCTATTCATTTGAATCGCTACCATATTCTCAGAAAATATTGACAAACTATGAAAATTAGGTTTAGATATCCAATCTTGAGCTCCTAAATGATTACAGTTTGTCCTTTTCCAGTTCGTAACTATTCGTACATCTTTTCTCTTTTCCACATTCTCCATAGTTTTACCGTATACTGCATTATTTAACAATTTGAAAAAATTTTTTTCAAAAGTATTTTTTGCAGTAGCCCTATGTTTGGTATTCAAGTCTATATAACTTTTCAACCAGGTTGATTGCTTATAGGTGAGAATTCGATGCACTTTCTTTAGAACTAGACCATACTGTAAACATTGTTTAAGAACTCTATAATGTATGACATATGTTTGTTTTGTTGAAAAATCTGCAACTAATTTAATGTGCTTTGTTTGCAAAATTTTCTTATTTTCTGGACAGAAAGGTAGGTCATTGTGAGAGTCATGCAAATGAGAAGGACAGTCTAAAGTAACTTCATAGACATATCCATCACTTGAATTATCCCCTATGGTTTTAGGATCCAGATTTAGCTCTTCAGCTGACAGCCATCTGAATCCACCATAAGGTAAATACTCAGATATAGCCCAACCGTAGAGGTTATTTGCGTCTAAGTACACAATAAATTCTGAGGGCTTTTCTCTATCGAAATCAGGTAGATATTTGTTGTTAGCCTTTGAATATTGGTTACTGCATTGTACAAGCCCACCACGTATTCCTTTCTTGAAGAAATTGTACATATCTATGTCCGTCAAAAGCTCTAGTTCTATATTTGTGTACTTTAGCATAGCATCCCACGATAGTCCTGGTGCAGTGTAATATTGACATGGATCTAAGTGGTAAATGTTCTTGCAAACCTTTCTAAAACTTTCAAATATATCTGCAAGTAAGAGAACATCCGTTTTTAAATATACTTCCATGTAATCTTGCAAGGTTTTGCAGCCGAAAGCATTCCAAACTTCTTTTGCATGCTCATAGTCTTCAATCGAGCACTCCTTATTATTGAGATGGTTGAAGAAATTTTCCCTTGCTGGAAGTTCACCAACATTCAATTTTTCAAAAGAATTAAGAAAATCATAGGGAAAGACGCCTTTTCTTCTCACTAGATCAAACTCTTTTTTTTGTTTTAAATTGCCTTTTAATGATGTGAAAGTCTTGTTCTGAAAGATTATTAGCTAAAGATTCTAAGCTTTCAGGCATAAAGCGAATTGTGTCTAAAAATCTAAGTTCAAGGTTGTAGTTGTCGGTCATTTTTGAAAATCTAGATAGTGATATGTATAATTCTTTGTTGAGCGGAAGGACTTTTATATTGTCAGATTTTTTACCCAACTCTTTAACAAAAAGATGCGCGTCATAAGATGAATAATTGTGGAAATAGATTGGTATAAGTTTTGGAATTTGAAATTTTAAATTGCATCTATTATGAGCTGCTCCTCTAAATTTACCACTTATGTGGCAGTGATCTCGCACTCTATCATTGCCTAGATATTTATGACAAATGTGACAATTTATCGCATTTCGAAAATTAAAATTTTCGAAAGGAGTTAAAGCATCCATTTCCCTTTTATTTACTAGATATTCATTATAAATATCTTCACAATCTTTAATCAAATTTTCTACAAACTTTTCTGCTGCATCCCTCCCCGTATATAATTTAAACTTATCTAAACTATCATTATGCTTACATTTAATATAATAACTAAAAGCACAAGGAATGTGCTTTTTGCGATACCTACTTTTGTCACTTACTCTAATATTAACCTCCTCCAGTATGCATTCAAAGTCTGCATTCACAACAAATGGTACATCCATTTGTCGTTGGTGGTCTTTAAACTGCAACACGGCATTTTCCTCAGACGGCAGCTCCGCAACAATTTGCCCACATTCTTCTTTATGTCGCTCTAACGTCCTCTCATTGTGGGTGTATTGGAGGCAGCTGTTACAGAAGACAAGTTTTTTGCAGTGCTTGGTAGTCTGAGATTTTAAAAGTCTGTGGAAAGAAAAAAGTTATAAGAATATATATTAATATATTTACGTAAATAAATGTATGTTTTATTACTTACTTTGATATATTTGTTATAAGAATATAATGCTGATATCCTTCAACATTTTCTAATAATAACAAATTAATATGTTTAGCTTTTTCATTCTTGGTGTTATAGAATGGTCCAACAATCTCATTGCTTTCATCATTGTATCCGAACACATTGACGCTAATATTTGGATTGCTTTCTTCAAATATGCTGATACTCTTTAACGCCAACGGAAACTTTAAATTTTTGGAGTCAATCTCAATTCCGTTTTGCAAACATATGATATCAGCGCTGATGTCTGGAATGTTGTATGAGCAGCAACGTTGTGGTCTTTTAATATCAGATGTATCCAGTGCAGATATTATTGCCCATTTAAAACAATAAATGTCATTATTTTCAACATTTATACATGCCTTTTTACTTTTTAAGTTCTCCGGCGTACTTATCCAGTTCGATCCTCTCACCAAAGATGACTTATTTATAGCGATTTCGAGGCGAACAATTCTAATTAAAGTCCATCCTGAATCCCGTTCTTGAAATTCAGACATTTTGTTGTGGATTTCTTGAAATTGCTTTGCCATAATTTCCTCAACATCATCTCCAATGCACAGAAGATCCATCTTTGCCCGGTGAGAAATAGTACACAATTCCATATCATCGCTTATAATTTTAATATACTCTCCAATAAGAGTAATATTAAATTTAATAATGTTGTGTACGGCAAGACTATTTTCAAGTCTTTCTTTGATGATATGTTTATTATCCACAATAACATCTTCAAATAGAATACAATCTTTATTTACTGGAACTCCAAATGTTGTAATATTATTTTTAAAAGCACTATTTATTATATAATATTTGCATTCATTTGGAGCTTGAGACAGTAGATCATCCGCAGAATTTGAGATATCCACTTCTACTTCATTATTTTGTGTATTTGCCTGATCATGTGGAATAACTTGACTTATATCCATGTCTTGAGAAGGATTATCTACGGGCAAATAGCTTGGGTAATAATTAGGCATATTATTTTGCTGCAACTGTATAGGTACGCTATATTCAATGGGATATGGAATCTCCATAGGTGCTGTGAATTGGTTGGTTGACACTGGATACGGATATAAAGGATACGCTGGTACCTGCACTGGATACTGATACTGCACTGGGTACTGATACTGCACTGGGTACTGATACTGCGCCGGATACTGATACTGCAAATTGTTGTGGACCATTGAGTTGTATGCATATATTGAGGGTTGTATGGACTGTGCGATTTGTTGATATGTTGCTATGGGGTTGCACGCAGATGTTGGGGGTTGTATCGACTGTTGCACTTGTTGTGGTTGAACATGACCTTTGCAATGTTCTAAATAAGATTTTTGGTATTTATATACCTTATTACAGATATTGCACTTGAAAATTGATGAACTCATTTTTTTTTTAAATATTTTGATTTACACTTATAAAAATTATTTTGGTTATAGTGTACTTTTTTATTAAAAAATATATTGATTGCTTGAATAACATGTAATATTACAAGGATTTTTATATATATATTTAAATTCTGTCTTTGCTTAAATTATATGACACACTCTTATTTTTTGATATACAAATAATATGTTTTTTGAGAATATGTATTTATTTTCTGTCTTAGATTTATTAATAACACACAAGAAATTTTTTAATAGTCACGACTTGTTACTTTTAGATACAAAAATGTACTGAATTTTATCCTAAAAATTTAGATTAATACAAATTCGTGAAAATTTTGTTTTGGTATAGTACGCTTCATTCCAACAAAGTAGCTTTGCGTTACTTTGCAAAAGTAGCGTATCTGGTGATAGAAACGGTTAAGATTAAAAAATTAGAAAAGAAACTGCTACGTGGACAAAACGTTGTGGTATCTGATATACACAGAATGCCGAGGCATGCTTATGCATGCCTCTACAATACAAAATGTTTAAGGGAATGAAACTGCTACGTAGACAATATTTATGTAAACATAAATTTTGATAAGTGATATCTACAAAGTACAGAGATATGCTTGTGCATGCAGACACGTTACAAAGTTTTGAACGGAATGTGATATATACAGAGTACGGGGACATGCTTATGCATGCCTCTACGATACAAAATGTTTGCGGGAATGAAACTGCTACGTGGACAAAACATTGTGGTATCTGATATACACAGAATGCCGAGGCATGCTTATGCATGCAAATACGTTAGAAAATATTTAGGAGAATGAAACTGCTACGTAGACAATATTTATATAAACAAGCATTATGATATGTGATATACACAGAATACGGCGGCATGCTTATGCATGTAGAGACGTTCCAAAATTTTGTAGCAAAAGAAACTGCTACGTGGACAAAACATTGTGGTATCTGATTATACACAGAATGCCGAGACATGCTTATGCATGCCTCTACAATACAAAATGTTTAAGGGAATGAAAGTGCTATGTAGACAATATTTATGTAAACAAAAATTTTGATAAGTGATATCTACAGAGTACAGAGACATGCTTGTGCATGCAGATACGTTACAAAGTTTTGAACGGAATTTGATATATACAGAGTACAGGGACATGCTTATGCATGCCTCTACGATACAAAATGTTTACGGGAATGAAACTGCTACGTGGACAAAATTTATGTAAACAAACATTATGATATGTGATATACACAGGATACGGAGGCATGCTTATGCATGCAGATACGTCACAAAATGTTGTAGCAAAAGAAACTGCTACGTGGACAAAACATTGTGGTATCTGAAAAACTACAAAATTTTTGTAGCTTCACAAGTTTTCAAAGCAAAATTATCAAATTTTGAAGTTGAGCTTTTATTTCTACAATGAAGCCCTTCTGGTACACACCATTATATCGGAGACTTCAGCGTCACCATTTGAAGGAGTATTTAAGAAAAGCCAGACAGGAAGAGTTCGAGAAACATCTTGAAGGAGATGAGGAGCTTCTCCTAGAGCTGTCTTCACAACCATCTTCATCTAACCCACTCCAAAAAATAGATGAAGAATATGAAGAGATGCTGACAGGTGACGATGACCTATTTTTGAGCATCAATACTCAGCCTGCCGAAGCTGGTAGTGAATCCAATAGAAGTGAGGTAACCAACAAACCGCACATAGAAATATTGGAAGTCCAAATGCTCCCAAAAATTGATGTCCCAATGTTTCTTGCATTATACGAAGATACCAACGATCAATTGTTGATAGAGGCAGCTGACGCAGTGGAGGCAGCTTTATATTAAAAAATATATGTAAATGTATGTATAAATATTACATATTAATAAAAATTAAAACAATGTATATGTTTGAACAATGGTTCATTCATTCATTCAAATGGTCAAGGGAATATTTGGGCACAAAGAATAAACGCTTATTATTTGTTTGTATGTATATGCGTAAATGAAATAAATTTGTAGATATTTATGTACGCATGAATATGTACACTTTATCACATTTTATACTGACCAGGAAAGCAAGAAAGCGGACTGTCATACAGACTCACCAATCGTCACACACACAGACTGTCTGACAACCAGACATTCCAACCGCCACTCAGAACACAAAAAACACACACACTTAAACATAGCATAAATATTCATATTCTACAAAATACAGAAATCGCACCACCATCCAGATCCCCAAATAAAATCCATCGATGATCGTCATGTATAAATAAACAAAACATCAGTTTCAATATTTATGCAATAGTAATTTTTTTTTTCACAACGTCTTCAAGATCAGAATAATCAAATTATTCCTCCAGACACAAGCATTGCAAGCAAAAAAGTAAAAAAAAAAAACACTGAATTGCTAGACGACAAATCTTAAGTAAACACACCAAATTTTAATAAGCAAAAAAATAAAAGAAAAAATCTCACTCCAGCAAGAAGGAACGAACCACAAACATTAAGGGTATCCATATATAACTACTACACTTTTTAAATAGTGTAATTCCTAAAAATGCTTCTAAATTTTTTTATTCACCAGGCGTACACAGTGTAAATGGACAGACAGAAATTCCCACGCTCACATACCGACGGACATGTATTCTCAAGGTCACATATGGACAGACACAAATTCCCACGCTCACATACCGACGGACATGTATTCTCAAGGTCACATATGGACAGACACAAATTCCCACGCTCACATACCGACGGACATGTATTCTCAAGGTCACATATGGACAGACACAAATTCCCACGCCTACCCCAACATTTTATTTAAAAAAAAAACAACAATGTGAACGCCCCTATTAAACCGTGGGAAAAAATACACACACGAACACACACAAAATGAAATTTGAGAATTTTGTGAAATTTGAGAATTTTGGCAATTAAAATTGAAAAATTTCAAATTTAATTGCTGAAATTTAATATTTTTAATGGTCGCAGCACATAAAGTTACCTACTACTAGTGGTGATAAACACAATATACACATGAGCACTGAAGATGAAAGTGTTGCGACTTTCGAAAACAGCTGTTCTGCTCTGCTGTGTAAGTTGAATAAAAACTGATGTTGACTTTCCCGTGTGCCTCAGGAATATTTATCATCATGTCTTTCTGAGATTTTAACTAAGTTAGAACAATTAGCCTATATAAATAATAATATAGCAAAATTAAAATGTTCATTAAAATAAAAATCACAAAGAAAAAAGGATGTTTGCATGCAAGACCCCTATTACACTAATATAGTTTGCTTTGAAAAGTTTTAATTCAACTGGTGGAAAAACAGACAGATATATATTTTACCTCATTGTCTTTCTAATAGCTGAAATAAAACTTTACAAATTAAACTTTCCAAGTGTAAAAGGGGTCCAAGCAACGATTTGCAAACATGTATAAAGGCTCCATTAGCCAGACGCTGAAATCGCAAGCGCAGCGCAAGTGCTAACGCAACTCCGCTTATAGAATGCTTAAAAACGCACCATATGCTTTTACAGAAAAAATTATGTATGTACATACATATACATATATGTACATACAACAAATTGTAGTGTTTAAAGTTATTTGTGTGGTAATATTAAAAAAGAAGATATGTATATTGCAAAATGGATATGGAAAATATATGTTTATTTGTTTAAACTTTTTATGTTTGTGCAAAATGTCACAGAATACTGTTTAGCTTGTGGTGTTTATCATTTAAAAACAAAAAATCAAAACATCTGCTTGAAACAGTGATGGCACTTTCGTTTTTGCGTTTGTACGGAAAACGTACGAAATTGTATATATAAATAGTACAATATATTATTTTAAACTTGTGATCGATGTAATATCTTCATTATATGTATAGCTAAATTATAATTTTATTAAGACTACGATGCCTTAGATCCCGAGATCGACTTCGCCCTCAGTCATGAATATGGTTTCGAATTTTTCTGACATGCAGTAGTGCAAGATTGTGTTTATTGTTATCGGGCTGTTTCCATAGCATAGCACTGGTCGCTAAACATTATCGACACATTTGCCTGCATGCACATACATAAATTACATATGTAGTAATTTTGGTACCACATAAATGTATGCCCATGCGTTCATATATCTGCATATACATACGTATGTATAACATTAACCTATTATTGTATATACAAAAAATATTTACAGTCTTTTGTGATTTTATAAAGTAAAACAAGTTATATAGCATATTAATTTATTAAATATGCTATGTATATCTACAAATCTATCAACTAAATGTTAAAATATCAAACCAAACAAGAAGTACAAAAAAAAGCTTCTGTGCCGCACTCTCATTCAACATACATACATGCCATCACTCTTGCGTATTTCTGCGAAAATTCTTTTTTCTGTAGGTTGGCTGCGCTGCGTTGCGTTTTTGAGCGTTCAATTAAGCATTTTCGCAATTTTCCGCGTTTGCGATTTCAGCGTCTCGCTAATTGGGCCTTAAGGAATAAACACTTCTGAGTAAGTACACAGAGACAAATTTGTCTAATAGATTGAAGAAGATTTTCTCTACGTAATGTTTTTGTGATGTGGGGTATTCCAGCAGAAAGAAACGAAGATATTTTCACAGAGGTTTGTTATTGTTTTCATTTACCATTTTGGTTTAAGCTCAACAAGTGATAAGAAAAGAAGTGAAAAATATAATAAAAATATTTCTGTTAAAAAAAACAAAGTAAGTTTAAATAAAAGTAATTAATTCCTGACAGTAGATATTGTTTAAATTAATTAAATCTGGTTCATATATAATGGCCTCTATTCGGCAAAACGTGCACCCACACTAAGTAAATAATTTCTGTATTCTTAAAGTTAGAAACTTTTTATAAAAATTCCCTGGCTTCTGCAGTTTGTATAAAAGTCTCCACATAAAGAAGTTATTATAATTATGATTAGCATGATATATCTTATTGTAGGGTGATCCTTAGTTATTATCTATATCTAACAAAAGTACATAAAATATATATATATATATATATATATATATATATATATATATATATATATATATTTTTTTTTTAAATTTATTCTGCGTTTAAGAAAATAAACGTTTTGTTGATGCAACGAGACCTCACATTCTTTTATTGCAATACATAGAAATGTATGGCATATACATAACTATCTATGTATTAGATATGTTTTATAATAGAGAGTATACGCATTGACTGTGTAAGTTTGTGTAGATAAAACTTTATGATGTACTGTATTCTTGTACGACTGCTACACATAAAAAGCAATTATTTATTAATTTAATTGAAAAGAAACAAATATATACTCAAAATCACGTTATTTTTAAACTCATGTATATAAAATTTTCACAAATTTTGAGCACTCGTGTATACCTACATAGCTCATCACTATTTTAACTTGAAAATTTTGGATAGAAAAGTGTTCATTTACTTTTTATTATTATTGAGAGAAATTTCACAAAATTTCTTCTTACTCTCTCGTTGCCGGAAAGTGATAGAAGATTAAATGAACAGAACTATAATATAAGACCAAAAATGCATAAGTAGATACTTACCTTTTCGTGCAGTGTCTACATATATATTTAAAGGCAAAAAAGAACCAGAAAAGCATAACAATTTTTAGCTTTGAATTTTTTATAACTATCTTTTTTATTTTGTATCTTTTTTACCTAAAATTTGCAATTTTGCATCAATAATGAAAACAAATTCATTGTGTTTACCTTGATCTTGTTTTCATAAAAATTTAAAAGGATATTTAAATAAATGATATATATAAAAAATAAATATTTTAGATAACAGTTTGAAAAAGCATACAAACCAATTATTTTTCACAATATAATATATATAACAAAAACCCTTTGCCATCCGAAAATAATAAATTTTACCTTTTTGCATGCAGTTTTAGTGTGTCATGACGTTTTACTCAATACAAGGTGTTTTAAAGAAAATAAAAATCATATTCACTTAAATCACTGGATGGAAAAAGCGTACGATAGACGGCAAACAAAAAAGGGATATGATGAGTATCATTCACTCTCGCCGACTTGCATTGTTTGAGTTAATCTAATACGTTCCATGCTTAAATGCACACATCTGCACGTATCGTTAGTGTATGTCTGATCGAAGACAATACTAAAATATTATTTAAAACCGTAGATAAGGCTTGGTATCAATATAAACTATGCAAAACGTTTTATTTAAATAATTCCCCTGTAGAATATAAATGCATCTAATTATTTTATTTTAAAAAGTGAATAACATCACATGTTCAGTGCGACCATAATAGCTTTTTCGGGATTCAATTTAGCAATTGATTTTTGCTTCAAATATTTGGCTCTTAGAATTTAAAGTCTATAGTAGTTTGCGCTATAGCAATGTGCACTAATGGCTGTACCTTTCTTCTCTTAGAATTTACTATATATCGATAGTGTGTTCGAAAGCTCCCCGGAAATAAAATATTTGTTAAGCAACCACTTGAAGTCGATGTAAGTTAAGACTGAACGTCTATAATTCATATTATTTAGTTATTTATCAACACTGTTTACCTTGTAAACTGGGAATATTATGAAAAGATTTTGCAATCGAAGGCGGAAACCTTGACCCCTTAAAATCAAACTTGGAAAATTTTAGTTTGCCAGAAACGTATACTCGGAATCTGTCTATGTACAGAAGACGCAAAAAACTATTACAGTTACCGTGTTTGGCGTATTCGCCGTTGTAATTCGACAATTTGTAATAGAACAAGGACAAAAAGCTAAATTTTTTTTATCCTATTACAATATGTACTATATCGAATTTGAAGATGAAAAACGCCAAAAAACAGTAAGGAAGAATATTAGAAATTTGTGTCGCAGCTTTATAAAACAATCTCGAATACCATTTACAATTTTTTTTATTAATTTTGGGTAATGAGTACGGAATTGTAACATGTAAAAAAATACTAAAGTTTTGCCTTTTTCTAATGACATTTTTTCGATTTTGCGTTTGAGATTATCGTGTATTGATCGGGATATATGTTTAAAACGAAATTGAGAGACAAACATATGCATGTATTTATATAATATACTAAGAATTCCTTTTATATGATTTGGGATGAGGAAAATTAAACGGTTGTAAACCATACTATTGACACGACAGATTCTTTCTTCATCTTGGTAGTTCCAGTTGAGGTAATAAAACACATCTCTTTGCTTACATGTAAACCAATAATTATATCAATAAACCCTTCCGCACATTACTTAACATCAGTTTTATATATTTGTATTAATTTTGTATGTAAGATTTATTAAACTTTAATATAAATTGAAGCTGATGATAAATTTCGATAAAAATTAGAGAAATTCCTTCGAGCTTTGCTTGTAGCTTCAAGATGACACATCTGGAAACAAAGTGCTTTGCTCTTAGGATTTTGTATGGTACACAGCGTTGCCAAATGTTCAGTTTTGACTGATTTGATCCGTTTTTTGCAGTAATGAAAAGTTCATCAGTTTTTAGAAAAAAAAAAAAGGTTTTTACAATATTGTTGGAGTATATATACTAGTATATATATATATATATATATATATATATATATATATATGAGTATATAATACTAATTTGTCTAATTTACAAAACTGTTGTATAGAAAATAATAACACATTAGAAGATGCGATACAGATTGAAGATGCTGCACCTTATTCAAGCAAAAACCCAAAAAGAAAACTGCCAAGTTATAGTATATCATGGGAAGAGCACCCATTGTTCAAGGATTGGATCAGGAGAAGTGATAATGGTTATGCTTTTTGTAAGTTTTGTAACTCTAATATAAAAGCAATAGGTGGTATATAAGTTTTAAAGATGCACCAAGCAGGTGCAAAGGCTATACAAGTTCATTCAGGTTCTAACTTATATTATTTTTATGTTTTAGAACTTCAATAAAAATTAAAATTAAAGTGAATACATACATACATATGCATATGTTTTATACTCTTTCGGATACATTTTTTGGGGATAACAGCATTTTTTAAAAAAGGACATGGCAACACTGATGGCACAGCATATTGAGATAAATCAACTACATAAATTATCTTCTCGTGCTCTTACTGTGAGAGTATTCTATTTTTTAGGTGTTGTTATAAACAAGAAAAATAGGACATGAAGAATATAATTAAACGATAACACGGGTATTAAAATAAAAACGTGTTAACATCAGATTGATACAGTTCTCGGATTCTTTTTCACAATAAAATTTGTGTAAATAGGAACTGTTATCACATTCAACTAAGCCACCTAAACAAAGGTGATAAACACAATATACACATGAGCACTGAAGATGAAACTGTTGCGACTTTCGAAAACAGCTGTTCTGCTCTGCTGTGTAAGTTGAATAAAAACTGATGTTGACTTTCCTGTGTGCCTAGGAATATTTATCATCATGTCTTTCTGAGATTTTAACTAAGATAGAACAAGTAGCCTATATAAATATTAATGTAGCAAAAATAAAATGTTCGTTAAAATAAAAATCACATACAGTTTGAGCTTAATCTGGAGCTACTAATGAAAATTCGAAAAACGTTCACATGTACTTAAGTATAAAATTCAAACCATAAAAGTTTGACTTAATGTATAATGGAACAAAAAATTCTGAAAAATAGGACATGAAGAAAATAATTAAACGGTAACACGGGTATTAAAAGAAAACCGTGTTAACATCAGGTTGATACAGTTGTCGGATTCTTTTTCACAATAAAATTTGTGTAAATAGGAACTGTTATCACATTCAACTAAGCCACCTAAACAGTGGTGATAAACACAATATACACATGAGCACTGAAGATGAAAGTGTTGCGACTTTCGAAAACAGCTGTTCTGCTCTGCTGTGTAAGTTGAATAAAAACTGATGTTGACTTTCCTGTGTGCCTAGGAATATTTATCATCATGTCTTTCTGAGATTTTAACTAAATTAGAAGAATTAGCCTATATAAATATTAATATAGCAAAAATAAAATGTTCATTAAAATAAAAATCACATACAGTTTGAGCTTAGGCTTGAGCTACCAATGAAAATTGGAAAAACGTTCACATGTACTTAAATATAAAATTCAAACCATAAAAGTTTGACTTAATGTATAATGGAACACAAAGTTCTGAAAAATAGGACATGAAGAAAATAATTAAACGGTAACACGGGTATTAAAACAAAAACGTGTTAACATCAGGTTGACACAGTTCTCGGATTCTTTTTCACAATAAAATTTGTGTAAATAGGAACTGTTATCACATTCAACTAAGCCACCTAAACAGTGGTGATAAACACAATATACACATGAGCACTGAAGATGAAACTGTTGCGACTTTCGAAAACAGCTGTTCTGCTCTGCTGTGTAAGTTGAATGAAAACCGATGTTGACTTTCCTGTGTGCCTAGGAATATTTATCATCATGTCTTTCTGAGATTTTAACTAAATTAGAAGAATTAGCCTATATAAATATTAACATAGCAAAATTAAAATGTTCATTAAAATAAAAATCACAAAGGAAAAAGGATGTTTGCATGCAAGACCCCTTTTACACTAATATAGTTTGCTTTGAAAAGTTTTAATTCAACTGGTGGAAAAAACAGACAGATATATATTTTACCTCATTGTCTTTCTAATAGCTGAAATAAAACTTTACAAATTAAACTTTCCAAGTGTAAAAGGGGTCCAAGCAACGATTTGCAAACATGTATAAAGGCTCCATTAGCCAGACGCTGAAATCGCAAGCGCAGCGCAAGTGCTAACGCAACTCCGCTTATAGAATGCTTAAAAACGCACCATATGCTTTTACAGAAAAAAATATGTATGTACATACATATACATATATGTATATGTACATATAACAAATTGTAGTGTTTAAAGTTATTTGTGTGGTAATATTAAAAAAGAAGATATGTATATTGCAAATGGATATGGAAAATATATGTTTATTTGTTTAAACTTTTTATGTTTGTGCAAAATGTCACAGAATACTGTTTAGCTTGTGGTGGTTATCATTTAAAAACAAAAAATCAAAACATCTGCTTGAAACAGTGATGGCACTTTCATTTTTGCGTTTGTACGGAAAACGTACGAAATTGTATATATAAATAGTACAATATATTATTTTAAACTTGTGATCGATGTAATATCTTCATTATATGTATAGCTAAATTATAATTTTATTAAGACTACGATGCCTTAGATCCCGAGATCGACTTCGCCCTCAGTCATGAATATGGTTTCGAATTTTTCTGACATGCAGTAGTGCAAGATTGTGTTTATTGTTATCGGGCTGTTTCCATAGCATAGCACTGGTCGCTAAACATTATCGACACATTTGCCTGCATGCACATACATAAATTACATATGTAGTAATTTTGGTACCACATAAATGTATGCCCATGCGTTCATATATCTGCATATACATACGTATGTATAACATTAACCTATTATTGTATATACAAAAAATATTTACAGTCTTTTGTGATTTTATAAAGTAAAACAAGTTATATAGCATATTAATTTATTAAATATGCTATGTATATCTACAAATGTATCAACTAAATGTTAAAATATCAAACCAAACAAGAAGTACAAAAAAAAAGCTTTTGTGCCGCACTGTCATTCAACATACATACATGCCATCACTCTTGCGTATTTCTGCGTAAAATTATTTTTTTCTGTAGGTTGGCTGCTCTACGTTGCGTTTTTCAGCGTTCAATTAAGCATTTCCGCAATTTTCGTGTAACAGATTGGATCAGCTGACGCGTTTGCGATTTCAGCGTCTCGCTAATTGGGCCTTAAGGAATAAACACTACTGAGTAAGCACACAGAGACAAATTTGCCTAATAGATTGAAGAAGATTTTCTCTACGTAACGATTTTGTGATGTGGGGTATTTCAGCAGAAAGAAACGAAGATTTTTTCACAGAGGTTTGTTATTATTTTCATTTACCATTTTGGTTTAAGCTCAACAAATGATAAGAAAAGAAATGAAAAATATAATAAAAATATTTCTGTTAAAAAAAAACAAAGTAACCACAAAGTGGTTCATATATAATGGCCTCTATTCGGCAAAACGTGCACCCGCACTAAGTAAATAATTTCTGTATTCTTAAAGTTGGAAACTTTTTATAAAAATTCCCTGGCTTCTGCAGTTTGTATAAAAGTCTCCACATAAAGAAGTTATTATAATTATGATTAGCATGATATATCTTATTGTAGGGTGATCCTTAGTTATTATCTATATCTAACAAAAGTACATAAAATAATGATATATATATATATATATATATATATATATATATATATATATATCTATATATATATATATATATATATATATATATATATTTCTTTTTTTAAATTTATTCTGCGTTTAAGAAAATAAACGTTTTGTTGATGCAACGAGACCTCACATAAGCATGGAGCCACTGCGATATGACACAAAATCATAGTAAAATCAATAACAAGATAAGATAATCGGTTTAGATCGGGAAATATTCTTATATGAACCATTTTTTTATTGCAATACATAGAAATGTATGGCATATACATAACTATGTATTAGATATGGTTTTTAATAAAGAGTATACTCATTGACTGTGTAAGTAAGTTTGTGTAGATAAAAGTTTATGATTTACTGGATTCTTGTACGACTGCTACATATAAAAAGCAATTATTTATTAACTTAATTGAAAAGAAACAAATATATACTCAAAATCACGTTATTTTTAAACTCATGTATATAAAATTTTCACAAATGTTGAGCACTCGTGTATACCTACATAGCTCATCACTATTTTAACTTGAAAATTTTGGATAGAAAAGTGTTCATTTACTTTTTATTATTATTGAGAGAAATTTCACAAAATTTCTTCTTACTCTCTCGTTGCCGGAAAGTGATAGAAGATTAAATAAACAGAACTATAATATAAGACCATAAGTAGATACTTACCTTTTCGTGCAGTGTCTACATATATATTTAAAGGCAAAAAAGAACCAGAAAAGCATAACAACTTTTAGCTTTGAATTTTTTATAACTATATTTTTTACTTTGTATCTTTTTTACCTAAAATTTGCAATTTTGCATCAATAATGAAAACAAATTCATTGTGTTTACCTTGATCTTGTTTTCATAAAAATTTAAAAGGATATTTAAATATATGATATATATATAAAATAAATATTTTAGATAACAGTTTGAAAAAGCATAGAAACCAATTATTTTTCACAATGAATGAATATATATACTTATATATATACACACACACATATATATATATATATATATATATATATATATATATGTATACATATATATATATATATATATATATATATGTGGCAACCTGTCACCATTTATTTGTTTCGTTAACTTCTTCTAGATAATCGTTACTTCTTTTGTAACTCTTATAGAAAACCGCTTTTACTTATTACATTTACTTTATATTCTCTTCTCATTCTTTTTGTATCTCTCGATTTGTGTACACACGATCTCGGCACTCGCTTAATACTTTTTAATTTCATATTAATTTTAGTTTTTAATAAGTTCCTTCAATTAAATAAAACATACTGAATTAAATAAATACCACTAGATTCTTTTATTGGTAATTAATAAAATTACTAAATTGGTGACCCCGACGTGATCTAGTGGTACAGAAAAATTTTAACAACGCGTGTGTTTTATACAAAAACAAAGTGCCTTTAATAACGGTGTAACGGTACGCAAATTTCTAGAATTTTTTCGAAAAAAAACAAAATGACCGAATTAAACGACAGTGGAAATACATCGACAACAACAGTTGTTACGCAACAACCTCGTCCAGAATCTCCAGCCGCTGCAAATGTTTCCGTGGTGTACACTCGTCTTCCATTACCGCAGATGGCTAGCTCTAACATTGAGTCATGGTTCACGACAATGGACTTTTGGTTCACTGCGTCCGGAATTTCAAGCGACAAACAGATGACAGCAACAGTGTTGGCAGCCTTAGACCCAAGCGTAATTTCACAATTGTCGGAAGTGATTGCGGAGAGGCCTCAAAATGAACGCTATAGTTACATACGGACCAAAATAATTTATCATTTTGCAGATAGTGAGCAGCGAAGACTCAACCGCCTGCTGTCCGAGTTGCCTCTAGGAGACAAGAAGCCGTCAGAACTCTACTACGAAATGAAACGTGTAGCAGGAGCTACTCTTGGTGAGACCTCCCTTAAAAGTTTATGGATCAAACGACTTCCTGACATTGTTCAACCTGTTGTCGCCGCGTCAAGTGGAACAGCCGCTGAATTTACTCGAATTGCTGATTCGATTGTAGATGCTATGTCAGCTAGAAGCATTAGAGCAATTGCTAAACAAAGTTCAAGCGAAATCGATGAATTACGTCAGGCCGTTCATAACCCCACAAAGCAGTTTAAGAACTTTACTATTCGCTCACGTTCCCGCAGTCGTCATCAGTCTCGTAACCCAGCAAGTTTTCAACCCCGCCATGTACCACCAAACAATTCAGCCAGTAACGCCAACTCTTCAACGAACCCTAACGAGTGTTGGTACCATAAAAGATATGGCAGAAATGCCCAAAAGTGTAGAAGCCCGTGCCGTCTTAAACGTAGTTCGGTCAGCACTGTAACATCCACTCCAGCTCAAAGATCTGATTGAAGCCAAGCGCTCGTGGTAGAGGATAGCGGAAACCCTTCCACGAATAGCAAATTATTCCGTCTACAAATCAGAGATCCAGTAACCAAACAAGTTTTTTTAGTTGATACAGGTGCAGATGTGTCCGTCCTTCCGTTAACATCAAGTTCTGTCGATGTTAAACCTGCCGCCACCAAACTGTATGCTGCAAACGGTTTGCCAATTAAGGTGCTTGGTAAGAAGCGCATAGTTTTAAATTTAGGACTAAGACGCACATTCGAGTGGTCATTTTTGATAGCTGATGTCACGAGTCCTATAATTGGCGCAGATTTTTTGAGATTCTATGACTTAATGATTGATTTACGCCGCAATCGTCTCATTGACAACTGTCAAACTTCGATACCAATTTCTCAATTGCAGGCTGCAGTAGTTAACGCATCTGATCCGTTTCAAGATATTTTACATGATTTTCCTGACGTCACGCAAATAAAACCGTATGGCACGACTACGAAGTCAACAATTTTTCACCATATCGAGACATTTGGCCAACCAGTATACTCACGAGCACGACGCTTATCGCCTGAAAAACTAGCCGCAGCACGAGCTGAATTCGACATCTTGTTAAAAGCTGGTATATGCCAACCTTCTAGCAGTAACTGGTCCAGCCCACTACACATGGTGCAAAAATCTAATGGTTCTTGGAGGCCGTGTGGTGATTATCGTGCTTTAAACGCACAAACTGTTCGTGATCGATACCCGCTCCCGTACTTGTCAGATTTCACCAGCAATCTTAACGGTAAGAAAATGTTCTCAAAAATCGACCTTCAGAAGGCCTTTCATCAGGTTCCCGTCCGCCCCGAGGATGTCGCGAAAACAGCTATAATAACACCTTTTGGACTCTACGAGTTCAAATTTATGACCTTTGGACTCTGCAACGCTGCGCAGACCTTCCAAAGGCTCATCAACGAGGTGCTGCGCGGCTTGGATTTCGCCTTTGCCTATATCGACGACATTTTTGTCGCTTCAACATCAATGGAACAACACCGTAAGGATCTTTGTGAAGTTTTCAACAGATTGCGAGCAAACAACCTATCTATTAATGTCGACAAATGCGAATTTGGTAAGTCCGAAATCCAATTTCTAGGCCATTACGTCACCGAAAACGGTATACAACCACTCCCCGATCGAGTTGCAGCAATTCGTGACTTCCCAAAACCAGCTCTTGCCAAAGAATTAAAAAGATTTATTGCTACACTTAATTTCTACAACCGTTTTTTGCCAAATGCTGCTTCAGACCAGTTGAAACTTTAAGCACTTATAAAAGGTAACATTAAGAATGATTGCACAGTGTTAGAGTGGACACCTGAAGCAGAAGATGCCTTCATCAAGTGTAAGGACGAGTTAAGCAACGTAACGCTATTGGCACATCCAGCAAAAAACGCAGACTTAGCGCTTTACGTCGATGCTTCTGACAGTGCAGTCGGTGCTGCTCTTCATCATGTAAATGGTGTTCTTCAACCTTTAGGATTTTATTCCAAAAGATTAACGTCTTCACAACAAAAATATAGCACCTACGATCGTGAACTGACAGCGATGTATCAAGGTACGTGTCACTTTCGGTACATGCTAGAGGGTAGAAAATGTTACATCGTAACAGATCACAACCCCTTAGTTTATGCATTTCGCCAAAAGTCTGAAAAAGCATCGCCACGCAGAGCTCGACAGTTAGACTTTATTGCACAATTCACCACTGATATTCGCCACATACCAGGTGAACAAAATGCTACAGCGGATTTCCTTTCACGTATCCAGTCCATTAATCAAACAGTCGATTTTGAAAAAATTGCCATTTCCCAAAGAGAAGACGATGAGCTAAAAAACTTGCAGTCAGGTATAACTTCTAATTCACTTAAACTAACGTCTTTTGTACTTCCAGGATCCGAGCTTAGTTTGGTTTGCGATACGACAACAAACAATGTCCGCCCTTACGTCCCGAAAGAGTTTCGTACGCAAATATTATCTACTGTTCATGGTCTAGCTCATCCTGGTATTCGAGCAACAACAAAAATGTTAACCACCCGTTTTGTTTGGCCATCGATCCGAAAAGATGCTGCAAAATTTGTTCGCAACTGCATCGCATGCCAGCGCTCGAAAATACAACGCCACACGAAGTCCCAGCCAATCAAATACACACCGCCAAACGAACGCTTTTCACACATCAATATCGACATTGTGGGTCCCTTTCCGCTGTGTGAAGGTCAACGTTATTGTTTGACAATGATCGACCGCTTTACGAGGTGGCCCGAGGCAGTGCCAATACCTGACATTACGGCCGAAACCGTTGCAAAAGCTATCGTGCACAATTGGATTGCAAGATTTGGTGTTCCAGCCAAGATAACGTCTGACAGAGGAAGGCAGTTCGAATCTTCAGTTTTCACTGAGTTGACAACTCTCATTGGTAGTACCCACCTTCGTACAACCCCATACCATCCTGAATCAAACGGTATAATAGAAAGGTGGCACCGCGTTTTCAAAACTGCAATGATCAAGCTAGATGGATTCATAGCCTACCTTCCATTTTGCTTGGACTACGTGTCGCATTTAAACCAGATATTAACGCATCGCCTGCCGAACTTATATATGGGACAAATTTAAGAATTCCTGGTGAGTTTTTCGTCAACACCAATCCAACTGTAGCAACCAGCGAAGTCGTTGAACAATTCCGTACAGCAATGCGAAATCTTCGTCCAACCGATACGTCGCATCATACAACACCAAGAACGTTCTTAAGTCCTTCACTGAATTCGACATCCCATGTCTTCGTACGAAATGATTCAATACGTCCGTCATTATCACACCCGTACGATGGTCCATATCGCATTGTTCGTAAAACTCCGAAGTATTTTACCATCGATATAGGAGGCCGTTATAGCAACATCAACATCGACAGACTTAAGCCTGCCTTTATTGAGTACGAGGACACAAATATTTTTGAAAGACAAAATCAACCTCTAGAGGAACCACAAGTTTTCCAACCAGATTCCAATGGAGATGAAATTGATTGTCAACAACCTGAACCTACCGAAAATGTTAACTCTGATGAAACAAATGAATCGCTTCCAGCTCAACAAAATACTCCAGAACTACCGATGAAATCTACCAAGTGTGGTCGACGTGTTAATCTCCCAGTGAGGTTCCGGTAGCTTTCCTCTAGGAGGGGATTACTGTGGCAACCTGTCACCATTTATTTGTTTCGTTAACTTCTTCTAGATAATCGTTACTTCTTTTGTAACTCTTATAGAAAACCGCTTTTACTTATTACATTTACTTTATATTCTCTTCTCAATCTTTTTGTATCTCTCGATTTGTGTACACACGATCTCGGCACTCGCTTAATACTTTTTAATTTCATATTAATTTTAGTTTTTAATAAGTTCCTTAAATTAAATAAAACATAATGAATTAAATAAATACCACTAGATTCTTTTATTGGTAATTAATAAAATTACTAAATATATATATATATATATATATATATATATATGTATATATATATATATATATATATATATATATATATACATACATATATATTTATACTTATCTACTTATATATATATATATATATATATATATATATATATATATTATATATATATATATATATATATATATATATATATATTATATATATATATATATATATATATATATATATATTATATATATATATATATATATATATATATTATATATATATATATATATATATATATATATAATATATATATATATATATATATATATATATACATAGTGTATATAAAAATTATATATATATATATATATATATATATATATACATATATATACATATATATATATATATATATATATATATATACATATATATATATATATATATATATATATATGTGTGTGTGTAATTTATATATAATTTTTATATACACTATGTGTTTAACATAACGAAGCAAAGAAATTGTATAGTCGTGGCCATGTAGCACCTTTCATACGCACATAAAAGTTTATTTTGTTGTTTTTGATGTATACTTTTTTTGGTTTATACAGCGGTTTCGGTGTGACTGTGTGATGATAAACGTTCAACGTCTATTTCTGGTATTGTTAATTCGTCTGGTATGTTATCGGCATATTCTAATGAAGACGTCTCCGAAAGCCGTTTACTTAGTGAGGTTTGTTTACGTAGAACTTCTGCTAAAGAAGTATTGGCATGGTCAGCGTAATGAGCATCAAGTCCCTGGCGAAAGGCGTTAACCACACGTACCTAGACGTTTAAATAACGAAAATGGAAATTGAAGATTGATAGAGATATCATCAGTGAAGCAAACTTATAAGTTAGAAAACAAAAATACAGGTAGATGAACAGTTACAAAAAGATTTATAAACAATGATAGCAGAAACGGTTTCACATACAGAGATAGATATTTTTATACGTTGAAAGTAACTAAAAATAAAAAACATAATTGAGCAACTGGAAAGATAGCTGTTACAAATTTATATGGACAGACGGTTAGATACTTATATACATATTGTTAGATAGAAAGTTCTACAGTTATAAAATATAAGAAAAGCAGTTAAAGAACATTTAAATTAACAATAATTACATGCACAAACAATTCTATGAAACACACGGTATAGGTATAATCGCATTAACTTAATTGTTTTAATATTTACATTTTTAAAAACAATTTCTATGTCAATTTGTAAATAGCATATATAACAAAAACCCTTTGCCATCCGAAAATAATAAATTTTACCTTTTTGCATGCAGTTTTAGTGTGTCATGACGTTTTACTCAATACAAGGTGTTTTAAAGAAAATAAAAATCATATTCACTTAAATGACTGGATGGAAAAAGCGTACGATAGACGGCAAACAAAAAAGGGATATGATGAGTATCATTCACTCTCGCCGACTTGCATTGTTTGAGTTGATCTAATACGTTCCATGCTTAAATGCACACATCTGCACGTATCGTTAGTGTATGTCTGATCGAAGACAATACTAAAATATTAGTTAAAACCGTAGATAAAGCTTTGTATCAATATCAACTATGCAAAACGTTTTATTTAAATAATTCCCCTGTAGAGTATAAATGCATCTAATTATTTTATTTTAAAAAGTGAATAACATCACATGTTCAGTGCGACCATAATAGCTTTTTCGGGATTCAATTTAGCAATTGATTTTTGCTTCAAATATTTGGCTCTCAGAATTTAAAGTCTATAGCAGTTTGCGCTATCGCAATGTGCACTAATGGCTGTACCTTTCTTCTCTTAGAATTTACTATATATCGATAGTGTGTTCGAAAGCTCCCCGGAAATAAAATATTTGTTAAGCAACCACTTGAAGTCGATGTAAGTTAAGACTGAAGGTCTATAATTCATATTATTTAGTTATTTATCAGCACTGTTTACCTTGTAAACTGGGAATATTATGAAAAGATTTTGCAATCGAAGGCGGAAACCTTGACCCCTTAAAATCAAACTTGGAAAATTTTAGTATGCCAGAAACGTATACTCGGAATCTGTCTATGTACAGAAGACGCAAAAAACTATTACAGTTACCGTGTTTAGCGCATTCGCCGTTGTAATTCGACAATTTGTAATAGAACAAGGACAAAAAGCTAAATTTTTTTTAGTCTATTACAATATGTACTATATCGAATTTGAAGATGAAAAACGCCAAACAACTGTAAGGAAGAATATTAGAAATCTGTGTCGCAGCTTTATAAAAAAATCTCGAATACCATTTACAATTTTTTTTATTAATTTTGGGTAATGAGTACGGAATTGTAACATGTAAAAAAATTCTAAAGTTTTGCCTTTTTCGAATGACATTTTTTCAATTTTGCGTTTGAGATTATCGTGTATTCATCGGGATAAATTTATAAAACGAAATTGAGAGACAAACATATGTATGTATTTATATAATATACTAAGAATTCCTTTTATATGATTTGGGATGAGGAAAATTAAACGGTTGTAAACCATACTATTGACACGACAGATTCTTTC
The DNA here is from genome assembly GCA_963675445.1 of Linnaemya vulpina. Lineage (NCBI taxonomy): Eukaryota > Metazoa > Arthropoda > Insecta > Diptera > Tachinidae > Linnaemya > Linnaemya vulpina. The sequence goes on from OY776281.1 coordinate 15,203,096, forward strand.
TTCATCTTGGTAGTTCCAGTTGAGGTAATAAAACACATCTCTTTGCTTACATGTAAACCAATAATTATATCAATAAACCATTCCGCACATTACTTAACATCAGTTTTATATTTTTCTATTAATTTTGTATGTAAGATTTATTAAACTTTAACATAAATTGAAGCTGATGATAAATTTCGATAAAAATTAGAGAAATTTCTTCGAGCTTTGCTTGTAGCTTCAAGATGACACATCTGGAAACAAAGTGCTTTGCTCTTAGCATTTTGTACGGCACACAGCGTTGCCAAATGTTCAGTTTTGACTGATTTGATCCGTTTTTTGCAGTAATGAAAAGTTCATCAGTTTTTAGAGAAAAAAAAAAAGGTTTTTACAATAATGTTGCAGTATATATACTAGTATATATATATATATATATATATATATATATATATATATATATATATGAGTATATAATACTAATTTGTCTAACTTACAAAATTGTTGTATAGAAAATAATAACACATTAGAAGATGCGATACAGATTGAAGATGCTGCACCTTATTCAAGCAAAAACCCAAAAAGAAAACTGCCAAGTTATAGTATATCATGGGAAGAGCACCCATTGTTCAAGGATTGGATCAGGAGAAGTGATAATGGTTATGCTTTTTGTAAGTTTTGTAGCTCTAATATAAAAGCAATAGGTGGTATATAAGTTTTAAAGATGCACCAAGCAGGTGCAAAGGCTATACAAGTTCATTCAGGTTCTAACTTATACTATTTTTATGTTTTAGAACTTCAATAACAAAATAAAATTAAAGTGAATACATACATACATATGCATATGTTTTATACTCTTTCGGATACATTTTTTGGGGATAACAGCATTTTTTAAAAAAGGATATGGCAACACTGATGGCACAGCATATTGAGATAAATCAACTACATAAATTATCTTCTCGTGCTCTTACTGTGAGAGTATTCTATTTTTTAGGTGTTGTTCTAAACAAGAAAAATAGGACATGAAGAAAATAATTAAACGATAACACGGGTATTAAAACAAAAACGTGTTAACATCAGGTTGATACAGTTCTCGGATTCTTTTTCACAATAAAATTTGTGTAAATAGGAACTGTTATCACATTCAACTAAGCCACCTAAACAATGGTGATAAACAAAATATACACATGAGCACTGAAGATGAAACTGTTGCGACTTTCGAAAACAGCTGTTCTGCTCTGCTGTGTAAGTTGAATAAAAACTGATGTTGACTTTCCTGTGTGCCTAGGAATATTTATCATCATGTCTTTCTGAGATTTTAACTAAGATAGAACAAGTAGCCTATATAAATATTAATATAGCAAAAATAAAATGTTCATTAAAATAAAAATCACATACAGTTTGAGCTTAGGCTTGAGCTACCAATGAAAATTGGAAAAACGTTCACATGTACTTAAGTATAAAATTCAAACCATAAAAGTTTGACTTAATGTATAATGGAACAAAAAATTCTGAAAAATAGGACATGAAGAAAATACTTAAACGGTAACACGGGTATTAGAACAAAAACGTGTTAACATCAGGTTGATACAGTTCTCGGATTCTTTTTCACAATAAAATTTGTGTAAATAGGAACTGTTATCACAATTCAACTAAGCCACCTAAACAGTGGTGATAAACACAATATACACATGAGCACTGAAGATGAAAGTGTTGCGACTTTCGAAAACAGCTGTTCTGCTCTGCTGTGTAAGTTGAATAAAAACTGTATTTCTGAGATTTTAACTAAGTTATAACAATTAGCCTATATAAATATTAATATAGCAAAATTAAAATGTTCATTAAAATAAAAATCACAAAGAAAAAAGGATGTTTGCATGCAAGACCCCTTTTACACTAATATAGTTTGCTTTGAAAAGTTTTAATTCAACTGGTGGAAAAACAGACAGATATATATTTTACCTCATTGTCTTTCTAATAGCTGAAATAAAACTTTACAAATTAATCTTTCCAAGTGTAAAAGGGGTCCAAGCAACGATTTGCAAACATGTATAAAGGCTCCATTAGCCAGACGCTGAAATCGCAAGCGCAGCGCAAGTGCTAACGCAACTCCGCTTATAGAATGCTTAAAAACGCACCATATGCTTTTACAGAAAAAATTATGTATGTACATACATATACATACATATATGTACATACAACAAATTGTAGTGTTTAAAGTTATTTATGTGGTAATATTAAAAAAGAAGATATGTATATTGCAAAATGGATATGGAAAATATATGTTTATTTGTTTAAACTTTTTATGTTTGTGCAAAATGTCACAGAATACTGTTTAGCTTGTGGTGTTTATCATTTAAAAACAAAAAATCAAAACATCTGCTTGAAACAGTGATGGCACTTTCGTTTTTGCGTTTGTACGGAAAACGTACGAAATTGTATATATAAATAGTACAATATAATATTTAAACTTGTGATCGATGTAATATCTTCATTATAAGTATAGCTAAATTATAATTTTATTAATACATTTGTTTTATAAGGGTGCTACTGGCTGAAGTAGTGAACACAAGACTATGATGCCTTAGATCCCGAGATTGACTTCGCCCTCAGTCATGAATATGGTTTCGAATTTTTCTGACATGCAGTAGTGCAAGATTGTGTTTATTGTTATCGGGCTGTTTCCATAGCATAGCACTGATCGCTAAACATTATCGACACATTTGCCTGCATGCACATACATAAATTACATATGTAGTAATTTTGGTACCACATAAATGTATGTCTATGCGTTCATATATCTGCATATACATATGTATGTATAACATTAACCTATTATTGTATATACAAAAAATATTTACAGTCTTTTGTGATTTTATAAATTAAAACAAGTTATATAGCATATTAATTTATTAAATATGCTATGTATATCTACAAATGTATCAACTAAATGTTAAAATATCAAACCAAACAAGAAGTACAAAAAAAAAGCTTTTGTGCCGCACTGTCATTCAACATACATACATGCCATCACTCTTGCGTATTTCTGCGTAAAATTCTTTTTTTCTGTAGGTTGGCTGCTCTACGTTGCGTTTTTCAGCGTTCAATTAAGCATTTTCGCAATTTTCGTGTAACAGATTGGATCAGCTGACGAGTTTGCGATTTCAGCGTCTCGCTAATTGGGCCTTAAGGAATAAACACTACTGAGTAAGCACACAGAGACAAATTTGCCTAATAGATTGAAGAAGATTTTCTCTACGTAACGATTTTGTGATGTGGGGTATTTCAGCAGAAAGAAACGAAGATTTTTTCACAGAGGTTTGTTATTATTTTCATTTACCATTTTGGTTTAAGCTCAACAAATGATAAGAA
>OY776281.1:15208943-15213943 GCA_963675445.1 Linnaemya vulpina
TGAGCATCAAGTCCCTGGCGAAAGGCGTTAACCACACGTATCTAGACGTTTAAATAACGAAAATAGAAATTGAAGATTGATAGAGATATCATCAGTGAAGCAAACTTATAAGTTAGAAAACAAAAATACAGTTAGATGAACAGTTACAAAAAGATTTATAAACAATGATAGCAGAAACGGTTTCACATACAGAGATAGACATTTTTATACGTTGAAAGTAACTAAAAATAAAAAACATAACAATTGAGCAACTGGAAAGATAGCTGTTACAAATTTATATGGACAGACGGTTAGATACTTAAATACATATTGTTAGATAGAAAGTTCTACAGTTATAAAATATAAGAAAAGCAGTTAAAGAACATTTAAATTAACAATAATTACATGCACAAACAATTCTATGAAACACACGGTATAGGTATAATCGCATTAACTTAATTGTTTTAATATTTACATTTTTAAAAACAATTTCTATGTCAATTTGTAAATAGCATATATAACAAAAACCCTTTGCCATCCGAAAATAATAAATTTTACCTTTTTGCATGCAGTTTTAGTGTGTCATGACGTTTTACTCAATACAAGGTGTTTTAAAGAAAATAAAAATCATATTCACTTAAATGACTGGATGGAAAAAGCGTACGATAGACGGCAAACAAAAAAGGGATATGATGAGTATCATTCACTCTCGCCGACTTGCATTGTTTGAGTTGATCTAATACGTTCCATGCTTAAATGCACACATCTGCACGTATCGTTAGTGTATGTCTGATCGAAGACAATACTAAAATATTAGTTAAAACCGTAGATAAAGCTTTGTATCAATATCAACTATGCAAAACGTTTTATTTAAATAATTCCCCTGTAGAGTATAAATGCATCTAATTATTTTATTTTAAAAAGTGAATAACATCACATGTTCAGTGCGACCATAATAGCTTTTTCGGGATTCAATTTAGCAATTGATTTTTGCTTCAAATATTTGGCTCTCAGAATTTAAAGTCTATAGCAGTTTGCGCTATCGCAATGTGCACTAATGTCTGTACCTTTCTTCTCTTAGAATTTACTATATATCGATAGTGTGTTCGAAAGCTCCCCGGAAATAAAATATTTGTTAAGCAACCACTTGAAGTCGATGTAAGTTAAGACTGAAGGTCTATAATTCATATTATTTAGTTATTTATCAGCACTGTTTACCTTGTAAACTGGGAATATTATGAAAAGATTTTGCAATCGAAGGCGGAAACCTTGACCCCTTAAAATCAAACTTGGAAAATTTTAGTATGCCAGAAACGTATACTCGGAATCTGTCTATGTACAGAAGACGCAAAAAACTATTACAGTTGCCGTGTTTAGCGCATTCGCCGTTGTAATTCGACAATTTGTAATAGAACAAGGACAAAAAGCTAAATTTTTTTTAGTCTATTACAATTTGTACTATATCGAATTTGAAGATGAAAAACGCCAAACAACTGTAAGGAAGAATATTAGAAATCTGTGTCGCAGCTTTATAAAAAAATCTCGAATACCATTTACAATTTTTTTTTATTAATTTTGGGTAATGAGTACGGAATTGTAACATGTAAAAAAATTCTAAAGTTTTGCCTTTTTCGAATGACATTTTTTCAATTTTGCGTTTGAGATTATCGTGTATTCATCGGGATAAATTTATAAAACGAAATTGAGAGACAAACATATGTATGTATTTATATAATATACTAAGAATTCCTTTTATATGATTTGGGATGAGGAAAATTAAACGGTTGTAAACCATACTATTGACACGACAGATTCTTTCTTCATCTTGGTAGTTCCAGTTGAGGTAATAAAACACATCTCTTTGCTTACATGTAAACCAATAATTATATCAATAAACCATTCCGCTCATTACTTAACATCAGTTTTATATTTTTCTATTAATTTTGTATGTAAGATTTATTAAACTTTAACATAAATTGAAGCTGATGATAAATTTCGATAAAAATTAGAGAAATTCCTTCGAGCTTTGCTTGTAGCTTCAAGATGACACATCTGGAAACAAAGTGCTTTGCTCTTAGCATTTTGTACGGCACACAGCGTTGCCAAATGTTCAGTTTTGACTGATTTGATCCGTTTTTTGCAGTAATGAAAAGTTCATCAGTTTTTAAAGAAAAAAAAAAGGTTTTTACAATAATGTTGGAGTATATATACTAGTATATATATATATATATATATATATATATATATATATATGAGTATATAATACTAATTTGTCTAATTTACAAAATTGTTGTATAGAAAATAATAACGCATTAGAAGATGCGATACAGATTGAAGATACTGCACCTTATTCAAGCAAAAACCCAAAAAGAAAACTGCCAAGTTATAGTATATCATGGGAAGAGCACCCATTGTTCAAGGATTGGATCAGGAGAAGTGATAATGGTTATGCTTTTTGTAAGTTTTGTAGCTCTAATATAAAAGCAATAGGTGGTATATAAGTTTTAAAGATGCACCAAGCAGGTGCAAAGGCTATACAAGTTCATTCAGGTTCTAACTTATACTATTTTTATGTTTTAGAACTTCAATAAAAAAATAAAATTAAAGTGAATACATACATACATATGCATATGTTTTATACTCTTTCGGATACATTTTTTGGGGATAACAGCATTTTTTAAAAAAGGATATGGCAACACTGATGGCACAGCATATTGAGATAAATCAACTACATAAATTATCTTCTCGTGCTCTTACTGTGAGAGTATTCTATTTTTTAGGTGTTGTTATAAACAAGAAAAATAGGACATGAAGAAAATAATTAAACGATAACACGGGTATTAAAACAAAAACGTGTTAACATCAGGTTGATACAGTTCTCGGATTCTTTTTCACAATAAAATTTGTGTAAATAGGAACTGTTATCACATTCAACTAAGCCACCTAAACAATGGTGATAAACAAAATATACACATGAGCACTGAAGATGAAACTGTTGCGACTTTCGAAAACAGCTGTTCTGCTCTGCTGTGTAAGTTGAATAAAAACTGATGTTGACTTTCCTGTGTGCCTAGGAATATTTATCATCATGTCTTTCTGAGATTTTAACTAAGATAGAACAAGTAGCCTATATAAATATTAATATAGCAAAAATAAAATGTTCGTTAAAATAAAAGCACATACAGTTTGAGCTTAGGCTTGAGCTACTAATGAAAATTGGGAAAACGTTCACATGTACTTAAGTATAAAATTCAAACCATAAAAGTTTGACTTAATGTATAATGGAACAAAAAATTCTGAAAAATAGGACATGAAGAAAATAATTAAACGGTAACACGGGTATTAAAACAAAAACGTGTTAACATCAGGTTGATACAGTTGTCGGATTCTTTTTCACAATAAAATTTGTGTAAATAGGAACTGTTATCACATTCAACTAAGCCAACTAAACAGTGGTGATAAACACAATATACACATAAGCACTGAAGATGAAAGTGTTGCGACTTTCGAAAACAGCTGTTCTGCTCTGCTGTGTAAGTTGAATAAGAACTGATGTTGACTTTCCTGTGTGCCTAGGAATATTTATCATATCTTTCTGAGATTTTAACTAAATTAGAAGAATTAGCCTATATAAATATTAATATAGCAAAAATAAAATGTTCATTAAAATAAAAATCACATACAGTTTGAGCTTAGGCTTGAGCTACCAATGAAAATTGGAAAAACGTTCACATGTACTTAAGTATAAAATTCAAACCATAAAAGTTTGACTTAATGTATAATGGAACAAAAAATTCTGAAAAATAGGACATGAAGAAAATACTTAAACGGTAACACGGGTATTAGAACAAAAACGTGTTAACATCAGGTTGATACAGTTCTCGGATTCTTTTTCACAATAAAATTTGTGTAAATAGGAACTGTTATCACAATTCAACTAAGCCACCTAAACAGTGGTGATAAACACAATATACACATGAGCACTGAAGATGAAAGTGTTGCGACTTTCGAAAACAGCTGTTCTGCTCTGCTGTGTAAGTTGAATAAAAACTGTATTTCTGAGATTTTAACTAAGTTAGAACAATTAGCCTATATAAATATTAATATAGCAAAATTAAAATGTTCATTAAAATAAAAATCACAAAGAAAAAAGGATGTTTGCATGCAAGACCCCTTTTACACTAATATAGTTTGCTTTGAAAAGTTTTAATTCAACTGGTGGAAAAACAGACAGATATATATTTTACCTCATTGTCTTTCTAATAGCTGAAATAAAACTTTACAAATTAATCTTTCCAAGTGTAAAAGGGGTCCAAGCAACGATTTGCAAACATGTATAAAGGCTCCATTAGCCAGACGCTGAAATCGCAAGCGCAGCGCAAGTGCTAACGCAACTCCGCTTATAGAATGCTTAAAAACGCACCATATGCTTTTACAGAAAAAATTATGTATGTACATACATATACATACATATATGTACATACAACAAATTGTAGTGTTTAAAGTTATTTATGTGGTAATATTAAAAAAGAAGATATGTATATTGCAAAATGGATATGGAAAATATATGTTTATTTGTTTAAACTTTTTATGTTTGTGCAAAATGTCACAGAATACTGTTTAGCTTGTGGTGTTTATCATTTAAAAACAAAAAATCAAAACATCTGCTTGAAACAGTGATGGCACTTTCGTTTTTGCGTTTGTACGGAAAACGTACGAAATTGTATATATAAATAGTACAATATAATATTTAAACTTGTGATCGATGTAATATCTTCATTATAAGTATAGCTAAATTATAATTTTATTAATACATTTGTTTTATAAGGGTGCTACTGGCTGAAGTAGTGAACACAAGACTATGATGCCTTAGATCCCGAGATTGACTTCGCCCTCAGTCATGAATATGGTTTCGAATTTTTCTGACATGCAGTAGTGCAAGATTGTGTTTATTGTTATCGGGCTGTTTCCATAGCATAGCACTGATCGCTAAACATTATCGACACATTTGCCTGCATGCA
>OY776281.1:15216443-15221443 GCA_963675445.1 Linnaemya vulpina
ATAAACGTTCAACGTCTATTTCTGGTATTGTTAATTCGTCTGGTATGTTATCGTCATATTCTAATGAAGACGTCTCCGAAAGCCGTTTACTTAGTGAGGTTTGTTTACGTAGAACTTCTGCTAAAGAAGTATTGGCATGGTCAGCGTAATGAGCATCAAGTCCCTGGCGAAAGGCGTTAACCACACGTATCTATACGTTTAAATAACGAAAATAGAAATTGAAGATTGATAGAGATATCATCAGTGAAGCAAACTTATAAGTTAGAAAACAAAAATACAGTTAGATGAACAGTTACAAAAAGATTTATAAACAATGATAGCAGAAACGGTTTCACATACAGAGATAGAAATTTTTATACGTTGAAAGTAACTAAAAATAAAAAACATAACAATTGAGCAACTGGAAAGATAGCTGTTACAAATTTATATGGACAGACGGTTAGATACTTAAATACATATTGTTAGATAGAAAGTTCTACAGTTATAAAATATAAGAAAAGCAGTTAAAGAACATTTAAATTAACAATAATTACATGCACAAACAATTCTATGAAACACACGGTATAGGTATAATCGCATTAACTTAATTGTTTTAATATTTACATTTTTAAAAACAATTTCTATGTCAATTTGTAAATAGCATATATAACAAAAACCCTTTGCCATCCGAAAATAATAAATTTTACCTTTTTGCATGCAGTTTTAGTGTGTCATGACGTTTTACTCAATACAAGGTGTTTTAAAGAAAATAAAAATCATATTCACTTAAATGACTGGATGGAAAAAGCGTACGATAGACGACAAACAAAAAAGGGATATGATGAGTATCATTCACTCTCGCCGACTTGCATTGTTTGAGTTGATCTAATACGTTCCATGCTTAAATGCACACATCTGCACGTATCGTTAGTGTATGTCTGATCGAAGACAATACTAAAATATTAGTTAAAACTGTAGATAAAGCTTTGTATCAATATCAACTATGCAAAACGTTTTATTTAAATAATTCCCCTGTAGAGTATAAATGCATCTAATTATTTTATTTTAAAAAGTTAATAACATCACATGTTCAGTGCGACCATAATAGCTTTTTCGGGATTCAATTTAGCAATTGATTTTTGCTTCAAATATTTGGCTCTCAGAATTTAAAGTCTATAGCAGTTTGCGCTATCGCAATGTGCACTAATGGCTGTACCTTTCTTCTCTTAGAATTTACTATATATCGATAGTGTGTTCGAAAGCTCCCCGGAAATAAAATATTTGTTAAGCAACCACTTGAAGTCGATGTAAGTTAAGACTGAAGGTCTATAATTCATATTATTTAGTTATTTATCAGCACTGTTTACCTTGTAAACTGGGAATATTATGAAAAGATTTTGCAATCGAAGGCGGAAACCTTGACCCCTTAAAATCAAACTTGGAAAATTTTAGTATGCCAGAAACGTATACTCGGAATCTGTCTATGTACAGAAGACGCAAAAAACTATTACAGTTACCGTGTTTAGCGCATTCGCCGTTGTAATTCGACAATTTGTAATAGAACAAGGACAAAAAGCTAAATTTTTTTTAGTCTATTACAATATGTACTATATCGAATTTGAAGATGAAAAACGCCAAAAAACTGTAAGGAAGAATATTAGAAATTTGTGTCGCAGCTTTATAAAACAATCTCGAATACCATTTACAATTTTTTTTATTAATTTTGGGTAATGAGTACGGAATTGTAACATGTAAAAAAATTCTAAAGTTTTGCCTTTTTCTAATGACATTTTTTCGAGTTTGCGTTTGAGATTATCGTGTATTCATCGGGATAAATTTATAAAACGAAATTGAGAGACAAACATATGTATGTATTTATATAATATACTAAGAATTCCTTTTATATGATTTGGGATGAGGAAAATTAAACGGTTGTAAACCATACTATTGACACGACAGATTCTTTCTTCATCTTGGTAGTTCCAGTTGAGGTAATAAAACACATCTCTTTGCTTACATGTAAACCTATAATTATATCAATAAACCCTTCCGCACATTACTTAACATCAGTTTTATATTTTTCTATTAATTTTGTACGTAAGATTTATTAAACTTTAATATAAATTGAAGCTGATGATAAATTTCGATAAAAATTAGAGAAATTCCTTCGAGCTTTGCTTGTAGCTTCAAGATGACACATCTGGAAACAAAGTGCTTTGCTCTTAGCATTTTGTACGGCACACAGCGTCGCCAAATGTTCAGTTTTGACTGATTTGATCCGTTTTTTGCAGTAATGAAAAGTTCATCAGTTTTTAGAAAAAAAAAAAGGTTTTTACAATAATGTTGGAGTATATATACTAGTATATATATATATATATATATATATATATATATATATATATGAGTATATAATACTAATTTGTCTAATTTACAAAACTGTTGTATAGAAAATAATAACACATTAGAAGATGCAATACAGATTGAAGATGCTGCACCTTATTCAAGCAAAAACCCAAAAAGAAAACTGCCAAGTTATAGTATATGATGGGAAGAGCACCCATTGTTCAAGGATTGGATCAGGAGAAGTGATAATGGTTATGCTTTTTGTAAGTTTTGTAACTCTAATATAAAAGCAATAGGTGGTATATAAGTTTTAAAGATGCACCAAGCAGGTGCAAAGGCTATACAAGTTCATTCAGGTTCTAACTTATATTATTTTTATGTTTTAGAACTTCAATAAAAAAATAAAATTAAAGTGAATACATACATACATATGCATATGTTTTATACTCTTTCGGATACATTTTTTGGGGATAACAGCATTTTTTAAAAAAGGATATGGCAACACTGATGGCACAGCATATTGAGATAAATCAACTACATAAATTATCTTCTCGTGCTCTTACTGTGAGAGTATTCTATTTTTTAGGTGTTGTTATAAACAAGAAAAATAGGACATGAAAAAAATAATTAAACGATAACACGGGTATTAAAACAAGAACGTGTTAACATCAGGTTGATACAGTTCTCGGATTCTTTTTCACAATAAAATTTGTGTAAATAGGAACTGTTATCACATTCAACTAAGCCACCTAAACAATGATGATAAACACAATATACACATGAGCACTGAAGATGAAACTGTTGCGACTTTCGAAAACAGCTGTTCTGCTCTGCTGTGTAAGTTGAATAAAAACTGATGTTGACTTTCCTGTGTGCCTAGGAATATTTATCATCATGTCTTTCTGAGATTTTAACTAAGATAGAACAATTAGCCTATATAAATATTAATATAGCAAAAATAAAATGCTCGTTAAAATAAAAATCACATACAGTTTGAGCTTAGGCTTGAGCTACTAATGAAAATTGGAAAAACGTTCACATGTACTTAAATATAAAATTCAAACCATAAAAGTTTGACTTAATGTATAATGGAACAAAAAGTTCTGAAAAATAGGACATGAAGAAAATACTTAAACGGTAACACGGGTATTAAAACAAAAACCTGTTTACATCCGGTTGATACAGTTCTCGGATTCTTTTTCACAATAAAATTTGTGTAAATAGGAACTGTTATCACAGTTCAACTAAGCCACCTAAACAGTGGTGATAAACACAATATACACATGAGCACTGAAGATGAAAGTGTTGCGACTTTCGAAAACAGCTGTTCTGCTCTGCTGTGTAAGTTGAATAAAAACTGTATTTCTGAGATTTTAACTAAGTTAGAACAATTAGCCTATATAAATATTAATATAGCAAAATTAAAATGTTCATTAAAATAAAAATCACAAAGAAAAAAGGATGTTTGCATGCAAGACCCCTTTTACACTAATATAGTTTGCTTTGAAAAGTTTTAATTCAACTGGTGGAAAAACAGACAGATATATATTTTACCTCATTGTCTTTCTAATAGCTGAAATAAAACTTTACAAATTAATCTTTCCAAGTGTAAAAGGGGTCCAAGCAACGATTTGCAAACATGTATAAAGGCTCCATTAGCCAGACGCTGAAATCGCAAGCGCAGCGCAAGTGCTAACGCAACTCCGCTTATAGAATGCTTAAAAACGCACCATATGCTTTTACAGAAAAAATTATGTATGTACATACATATACATACATATATGTACATACAACAAATTGTAGTGTTTAAAGTTATTTATGTGGTAATATTAAAAAAGAAGATATGTATATTGCAAAATGGATATGGAAAATATATGTTTATTTGTTTAAACTTTTTATGTTTGTGCAAAATGTCACAGAATACTGTTTAGCTTGTGGTGTTTATCATTTAAAAACAAAAAATCAAAACATCTGCTTGAAACAGTGATGGCACTTTCGTTTTTGCGTTTGTACGGAAAACGTACGAAATTGTATATATAAATAGTACAATATAATATTTAAACTTGTGATCGATGTAATATCTTCATTATAAGTATAGCTAAATTATAATTTTATTAATACATTTGTTTTATAAGGGTGCTACTGGCTGAAGTAGTGAACACAAGACTATGATGCCTTAGATCCCGAGATTGACTTCGCCCTCAGTCATGAATATGGTTTCGAATTTTTCTGACATGCAGTAGTGCAAGATTGTGTTTATTGTTATCGGGCTGTTTCCATAGCATAGCACTGATCGCTAAACATTATCGACACATTTGCCTGCATGCACATACATAAATTACATATGTAGTAATTTTGGTACCACATAAATGTATGTCTATGCGTTCATATATCTGCATATACATATGTATGTATAACATTAACCTATTATTGTATATACAAAAAATATTTACAGTCTTTTGTGATTTTATAAATTAAAACAAGTTATATAGCATATTAATTTATTAAATATGCTATGTATATCTACAAATGTATCAACTAAATGTTAAAATATCAAACCAAACAAGAAGTACAAAAAAAAAGCTTTTGTGCCGCACTGTCATTCAACATACATACATGCCATCACTCTTGCGTATTTCTGCGTAAAATTCTTTTTTTCTGTAGGTTGGCTGCTCTAC
>OY776281.1:15226443-15233943 GCA_963675445.1 Linnaemya vulpina
TCAACTACATAAATTATCTTCTCGTGCTCTTACTGTGAGAGTATTCTATTTTTTAGGTGTTGTTATAAACAAGAAAAATAGGACATGAAAAAAATAATTAAACGATAACACGGGTATTAAAACAAGAACGTGTTAACATCAGGTTGATACAGTTCTCGGATTCTTTTTCACAATAAAATTTGTGTAAATAGGAACTGTTATCACATTCAACTAAGCCACCTAAACAATGATGATAAACACAATATACACATGAGCACTGAAGATGAAACTGTTGCGACTTTCGAAAACAGCTGTTCTGCTCTGCTGTGTAAGTTGAATAAAAACTGATGTTGACTTTCCTGTGTGCCTAGGAATATTTATCATCATGTCTTTCTGAGATTTTAACTAAGATAGAACAATTAGCCTATATAAATATTAATATAGCAAAAATAAAATGCTCGTTAAAATAAAAATCACATACAGTTTGAGCTTAGGCTTGAGCTACTAATGAAAATTGGAAAAACGTTCACATGTACTTAAATATAAAATTCAAACCATAAAAGTTTGACTTAATGTATAATGGAACAAAAAGTTCTGAAAAATAGGACATGAAGAAAATACTTAAACGGTAACACGGGTATTAAAACAAAAACCTGTTTACATCCGGTTGATACAGTTCTCGGATTCTTTTTCACAATAAAATTTGTGTAAATAGGAACTGTTATCACAGTTCAACTAAGCCACCTAAACAGTGGTGATAAACACAATATACACATGAGCACTGAAGATGAAAGTGTTGCGACTTTCGAAAACAGCTGTTCTGCTCTGCTGTGTAAGATAAATAAAAACTGATGTTGACTTTCCTGTGTGCCTAGGAATATTTATCATCATGTCTTTCTGAGATTTTAACTAAGTTAGAACAATTAGCCTATATAAATATTAATATAGCAAAATTAAAATGTTCATTAAAACAAAAATCACAAAGAAAAAAGGATGTTTGCATGCAAGACCCCTTTTACACTAATATAGTTTGCTTTGAAAAGTTTTAATTCAACTGGTGGAAAAACAGACAGATATATATTTTACCTCATTGTCTTTCTAATAGCTGAAATAAAACTTTACAAATTAATCTTTCCAAGTGTAAAAGGGGTCCAAGCAACGATTTGCAAACATGTATAAAGGCTCCATTAGCCAGACGCTGAAATCGCAAGCGCAGCGCAAGTGCTAACGCAACTCCGCTTATAGAATGCTTAAAAACGCACCATATGCTTTTACAGAAAAAATTATGTATGTACATACATATACATACATATATGTACATACAACAAATTGTAGTGTTTAAAGTTATTTATGTGGTAATATTAAAAAAGAAGATATGTATATTGCAAAATGTATATGGAAAATATATGTTTATTTGTTTAAACTTTTTATGTTTGTGCAAAATGTCACAGAATACTGTTTAGCTTGTGGTGTTTATCATTTAAAAACAAAAAATCAAAACATCTGCTTGAAACAGTGATGGCACTTTCGTTTTTGCGTTTGTACGGAAAACGTACGAAATTGTATATATAAATAGTACAATATATTATTTAAACTTGTGATCGATGTAATATCTTCATTATAAGTATAGCTAAATTATAATTTTATTAATACATTTGTTTTATAAGGGTGCTACTGGCTGAAGTAGTGAACACAAGACTATGATGCCTTAGATCCCGAGATTGACTTCGCCCTCAGTCATGAATATGGTTTCGAATTTTTCTGACATGCAGTAGTGCAAGATTGTGTTTATTGTTATCGGGCTGTTTCCATAGCATAGCACTGATCGCTAAACATTATCGACACATTTGCCTGCATGCACATACATAAATTACATATGTAGTAATTTTGGTACCACATAAATGTATGTCTATGCGTTCATATATCTGCATATACATATGTATGT
Source organism: Linnaemya vulpina (assembly GCA_963675445.1). Lineage (NCBI taxonomy): Eukaryota > Metazoa > Arthropoda > Insecta > Diptera > Tachinidae > Linnaemya > Linnaemya vulpina. Next base: position 15,228,368 of record OY776281.1, read on the forward strand.
ATAACATTAACCTATTATTGTATATACAAAAAATATTTACAGTCTTTTGTGATTTTATAAAGTAAAACAAGTTATATAGCATATTAATTTATTAAATATGCTATGTATATCTACAAATGTATCAACTAAATGTTAAAATATCAAACCAAACAAGAAGTACAAAAAGAAAGCTTTTGTGCCGCACAATCATTCAACATACATACATGCCATCACTCTTGCCTATTTCTGCGTAAAATTCTTTTTTCCGTAGGTTGGCTGCAGTATATATACTAGTATATATATATATATGTGTATATGAGTATATAATACTAATTTGTGATAATGGTTATGCTTTTTGTAAGTTTTGTAACTCTAATATAAAAGCAATAGGTGGTATATAAGTTTTAAAGATGCACCAAGCAGGTGTTACGCGTCCCTTCGGGCGCTGCTGTTGGTGTGCCAGCCAGCTCAATCGGCATCTTCAGGGTAGGTTCCAACCCTTTGTTTTGCAGCCCTGGGACCGTCGCAATAAAATTTCTTAACACTTTGAATTTCTATAAATAAAACAAATACAAAAAAAAACTATGCAATCGCGACTGAAAACAAAAAAAAACTTTTGGAGGGAGAATATGATGGTAAATTCCCCACTTTGCCCACCCAACCTTGGACACCTTTTTTTTCCTATACAAGTTCTAGGTGTCCCCTAAGACCATTACGCGCGCTTATTCACTTACCGACACATCCAACCTACTGGAAACGAAAGATTCAACACGCAGACATTACTTGCTGTATAAATGAACAAAATTTACATATTTATTTAACAATAAAAAAAATGAATATGAAACAAAGCTTATTTGTAAACTACAAGCTTAAAATCTTATCACTAAAAAATTTCCAAATTGGCTTATATTAATTTTGTATATTATCCTATGTGTGCCTTAATATAAAACAAAAGAACAATTCACTAACGCTATAAATATTATCCTCTACAAATTAACTGAATTAATTTTCCTTCATAAAAAAAAACTGCAATAAAATGCTAGCCTCTACGCAACTGACCTACCTAAAAGAGCCCCCTTAGATGGTTATACAGTACTTAATAGAAACTACTCAACAATAAACAATTTATTACAGCCTCCTTTAACGCAGGAAATAAAAAAAACCGAAATTACACTCAAAATATCTTTTCCTTCTTATATTTAGGCACTAACAACATAATATAACACAAATTTTAAACGTAAACTATGCTAGCTTCAACATTACATTTACCTTACTCTAACTAATAATATTATATCCTATATACAAAATTCTACTTCCTTTTTGATTTAATTTAAAAAAAAAACAATTCTTATAATAATTTATTTCAGTTGGCTATTATTAATTGACTTTCATCTTTTTTCTTTCTTGCTGATTATATTGTCTGTGGCAGTAATCGTCCCAAACACGTTTTCATTAGGTGACGTACGATAGGTTTGTCAAAAGTTTTCTTTTTACCCGGATAGGACTAGGTATTAGTACTCGTTTACCTGTTAATCTCTGGGTTTCTATCTTGATACCTGATGAAATTTTTTTGCCTTTATGCCTTAGTTTTTTCCTTTTGTGCGCTGACTCTCGTCCTTTCTTGGGTTTTGATGTATGACTTCCGGTGTCTAATCTTCCGGTATCTTCTATGTATATATCGCTTGGCCTTTTCAATATTGCTTTTCTTCGCCACCACAATTAAATACTTTCTTTAGCTCGTTTGCTCGTCACCACAATCCAAGCCTTTTCTCTTTTTCGTCTGTTTTACCACAATCAAAAACTTTCTGTATCTCGTCTGCTCGCCACCACAGTCAAAAACTTTCTGTCTTGAAATTCCTAACGGCTACTTCAAATTGTTTCCTGAACTACATTCTTTGGAAAACGCATGCCAATCTTCCAAGGACCTTACCTAACACACACTCACACCCTTTCATACCATTCCTACTCACGCACTCATCCATTGGATCGACCTTCCATCACTGGTCACTTCCATTCATACAACTCTGTTTCACTCTCTCACTCTGGCAACGCCCTACTTAATCTTTTACTCTGTGGCATTACTAAATAGCATCAATTTTTCATTTCCATATTCTATGGCAGCTAGACATGCTTTACAACACAGGTTATACTTTACAAAATTAATTTGATAATAAATCCTAAAATAAAACAAAACCAAACTAAACAAACTTCTTGAGCCGCAACACAGGTAAAAAAGCTATACAAGTTCATTCAGGTTCTAACTTATATTATTTTTATGTTTTAGAACTTCAATAAAAAAATAAAATTAAAGTGAATACATACATACATATGCATATGTTTTATACTCTTTCGGATACATTTTTTGGGGATAATAGCTTTTTTTCAAAAAGGATATGGCAACACTGATGGCACAGCATGTTGAGATAAATCAACTACATAAATTATCTTCTCGTGCTCTTACTGTGAGAGTATTCTATTTTTTAGGTGTTGTTATAAACAAGAAAAATAGGACATGAAGAAAATAATTAAACGATAACACGGGTATTAAAACAAAAACGTGTTAACATCAGGTTGATACAGTTCTCGGATTCTTTTTCACAATAAAATTTGTGTAAATAGGAACTGTTATCACATTCAACTAAGCCACCTAAACAGTGGTGATAAACACAATATACACATGAGCACTGAAGATGAAACTGTTGCGACTTTCGAAAACAGCTGTTCTGCTCTGCTGTGTAAGTTGAATAAAAACTGATGTTGACTTTCCTGTGTGCCTAGGAATATTTATCATCATGTCTTTCTGAGATTTAACTAAGATAGAACAAGTAGCCTATATAAATATTAATATAGCAAAAATAAAATGTTCGTTAAAATAAAAATCACATACAGTTTGAGGTTAGGCTTGAGCTACTAATGAAAATTGGAAAAACGTTCACATGTACTTAAGTATAAGATTCAAACCATAAAAGTTTGACTTAATGTATAATGGAACAAAAAATTCTGAAAAAGAGGACATGAAGAAACTAATGAAACGGTAACACGGGTATTAAAACAAAAACGTGTTAACATCAGGTTGATACAGTTGTCGGATTCTTTTTCACAATAAAATTTGTGTAAATAGGAACTGTTATCACATTCAACTAAGCCACCTAAACAGTGGTGATAAACACAATATACACATGAGCACTGAAGATGAAAGTGTTGCGACTTTCGAAAACAGCTGTTCTGCTCTGCTGTGTAAGTTGAATAAAAACTGATGTTGACTTTCCTGTGTGCCTAGGAATATTTATCATCATGTCTTTCTGAGATTTTAACTAAATTAGAAGAATTAGCCTATATAAATATTAATATAGCAAAAATAAAATGTTCATTAAAATAAAAATCACATACAGTTTGAGCTTAGGCTTGAGCTACCAATGAAAATTGGAAAAACGTTCACATGTACTTAAATATAAAATTCAAACCATAAAAGTTTGACTTAATGTATAATGGAACAAAAAGTTCTGAAAAATAGGACATGAAGAAAATACTTAAACGGTAACACGGGTATTAAAACAAAAACCTGTTTACATCCGGTTGATACAGTTCTCGGATTCTTTTTCACAATAAAATTTGTGTAAATAGGAACTGTTATCACAATTCAACTAAGCCACCTAAACAGTGGTGATAAACACAATATACACATGAGCACTAAAGATGAAAGTATTGCGACTTTCGAAAACAGCTGTTCTGCTTTGCTGTGTAAGTTGAATAAAAACTGATGTTGACTTTCCTGTGTGCCTAGGAATATTTATCATCATGTCTTTCTGAGATTTTAACTAAGTTAGAACAATTAGCCTATATAAATATTAATATAGCAAAATTAAAATGTTCATTAAAATAAAAACCACAAAGAAAAAAGGATGTTTGCATGCAAGACCCCTTTTACACTAATATAGTTTGCTTTGAAAAGTTTTAATTCAACTGGTGGAAAAACAGACAGATATATATTTTACCTCATTGTCTTTCTAATAGCTGAAATAAAACTTTACAAATTAAACTTTCCAAGTGTAAAAGGGGTCCAAGCAACGATTTGCAAACATGTATAAAGGCTCCATTAGCCAGACGCTGAAATCGCAAGCGCAGCGCAAGTGCTAACGCAACTCCGCTTATAGAATGCTTAAAAACGCACCATATGCTTTTACAGAAAATATTATGTATGTACATACATATACATATATGTACATACAACAAATTGTAGTGTTTAAAGTTATTTGTGTGGTAATATTAAAAAAGAAGATATGTATATTGCAAAATGGATATGGAAAATATATGTTTATTTGTTTAAACTTTTTATGTTTGTGCAAAATGTCACAGAATACTGTTTAGCTTGTGGTGTTTATCATTTAAAAACAAAAAATCAAAACATCTGCTTGAAACAGTGATGGCACTTTCGTTTTTGCGTTTGTACGGAAAACGTACGAAATTGTATATATAAATAGTACAATATATTATTTTAAACTTGTGATCGATGTAATATCTTCATTATATGTATAGCTAAACTATAATTTTATTAAGACTACGATGCCTTAGATCCCGAGATCGACTTCGCCCTCAGTCATGAATATGGTTTCGAATTTTTCTGACATGCAGTAGTGCAAGATTGTGTTTATTGTTATCGGGCTGTTTCCATAGCATAGCACTGGTCGCTAAACATTATCGACACATTTGCCTGCATGCACATACATAAATTACATATGTAGTAATTTTGGTACCACATAAATGTATGCCCATGCGTTCATATATCTGCATATACATACGTATGTATAACATTAACCTATTATTGTATATACAAAAAATATTTACAGTCTTTTGTGATTTTATAAAGTAAAACAAGTTATATAGCATATTAATTTATTAAATATGCTATGTATATCTACAAATGTATCAACTAAATGTTAAAATATCAAACCAAACAAGAAGTACAAAAAAAAGCTTCTGTGCCGCACTCTCATTCAACATACATACATGCCATCACTCTTGCGTATTTCTGCGTAAAATTCTTTTTTTCTGTAGGTTGGCTGCTCTGCGTTGCGTTTTTCAGCGTTCAATTAAGCATTTTCGCAATTTTCGTGTAACAGATTGGATCTGCTGACGCGTTTGCGATTTCAGCGTCTCGCTAATTGGGCCTTAAGGAATAAACACTACTGAGTAAGCACACAGAGACAAATTTGCCTAATAGATTGAAGAAGATGTTCTCTACGTAACGTTTTTGTGATGTGGGGTATTTCAGCAGAAAGAAACGAAGATTTTTTCACAGAGGTTTGTTATTATTTTCATTTACCATTTTGGTTTAAGCTCAACAAATGATAAGAAAAGAAGTGAAAAATATAATAAAAATATTTCTGTTAAAAAAAAAAACAAAGTAAATTTAAATAAAAGTAATTAATTACTGACAGTAGATATTGTTTAAATTAATTAAATCTGGTTCATATATAATGGCCTCTATTCGGCAAAACGTGCACCCGCACTAAGTAAATAATTTCTGTATTCTTAAAGTTGGAAACTTTTTATAAAAATTCCCTGGCTTCTGCAGTTTGTATAAAAGTCTCCCCATA
>OY776281.1:15238943-15321443 GCA_963675445.1 Linnaemya vulpina
AGAAAATAATAACACATTAGAAGATGCGATACAGATTGAAGATGCTGCACCTCATTCAAGCAAAAACCCAAAAAGAAAACTGTCAAGTTATAGTACATATATCATGGGAAGAGAACCCATTGTTCAAGGATTGGAGCAGGAGAAGTGATAATGGTTATGCTTTTTGTAACTCTAAAATAAAAGCAATATCAGTTTTAAAGATGCATATATTAAGGTCAAAACACCAAGCAGGTGCAAAAGCTATACAAGTTCATTCAGGTTCTAACTTATATTATTTTTATGTTTTTGAACTTCAATAAAAAAATAAAATTAAAGTGATTACATACATACATATGCATATGTTTCATAATCTTTCGGATACAATTTTTTGGGATAACAGCTTTTTCTTCTACAAATCAGCTTTTTTTCAAAAAGGATATGGCAACACTGATGGCACAGCATATTGAGATAAATCAACTACATAAATTATCTTCTCGTGCTCTTACTGTGAGAGTATTCTATTTTTTAGGTGTTGTTATAAACAACAAAAAAGGATCTTCTTGATTTCATTAAACCTTCTTAATACTTTTTTTAATTAGGTCTTCCTTCTTGATTTAATTAGGTTTCTAGTTGATCATGTGTAAATTATCTTATTTTCTTAATAACGAGATCTTCTTGATTATATTAGTTGGCTTGTTATTTCATGAATGTATTTAAATAAAAATTTTTTATTATCCTTATTCGTTTTTTAATGTCATAATTTTTTTCCGTGTTTGTATAAGTGTTGGGGCGAACAGTTCTAATAATTTGCACTTTAAATCAAACTTTTCGTTTAAGGTGATCAAGTGATAAGAAAAGAAGTGGAAAATATAATAAAAATAATTCTGTTAAAAAAACAAAGTAAATTTAAATAAAAATCATTAATTACTGACAGTAGATACTATTTAAATGAATTAAATCTGGTTCATAAATAATGGACTCTATTCAGCAAAACGTGCAGCCGCACAAAGTAAATAATTTATGTGTTCTTAAAGTTTGAAACTTTTTATAAAAAGTTGCTTAGAATATTTACGTAATTAAAGTATTACAAAAGGTACAATATTTTTTCAAATATGTATTATTTGTATATATTTTGGCATATTAATTTATATATTTCTATTTAGAATCTCAGTATTATTTTTGTAAAACACTGCTTCACGCTTTATTACAACTTCTACAACTTAATAAGAAACATAAGCCATTTATATAGCCGATGGCCAAACTCTTAAATATATTGAACCAACAATCATACAAATCGTTAATATGTAAGCAGAAAAAAAAGAAAGACAAGAGTAATAGTTGTTGAAAATATATCTAATTTTTTTGTGTTTTGTGATGGCCAGAAGTGGAAGTGCGCTTCACATAAAATGGACAGACTTAACGTCATTGACTTGATCGATTTAGGCGAACCACCTATCCATTTTTAAGTACTAAACAATGTACTTAAAGTTATTAGAACTAAAAAATATTGGTAATAACAGTTTCTTTTTATAATTACATTAAAATTGTTTTATTATATGCCCACTTAATGAATACTGAATTAGTTTCTTTAAAATTTATAGTACATACATATATTAATTGGTTTTATATTATGTTATTATAAATAGTTATAAGTAAATATATAAATACAAAATCAATAACGTCAAACAAACTCAAGAAGTATTAAAAAAACAAGCAGATAGCCTCATAAATCAAGAAGAAAATCTTAAAAAAAAACTAAGAAACCCTAATAAAATGAAGAAGAAACCCTTTTTGAAATAAGGAAAGAAGATTACCTAGTAAAAACCATAAGTTTTCTTCTTGATTTTTTCAAAAAGGTTTTCCTTATTAAAATAATAAGAATTTCTTCTTGAAGAAAAACCATAGAGAAATCTTATTAATTTTGTTATATTTTATTAGGTACTGTTTTCTCTGTGTATACGTTTATAACCATGAAAACATATAAGCATGTGTTCATCAGCATAATCATAAATTAACAAAATCAAAATAACTATGAGCATATACAAACGCGATGAAATGTTCGAAGAAACAAATAGAAATAGAAGGAGAATAATTTATTTTTATTAACAGAACGAAAATAGTATCTTCTTTTCATACAAGAGAAATATATCCATTTATGATATGCAAAAAAAGAGATTTTGACCCAAAAACTTATCTCATATAAATATGCACAAACAATCACAAAACGTATTCGCTTATGGCTAGAGTGCTTATGCGTTTATGGTTTGAATTACGGCCGGATAAACAGGTGATTTCTTGTAGGGTTGTTCTTTTTTCATACTAGCAAACGTTGTTTATATTTGCGACCATCATTAAAGTTATCCATGTTTCATTCACTATTTTGAATTTTGTTATTGTAAAAAGCGTTATTGCAAAACCTTATAAATGTTTTTCTTTGCTATGTAGTCAGTTTCCTTTGCGAAAACGATATTTTACTTACAGAAACAATTTGCATGGTTTGTTGCATAGTTAGATGACCTGTTTGTTGGGCCATGACTATGAATTAAAGATGAACGATCCCGTGATTTTTATGGAAGGTCGTGATTCATGTATGTGATTTAAAAATTAATGTCAGTTATCAGTTCTTTTCACAAGGTGCAAACATACATATATATGTATCACCGCGACAGCGCGGAGTGGCGAATTACATTTATTTGCGGTTGTGATATTGAGCAATGTTTTTTAATACATTTAAGACAAATGAAATATATATGGTTTGGTTTAAATTACCAATATTTCTTTTCCTTAGTAAGAACTAACGCTTTCACATAAAAAGCATTTTAAAATATCTGAAGGTACAAGTGGTTTTTTTTCTAAACTCTTACATAATTGTAAAAAGAGTAGTAAAAGGTTTTCAAAAACGATTAAAAATAAAATTACTACATATGTACATGTACTATCATTCAAGTAGAATATATAAGACGTCTTTAAATTTTTTAAAAGTCTTGTATTGGTATTTTAATTTTGAGAATCGGGATTCTAGATTTAATGCAAGTTTTATTTCCATCTGGCTGGTAAGAATACATTTTTATTAATAGGAACTTAATTCAGTTTTGTATTGCCATGAGTGCTGTTGTTGTCTTTTTTAAAAAAGTTTTGAAAGATATCTTGCAGCAAAAGAAAGTTTATTTTGCGGTCCCCGTAATTTATATGAGACCGAAGACAAAAGGTTCGAATAATGTGAAGGCTTCCTTTTGTCCGCAAATTCGTTCTGTTTTCCGTTCGTAGTGAATATGCTATTTATATGTAGTGAGTATGCCTATTGAGGCCTTTCTACATAAAACTATGTACACATTCTAAAATTTTGGAAATACCTTCTAGAAAACATAATAGCCTAAGAATATATTGAAAGTTTCATTGAAATCAGGCTATTGCGAAGGAAGGATAATCGAACCATCGAACTATAAGTACTTGTAGCCACGTCAATATAAAAAACTTTACTTAGCAAACTCATTAATGTTTTTAATAAATGGCAAAGTGGAGATATTTCTCAATGCAACCGCTGACATCGGTGGCATTTGCTTGAGCTCAGCCATTGTTTTTGTTGGTGGCTAGTATGGATGAAAACTGATCAGAGGCGGCTTGCCTCCGATTTTTAGAAGTTTGAGAAGGAGAGAGAGCACAACATAAATGATCACTTTTACTTGCTATGTAAACAAAAAAGGACAACTTAGCAAGTGGCATTTGCTTCACGAGCTTAAGGCCGAGACGCATAGAATCCGTCGTACGTTATCCGTCGCCTTTTTCAACTGACAGCTAAGTTAAAATACACGTTTTCTCATGAATTTGATTACATACGATACTTCTTTTAAATTTTGACGTACGTTTAATACTTTTACAGCCTCTATATATTTTTTCAATACACGTTCGAGCTTTGTAAAGCAAAATAGCAATTAAAATAAGCTCAAATATATCGTCTTACTGAATTGAAAATTTGTGCTTATTTAAATTTTATTTTAAAAAACACATATGTCTAAAAACAGCTGATTTTCAATCCGTCAATTAAGTACTTATTGTGGCAATCTTATCCGTCAATTCGTTAATGTCAGTTGAAAAAGTCGACGCGTAACTTATGACGTATTCTATATGCCCCAGCCTTTAGTCACAACTGTAATTCGTCATTTTTCAATGACAAGTAAAAACATATTTTTATAGCATGAACGAACTTTTGCTTACTAACGTCGCAGTTTAACTAAACATATGCGCAGCCAGTTAGATAGTGTTCAAACATAACCATTTTATATCGACCATATTTATGTGTAAACCTTGAGCTTGCATCTCTTTAGTTTTTGTTATTTAAATTTTATAATTTATAAACTTTTTGGATTCGTTTTAAGAAAACTTTTTTTATTAAAACAATTTTGTGCTATGAACTATTTTTCCACAGCCAATTTCATTGGCTGTCAAATCGACATAGAGTTATTCACGACTGCTTTCAATTTGGATAATTCTTTTGATCTGGCCTTTGACAGAGATGTATGAGATTTTTCCTCTGCTAAAAAAAGTGAGTGCTGGCATATTGTAAATTAATTCGGACTTCTAAGAAATCAGCAACATACCTACAGTCCAACCTAACAAAACAAATTTTTACACATAGAAAGCATGCAGGCGTACGTTTTTTAGTATAATTAATATATCAATTCAATGCCTTTGACACGCAGGTACATAGGCACACAAAATGAATCGTAAAGACAGCTAGAAACAAACACTAATATATTAAAATAACTAAAACCATATCAAAGTGCTACTTTAATACTTCTTTCACTTTCACAGATGTGATGAAACGATTTTTTTTTTTTTTTTTTTTTGAAATCTAGTATTATATATTTTTATTAATAACGTGAAAAACTTTGCCATTTATTAAAAATATTAACGAGTTTGCTGAGTAAAGTTTTTTATATTGACGTGGCTACAAGTACTTATAGTTCGATGGTTCGATTATCCTTCCTTCACAATAGCCTGATTTCAATGAAACTTTCAATATATTCTTAGGCTATTATGTTTTCTAGAAGGTATTTCCAAATCTTAGACTGTGTACATAGTTTTATGTAGAAAGGCATCAATAGGCATAAATGTTAATATGAAAATATAACAGAGCACTAGTCATGATAATAGAGATAAAAATTATTCACTACGAAGGGAAAACAGAACGAATTTGCGGACAGAAGGAAGCCTTCACATTATTCGAACCTTTTGTCTTCGGTCTCATTTAATTACGGAGACCGCAAAATTAACTTTCTTTTGCTACAAGATATCTTTCAAAACTTTTTAAAAAAAGGCAACAACAGCACTAATGGCAACACAAAACTCTATTTTGTTTTCAAATATAAGTTCCTTTTAATAAAAATTTATTCTTACACACCATATTGAAATAATACTTGCATTAAATCTAAAATCCCGATTCTCGAAATTAAAATAATAATACAAGACTTTTACAAAATTTAAAGACGTCTATTTATATTCCACTTGAATTTTTCATTCTATCACGTGATTCTAATAGTTTGTTTACGCACCGCAATTTATGAATACTTCCCATACTTTTTATAAGGTCATAAACAAAAATATATTTACATATGTATGTATTAAACATTATTTTATTATAAATTAAATTCATTTGTTGAATGTAAAGCAATGTATATATATATATATATATATATATATATATATATATATTATTCGTGCTTTTACTAAATAATTTTTTGCTAGGACTTTTATAAACTATCTGAGAATTTACATAATAATTCACAAATGATTAAAAAACTGTAGTATAAAATTTGTGGTCAATATATCAGTGGATATTGAAATATAGTTTTAGTTAATTTTGATGAAAACTTAAACTCGATTTAAATATGCTTTCAGTTTTACAGTCAGACTTAATTACTTTAATTAATTTATGCGAAAAATATGGCAGCACCATGAAATGTTTGTACATTTCGCCATTGTTCAGAAAATAGGTGTGTTGTGCTAGTGTTGTGCATGAAATATTTTTGAGTTTTTCAATTGTGTTAAGATTCTATTTGTCAATAAATATTCTTTTATTGATTTTTGACTTTATTCTATAGATAATTAACTTTATTTATGTAACTTTTTAAAATTTTTTAGCAAATTTTTCTAAACATCACAATGTTTTCTTATTGTTGAAAGAAACAAAAGTCAAAGTCATATGTTTACTGTGCTCGATTTAAATTACATTAAAATTTGGTATTTAAATGGCATTTAAAGATAAACTACATTTAAATAGCCACTGATTTATTGGACATTATACAAACCAAAATCCTATAAAAAACTTTCATTGGGTATGAATCTATTTTATAATAATGTTTGATTTAACTTACTTTCTTGTTTGTTTGTAATTCCGTTGAAGTCTGCCAACACGTTTTTGACGCAATTTCTTTGAACCGATTTAATTCCAATTTGGACCACAGGTCAATCTATACTTTGTTATCATAAAGTGGCCCATATTTTCATTGAGGTATTTTACGTATATATATATATATATATATATATATATATAGATATATGTATATTAGGATGGCTCAACCCCCAACAATACAATATTTTAGTATAATTAGGTAAGCCCGTATTAGGGTGACCAGTATTTTCATTAGGTACTAAAACTTAAAATATATGTATTGTAACTTAAAACCTGCCAACTCGTTTTTGACCAACTTTCTCTGAACCGATTTCGCTCAAATTTGTAGCACTGCTCAATTTTTACGTATTTTTATTAGGATGGTCTAAATCTTAACTTTACCCTTAACAATACAATATTTTAGTATCATTAGGGCGGCCCATATTCTTCCTTATTAGGATGACCAGTATTTTCATTAAGGTTGTTGAAATTTAAAATGTGTTTGTTTGTTGTAAATTAAAATCTGCCAACTCATTTTCGACCCATAACAATACAATTTATTAGTGTCATTGGGGTTGCCCATATTATCATTTTGATGTCTACAATTTGAGAAACTAATTTTTATTAGGATGCCCAAATTTTCACTTTACAGTAAAATATTTTGGTATCATTAAAGTGGTCCATCTTTTCATCAGAGTGGCCCATCTTTCATTGAAGTGGCTCGCATTTTATTAGGGTCTTCAGTCTTGAATGTTTCTTCTAAATTATATCATTTGAGAAACTATATCATACTTAAAAGTTAAAAAATATATAATTAAAAAAAAATTGTTATATTGTTTTATTCTAAAATTTACCAAATAGCAGAAAATAAATTTCATTTGGTTTCTAATAGTCTAATGAAAAATCTATGTTAGCCTTATATAATTTCAAAGTATTGGTTGTTCTATAAAACAGTGAGCCATTGAAAAAATAACATATAGGAACATTTAGCCAAGAAATCTTAATTTCTATCTTCCATACATCATACCATTCTGCTTGAATAGTGTTCCTGTATATTATATGTTTAATGGCTCACTTTTTTACGGAACAACCAATACTTTGAAATTATATAAGGTTAACATACATATTTACTTAGACTATTAGAAACCAAAAGAAATTTATTTTCTACTTCTTGGTAAGTTTTAAAATAAAACCGTATAACAAACATTTTTTAAATTATATATTTATTTTCCTACTGCTTTATGATATAAAAATGCTTTGGATAACAGTAAATATATAAGGCAAAATAAAATAGAATAAAATTTGTTTGTTGGGTTTTGGTTTGTTTTAGTTTCATAGCCCACTACACACACTATAATGTGATTTTTTTTTAATTATTTGTGAGTTTATATATAAATTCTCAGATGGTATATAAAGTTTTTAAAACTGTTCAAAACAGTGGCTGAAGTTACTGATGATTTGATAAAAGCACCAATGAAGTTAATATAGAAATTGCATTAATTGTAATAAGAATGTGACCATTGGGGTATTCACACTATATGCTATTTAGTCATAAAGTCATAATCTTATAGGCCAGTTTAAAAGAGTTATTATTGTACTGCATGCAAAAATGTCATAAAATAATAAGACTCTTTCAGGTATGATTTTGTTTTGTCATATATGGCTCTAGACATCTAAATCGAACGCCTTAAAGTCTTTAGGCGAGACGGCGATATTATATATTTGCCGCCGTTACTTATATATGATTCACAACTGAAATACAGTATTCATACCTCTATGTCTGTACATTAAATCACATTGTTAGAACATAAAAAATTAAAAGAGAACTATATCGCAAAAACTAAATATATAGAAGTGAAAAATTAGTTTGTTTAACTTACGCAGCTAGCAGCCCCTGAACGTTTTTCCGCATGCTGCCGCAAAAAAAATGTATTCGGCTCATATCAAGCAGCTGTTTTAGTTTATACATACCATTTCATATAAATATTCTTGTGCATATTAATGGCGTTTTCTTTTCTGATAAAAATTTTACAAATATTCTACCCTCTGAACATTTTTATGTTCTTTTCTAAAAAATAAGCAATACTCCAAAAAAGCAGCTTGTTCAGTTCAAAATATGCTGCACAAAAGAACCGGCAAATATGTAACATGTTTTACACTCAACTTTGGGTAAGGGTGAGATAGTACCGTTTTTTACATACGTTTGTTAAATACTTTTATGATACAAGTGAGAATTGCTAATGTTTAATATTTTTTTTACCAAAATTTCGTTGAAAAAACATATTATGGATTTAAAAAAAAATTGAATTCAGAATTATCGGAAACATCTTGTCATCCGATGAAGAGTTTATTTTGAACTACGTCAACAGAAAATATTTTCCATGTGTTAAAGACTTAGTTGAAAATGTAGTTCATACATATTCCGATGTCAAGGGTTAAATAAAGAAAATATTTTTGTTCTTTTGAAAACGTCAAAATCTTACACTTGTCATATTTTTCGAGCTATTATTTTATGACATGACTTTATGACAACCGTGTGATTCCCCCAAATATGCCGAACAGTAAATTTCGTATAATATTATTTTATAATAAGAATAAATATATATGCCCCGAATAAACATTAAGCCTATAAGTTATTAGAAATAGTGTTTTTCTTTTTGGCAACTGAGCTGTTTTCCTTTAAAACCTAATACTCTGTTTAAATGTGCGAAAATTGTTCATCCAAATTGATCTCTTTCATGACGAAAATACTGAAATGTGTATAATGTAGTCCGTCCCGTGATTTTTTACATTTCACAGCTTTTCTTGCTTAAATGCATGCAATATTGTTTCATGTGAACAAGCAGAACTTCTATGTTTTCAAACGAAATAAGTAAAAGCCCATTTAGCCGAACGCTAAAATTTTAAACGCTGACTAATTGCTGAAGCAGCGCAAATGCACCACTTACTGAATGCTCAAAAACGCACCATATATTTTAATAAACAAAATTGTTCATGCATATAAAAATACAACACACTCTCTTTCTCACACTCATGTTTTCTTCTTCTTAAAAGAAAAAACGTCAAAGTCATATGTTTTCTGTGCTCCATTTAATTAACATTTAAATGGCCAATGAGGGGCATTTAAGTCTTACTTAAGTTTGCGTTGAAAAAAGAAATTTGTTATTTATATGGCATTTAAAGTTAAATGAGATTTAAATGGCCACTGATTTATTGGGCATAAGTAGTTCTTTTGAGAACAGATGCAGACATTGGTGCCGGTGTTTCACTAAAAGTTTTTAATGGTTCTAGTCTACACTTTTGCTACTTTTCTGAAACATATCTCGATACTGAAAATACATAATTTGTTATCTATTAAAAATTTATTAAAAAGGTTAAAAGCCTATAAGGCACCAATTCATAGCAGATTTTGAATACAATTTTATAGAAATAAATTTTTTATATTGCATATAAAAAATTTTCTACAAGCCAAAAACGAAGCATATTTGTTCTACAAAGTTTCTATTATTGTGATTAAAATTGTTATAGAGCGGGCGCTAACCTTTTTGTATATGACGCCTCCACCATTTTTTAATATATTTAAGAGTTAAATAAAGTTATTATGTGTTTTCATAAACTCAAAGCATAAATTATATATATATATATATATATATATATATATATATATAATATGAAATTTATTTGTTGGGTGGTTAAGCAATGTCTATATGCATTTCATTGGCGCTTCTTACCAAATCGTCAGTAGACTTCAACCACAGTTTTGCAAAGTTTCAAACTTCTCAACTTATTAAAAGACTTCCAAAAACCATCTGAGAATTATGTTAAATAAATTAACTATAAAAATTCACAAACGATTTCAAAAAATCACATTATAATAAGTGTAGCAGGCTATGAAACTTATACAAACCAAACCCAACAAAAAACTTTTATTCGATATGACTCTATTTTATTTTCTATACCCAACAAATAAATTTCATATTATAATAGTACAATGACAATATGTCAAAAAATTAGTTTATTAACTATATATATATATATATATATATATATATATATATATATATATATTTATATATAAGGTAGCTCACAAAAGTATTTTGCTTTTGTAAAAAGTTACAATTAGAGAAAAAATCCAGTTCAAATATTTAGTATTATGAAAATTCAGATTGATTTTTCTGAAATTGTTTTAAATAGGAAATTTTTAATTATTTTCAAAAAATTGTTTTAAATAGGAAATTTTTAATTATTTTCAAAAGAGGACATAAAAACATGTAAAATGCAACACAATCCCAAAAAATTGAAAACCTAAGGCTATTTCTTACTTCACAAAAGTATTTTGCTTATTATTTTCTTTATAAAATTTTTTAATTAAAAAGATTAAATTGGACATTTTAGTATTTTGTGTGATATCCATTGTGAGCTATGCCCAATTCCAAGCGCCTGGGCATTGACTCCACTAATTTTCGGCATGTTTCAGAAGATATTTTGTACCATTGTTCTTCCAAAACTTTCCTCATCGAAGCTTTCGAAGAAATATTGTGCTTCCGGACTTTTGTTTCCAAATGAGCCCATAGGTTTTCTATGGGGTTGATGTCAGGACTTTGTGGTGGCGTTGGAAGATGCTTTGTATTATATAGCAGCCAAAGTTTGCCGTCCAGAGCTGTGTGCTTTGGGTCGTTATCGTGCTGGAAATAATATTTATTCCTAGACAAACCCATTTTTTCGGCGCTTTCGTTTAAATTCTCCTTTAAAATGGACAAATATACATGCTTGTCCATAATGTTATCAATAAACACCAACTTTCCTATTCCCTGCGCCGACATACACCCCCAAACCATTTGAGATCCACCACCATGTTTAACTGTTGGCCTTAAGTTTTTTATATTTAGCGATTCGTTGTGCTTACGCCACACCATACGTTGTCCGTCCGACCCAAAAATGTTGAATTTGCTTTCGTCACTAAATATTACAGTTTTCCAAAAGTCAAAAGTTTTAGATTTGTGGAGCTCAGCAAATGAAAGGCGTTTTTGTCTATTAACTTCAGATATGTATGGTTTTTTTCTGGCCACACGACCATGAATATCATTGGCTGTTAAGACTCTGCGGATTGTTTCATCACTTACACTTCTTCGTAGTGTCCCCTTGAGTCTATCATTAATTCTTGCCGCTGATAAATGAGGATTTTCACAATTTTCTTTCAGAATTTGTCTCTCATTTCTTATAGTTAATAATTTTGGTCGACCTTTTCTTGGAACATTTTCAATGTGACCTCGTTCTTTTGCTCTTTTTATTACATTTTCTATTGTTTGTCGGCATCGGCCAAACATATCACAGATATATTTTACTGATTTAGCTTGATTGTGCAAATACAAGAAATTTTTTTTTTCTGAACTGTTAAGTTCTTTTCCTTTAGGCATTTTTTGACGAAGTAAATTACACGACTGCGTACAACACGAATGAAATTGCAACGTTTTATGACACATACATATATATGTATAGCAAATGTTTTTGCCTCTGAAAACAAAAAATAACTGGAGAAACATCAAATATGTATATAACGGTGCACATTAAGAAGAAAAATACTTTTGTGAAGTATAAATTGCGTAGTTTAAATAAGAAAAGGCAAAAAGAGTTTCAAAATCAAATTAACGACTGCCGTTTTTTGTGTAGTTGCAATTAAAAGTCACACTTTTCTTGATATAACAGAAAAAACACTAATATGTGTTAAAATCTATATATTATTAATGAATAAAGTGGAATTTTGTGCCTAATATTCAGAAGCAAAATATTTTTGTGAGCTACTGTATGTATATATAAATATATATAGGCAAATCCCGGCATAACGGATCTCGTTTAAAAGAAAATCCGACATAACGAACGTCAAAATTTTTTATATTAACAACTTTATATAACGAATACTAAATTAATTTTATACTCGATATAAAGCATGTTAAACACAATATCACAAAATAAAAATTTAAAACGAAACCACGCTAACAACATATTTCTAACATGTATTACCTAATATATCGAATGTTTTGTAGATTTGTGCTCTGTTAAAGGAATGGAAAACAAATTAAGCAAAGTCTACATGCAGCAATGCAAATATAAAAAATATGAGGTACCGTTAGTTTGTATTCCGTAGCTAATTTAAAAAAAAAATTTGCTAGGATTCCTTTTGCACTTGAGCTGCGCAAGTGCAAAAGTGAATCAAAAATGCGAAACAAAAAATAAAGAAGAAATTTAATTGAAACAAGCAAAAATTTTATATGAATGTAGAGAAGGTAAAAGCTTTAGTGACATCTCAATGAAATACCGAATAACAAAATCATCAATATGGAACATGGAATCAAAAATTGTTTGTTATATGTATAAACTGAATAATTTTTGTTTATATACATACATACCTACAATAATAATAATGAAAATAACACTTAAGAAAACTTTGCGATATAACGAATACGCCTGACATTATAACGTTCGTTATACCGGGATTTGCCTGTATATGCATATATCGATATATATATATATATATATATATATATATATATATATATATATAAGTGACATGCACCCTACCAATATACCTTAAACTTAAGTACTGATATTAATAACAAAGAAGTAACAAATAACTAAATACTGATATCAATAACAAAGAAGTAACATAAGAACATGGGAACAAGAAATAAGTAAGCAATTAACTAATATACCCAAACATAGTCTTTGGTCAAACTAATATAATATAAGAAAATAATTCTAACCTAGATTAGGAATATCATTGTTACTATTTAAGAGTGAATTTAATTAATAAAAAGATAGTTTATGGAGAAAACTCAAATACAACAGACATTGTATTTTATTGGCGCAGTTGGTAGGATCTAAAATAAATAAAATTAAAAAAAAAATAAATTTCCTTAATCGAAATATCAAGAAAAAAACAAACGGAGCCAAAAATAAATGTTTCTAATGAACAGTATCATTAAAGAGAACGAAAACCTCACCTTTACACATAAGGTTAAGCATAAAATAAACACGTTTCATGAAAATCCAATTTACGTAGAATCATATAGATACCCCGAAAGAAGAGGTCCATAAGCAAATAAAAGAGATGTTATAACAAAACATCATCTGCCATAGCAAATCACCTTATTCTGGGTAGTACCAAAAAAACAAAGATACTTCCGGCACACAAAAATGGAGAATTGTGATTGATTATCGAAAACTAAATAATAAAATAGTGGACGATAAATATCCAATCCCATTAATGGACGAAATTTTGGATAAATTGGGAAGATCAATTTATTTCACTACACTCGATCTTACAAAAGGATTTTACAGATAGATGAACAGAGTATTGGATGATGAACAGAGTATTGGATGATCTGCTTGGAAAAGATTGCCTAGTTTACCTGGATAACATAATAATCTTCAGCACTTCGCTTCAAGAACATATTGCATCACTAGATAAAGTTTTCAAAAAGTTGTCCAAAGCAAACTTAAAGATACAAGTGGATAAGTGCGAATTCTTGCAAAAAGAAGCAGAATTCTTAGGTCATATAATCACACAAGATGGGATTAAACCAAACCCTAACAAAATTAAAGCAATCACTGAGTACCCAATACCGAAAACAGAGAAGGAAATTAAACAGTTCCTTGGTTTAGCGGGCTTTTATAGGAAATTCATACAAAATTTCTCTAAAATTACTACACCACTGACACGATGCCTCAAAAAAGGAAGTAAAATTAATTATACAGATAAAGAATATACCAAAGCTATAGAAACTATAAAAATCTTAATTACAAAAGAACCTATATTAGCATATCCTGATTACGACAAACAATTTACCTTAACAACAGATGCATCGAATATCGCTTTAGGCGCAGTTCTTAGTCAATCCCATTTGTTCTCATCCCACTTGTTTTGCAAGCCGAACACTTAATACCCACGAAATTAATTATTCCACAACAGAAAAAGAATTTTTAGCGATAGTATGAGCAAAAAAATATTTCCGTCCCTATTTATTTGGACGCAAATTTACAATCAATAGTGATCATCGCGCTCTGCAATGCTTACATAATTTAAAAGAACCAAATGCTAAATTCCAACGTTGGAAAATAAGATTAAACGAATTTGATTTTGAAAAAAAAATATATACCAGGAAAAGAAAATCATGTTGCAGATGCACTTTCACGAATAAAAAATGGAGCTTGCTTTCTAAACGAAACACAAACTGAAAATCCACAAGATTTAGCAAGCCAAAAAAGTACAGAAGCCAACGATGCTGACAAAGAAATCTCATCAGTTGCAGCAAATTGCCATTCAGCAGACGAAGGTAACATGAATTACATACCTATAACAGAAAATCCCTTAAATATTTTTAAAAATCAAATACATATTTTGAAAGGTAATCAAAACAAAGTTTCTACAAACAACATTTTTTATAACAACATTATCACAGTAACCTATAATGATTTTAATGAAGGTTTGATTAAAGAAATAATAAAAACATGTTTAGTAAATAAAAATATGACAATATATATATGCCCAAGAATGAACATTTTTTGCATTACAAAACTATTATGTTAGGTTAGTTCAAAATAATCCTCATAATGAATTTTTCGGATCTCGAAACAAAAATTCTCGAGATTCATATATCCGGCCTACACCAAGAAATCGAAAAAATAGTTAAAATATTAAAAACAAACAATACTATCCGAATTATGTAAAAGAAATATCGAAAATAAATAACGAATGTTAGCTATGTAATAATTGCAAGAACGACCATATTAATAATAAATTACTTTTTAAAATTACACCCCTTGAGAAAAATATGTCATCGACTTTTGGCAATGGAATAAAGAATACTACTTAACCTGTATCGATTTATTCTCTAAATTTGCAGTAGCAGAACCAGTGAAATCCTTAAACTGGATTAAAACGAAGAAAGCCCTTTTGAAAATATTTAATACCACCTAAAGTCCTGAAGATAGATCAAGATCAAGGAATTAATAACGTAAACATAAAAACATGGTGTGAAAAACTAAATATCGAATTTGAAATTACTACAAGAAAAACAGGAATAGGTGATATAGAAAGATTACATAAAACACTTAATGAAAAACTACGAATCATAAATACCTCAAAAGATAAAGAACTAATCTACTTGCAAGTATAGCAGACGCTATTTACATATAATCACACTATAGTCCATTCCACTACAGGAGCCACGCCTTATAACATTTTTTTTAATAAAACGAAACCGAAAACAAACCTACGAGAAATTAAAGAAAGAAAAATCAATAAAAAAGCTAGGAAGGAAAACGCAATAGATACTAATTATTTGAAAGGAGAGAATTCTAGAAAACGGTTAGAAAAAATTAATAACCCTTTCAAAAAAGTAACAGTCGTACAAACAGAAGATGATAATGAACATTATGTCGTTAAATGTAAAAACAGAAATGTTAAGAAATATAAATCACAGTTCAAACGAAAGAAAAGGAAATGTCAATAAAAAAATAACATTACTTTCTTTCTCAAGGTATAACAAGGACTAACAAACGCGAATGGATGAAACAATTGGTAACAATTATACCAGCGATAATTTTAATAATTACATCATTTAGTGGTCAGACAATTGAAATAAATAATGTAGAGAATGACTAGGGCTTTATCATCATAGAACAAGGAAATTTGCAGGAAGCAACAAAATTTAGATACCATATAATACCCGTCAACAAAACTTGAACTTGCTTACAATTCACTTCAAGAACAATTTGAGTCAACGAGGTTTTATCAAAATAATATAACCAAAAACTATCTTAGACTAGCATTTAAAGAAAAAAAAATATTTTTAAATAGGCATAAAAGAAGATTAGTAGATATTGTTCGTGATAGTTTAAAATTTTTGTTCGGAACTATGAGCGAATCAGATAGAGTAAATATTGAAAAATCACTTACAGGTTTAGAAGCAAATATTATTACTACTAACGAATTCAACGAAATAATTGATCATATTAATAATGAAAACAAGGTAATACAAAAATTCCTAAAAGAAACTTCAAATTTACAAAATAAACTTACAAAAAAAAGTTTATGCAGATATGTTTCTAGATAATGTCAAAATGTATGTATTTAGAACACGTGCAAGATATTCAATTGGCAATACAATTAGCAAGGTTAGGTATTGTTAACCCAGAAATAATAGACTTACACTTGTCACTATGATTAGTCTGACCATACTAGAATTCGAAAATATAAAAACTTCAGTTTGGTTAGAAAAAGATATAATATACTTTATCCTCTCTATCCCAACTGAATTTAAAAACTACAAAAAATTATCAATTATCTCCATGCCAGATAAGAAGAGCAACGAACTTAATATAGATGAAAATAAAAATTACATACCAAATAACATCATTTACAACAAACTAGATACTAAAGTAATACAAGAAAAAATAAATGCATTAAAAACTTAATAAACAATAACAAAATGAATTGTCAATATATCAAGAATACAAGGTAATAATATTATTCCTTTTAATAATTGTAAGTTAAAAATAGAAATATCGAATATATAATAAAAAATTATATTTCTTTGCCAGAATTGAGAAAACATGTAGAACACATTAATAATAAAACGAATAATTATTCTATAAGTTTATAAGCAATTATAATTATAATTTTGTTAACTTCCATAATTTCATATATCATATTCAAAAACAAAAAACTTAATAATAAGACCGTCAATGAGGACATTGACTTATATAAAGGGGGAGGAGTGGCACACACACTACCAATATACCTTAAAGATAAGTACTGATATCAATAACAAAGAAGTAACATAAGATAAGAACATGGGAAAAAAACCAAGTAAGCAAATAACTAATATACCTAAATATAGTCTTTGGTCAAACTAATATAAGATAACAAAATAATTCTAACCTAGATTAGGAATATCATTGTAACTATTTAAGAGTGAATTTAATGAATAAAAAGTTAGTTTATGGAGAAAACTCAAATACAACAAACATTGTATTATATATATATGTATATATATATATATATATATATATATATATATCCATATATATATATATATATATATATATATATATATATATCCATATATATATATATATATATATATATATATATATATATGTGGCACCCTATGGTTTAGTACAATTACCCACATTACTTTATGTACATACGTTACTGTTATACCAATTACTTTTTACTTTTGATATCCCTAGATAATAAAACTACCGCCATTATTAATTCTATATTCTTATTAACAACACGCGCCCTGAACTCGAGATTTTCTTTTATTATTAATAGTAGAAATTAATAAGTTAAGTTTTTTTGTTAAATAAAATTATCCTTTTAAAATCAACACCAAACAGTGAATTTATTTATTGGCAAACACATAAACCGAAATAGCCAAATATATATATATGTATATATATATACGCATATATATATATATATATATACATATATATATATATATATATATATACATATATATATATATATATATATATATATATATATATATATATACATATATATATATATATATATATATATATATATATATATACATATACATATATATATATATATATATATATATATAAATATATTTTTTTTTCAGAAAGAATTTCTTATTAATTTCATTAAGCTTACTTAATAATTTTTTTAATTAGGTATTTCTTCTTGATTTCAATAGGTTTCTATTTGATTATGTGTAAAATATCTTATTAATTTTTTTTAGTAAGTATAACTTCTTGATTATTTTAGTTGGTTTGTTATTTTATGAATGCATACAAATCAACATAGAGCAAATTTTTTATGATATTTTAAATTTACATTTATAATTTGCGCTTTAAATCAAACTTTTAGTTTAAAGTGGACAAGTGATAAGTCAAGAAGTGGAAAACGTAATAAAAATATTTTTGCTTAAAAGAGGAAAGTTATTATGTAAATTAATTAAATCTAATTAATATATAATGGCCTTTATTTGGCAAAACGCATCGAAAAGTGAAAGATAATATGAAAAACAAAATTGTTTTGAAGCGGAAAGACGGGAAGAGAAATCCAACAGGAAAATTATTTTCTCCTTGGACTAAATATGAAAAAGAAAACTCCGATGATATTTCTACCACTCCGGACGAATCTTTTAAAGATTTGCATTACGGTATGAACATTGAAAATTCTTTAAAGTTATATACATATGTACATCTTTATACCTTTATCTTTCTCTCTCAAAGATACGCATTTCAACCGAAAATGCTAGTTGCACCACAATTGCAGTCCACGTGATCAGGTACTTTCTGTTCTGGAGGGAAACTAGAATTGATGAGATACAAAATGCCAATTCTTTGACGAATATTTTTCATGAATGGCCACCATACAATGATTTCTCATATTATGAACTTGTAAGAGTTGACAATTTTGACACTTTTTATATTTATATTAATTTTTTATAATTTTATTATATTAATTGAAAAATTTTTTATTATATTTTTAATTACTGAGTACTGAATGAGTTTCTAGAGAATTATTATTATTTATTTATATATAATACTAGGTGCGCCCCGCAGTTTTACCCGCGTAAGTCTACATCCCGCGGGAATATCGGATTAAGAGTAGGCTATGTGTTGAGAGTTATAAGTTATCTAGCTGGAAATATGTGTATAGCTATTAATAATCACGATTTCATATTCACATTTAAATATAACTTGCATACGTAGTCGGTTTTCGAACATAAAATAAAATTCTAAAGAATTTTTAAACAATTAATTTAAAATTAATAATTGTTTTACTGGCGTAGACGGTTTTCGAATAAAAAAAAATAATTAAATTCTAAAAGAACTATTATTAAATTATTTAAATAATTATTAAAATAATAATAATAATAACAAAATACAATCCAAACATTGTGAAAAAAAAAAAAAAATTATGAATCAAAACCAGGAAAATTTTATTGACGAACTGGAAAGGAAGGTATTGCAGTTAGAAGGAGCATTACGACTACAGGAGGAACAACTAGGTCAGAAAGAGGCCCAAGTACAGGCGCAAGTGCAACAACAGCAAGTACAACAACAATTTCAACAACCTATTCAGAATGATGCGTTTGCATTTAATATGACGCCCAAAGACATCATAGAACAATTCCGACGTTTAAAACCCCTCGATGAAACGCATAACCCAAGAGCATTTATACATGCCGTTGAGGAAAACCTTACTCTTTGTGGAAATAATGAAATCCTGACTCAATTTTGCACCAGAATCATAGTAAATGAAAAAATTTTAGGAAATGCTGGTAGAAGGGTGAGAGAGCTGGAAAATAAAGCTTCCTGGGAGGAAATAAAAGCCAGAATGCTGCAGGAATTCAGACCGAGGAAGACGTATGCGGAAATTTTCAACTTCTGCCGTACAGTAAAAGTAAGAAATTTGAATCAATTATTTAGTATATTTGAAATAAATGACATATATTTAGTAGACCAATTTAAACCTAGTATATACAAACCAGAAAACGTCGATAGGGATTTAGTAGACATTTTGTTAGAAAAAATAGATGGACCTATTCGAGCACATGTAGGAGAACATGAAACCTTGATTGAAATAATTATGAAATACACAAAACTTAAATTATTAGACGACACAAGAGCCATTGCATTTAACCATAGAAGTAATACAAAACATGATAGAAAACAAAATTACAATTTCCACAAACTAACGCCAAATAATAATTTTGAATACCCTAATAACCAGAAAAAATCTGAGACTAACATTAGCCTTCAGTATAGACCGAATTTTAGTTCGATGACAAGGAATTTTCGGCAGCAAAACCTAAATACTATGCAAGACATGAATAGAAATATAATAGAAATTCTGTTCAACAGTCTAATTACAACCGTTTTCCAAAACAACTAAAATCTAACCAAACTAGAAATTCTTATCAAAGTAGACAACAACGTGAAAAAAGTACTTTTGATAATTATGTACCAGAGCCAATGGACATTGGTAACTTAAGAGAACAGGAAGATGTAAATTTTTCTATACAGCTTCCTTCACAAAATTACCCATAGTAATTGTAACAATTGGTGATCACAAAATTAAATGTCTCATAGATACTGGTTCGGAAATAAGTATAATTAAGCCAAATGCCTTGGGGAATTCATTTCCTATTCAGAACATTGATTTACCGCAATTGTACAGAACTATAAACGGAATAAATCAAATCACACAAAAAATTGTTACACCCATACCAACAGAATTCAATATTACAGGAACTTTATCCTGGAAAGTCATAAATTTTAGTAGTAAGAATTACTCAGCCATAATTGGTCAGAACTTTCTCATTGCTCTTAAAGCTAAGATTGATGTAGGGAATAAATTTATTAATATTTTAGGTAACAATATACCGTTTATAAATTATAATCCATACAATAGTTGGGAAATTTGCTCACTTGAATACAGTAATATACAAAAATTAAATTTAGAACATTTAAATTCGGAAGAAAAACACATGATTAGTAAATTATTACGAAATTTCAAAGAATTATTTTATAAAGAAGGGGATAAACTCTCCACAACATCTGTAATAAAACATGAAATAATAACTACAACAGACCGACCGGTATATTCAAAAATCTACAGATACCCGCAAATACATGAGTTAGAAATCCAAAAACAAATAAAAGAAATGTTAGACCAAAATATAATTAGGGAAAGTAACTCGCCTTATAATAGTCCTTTATGGGTAGTACCGAAGAAGATCGACAATTCGGGAGTTAAAAAGTGGCGAATTGTCATAGATTATAGAAGATTAAACGAAAACACGATAAGTGATAAATTCCCAATTCCAAATATAGATGGGATTCTTGACAAACTGGGTAAAGCTCAGTATTTTACTACTATTGACCTTGCAAAAGGTTTTCATCAAATTTTGATGAATGAAAATGACATGGAAAAAACAGTATTTTCAACACCTTTCGGACATTATGAATTTGTAAGAATGCCATTTGGACTTAAAAATGCTCCATCGACTTTCCAACGTCTTATGAATCATGTGCTCCGTTATCATATAAACAGAATTTGCGTAGTATATTTGGACGATATTCTTATATTTAGCACATCCTTAGATGAACATATAGCAAATATAAGAAAAATATTTCAAACGCTTACAGAAGCAGGACTCAAGATTCAAATAGATAGATGTAATTTTTTACAAAAAGAAACTGAGTTTTTGGGTCATATCCTTACACCCGAAGGTGTCAGGCCGAACCCAAAGAAAATTGAGGTAATTCAAAAATTAAACCTCCCGACAACGCAGAAGCAAATTAAATCCTTCTTAGGAGTAAGAGGTTTCTATAGAAAATTTATAAAAGACTATTCTAAAATAGCTTATCCTATGATAAAATACTTTTAAAAAAATTTAAACCTAACACAAGAGATCCAAATTACATTGTGGCTTTTGAAAAATTAAAGGATATTATAACAAACCCACCTATTCTAAGGTACCCTAACTTTAATAAACGCTTTAAACTTATAACTGATGCTAGCAATTTCGCAATTGGCGCAGTTCTAATTCAGGAAGGTCACACAATTTCATTCGCGTCACGAACATTAAATAACCATGAGCAAAATTATTCCACTATTGAAAAAGAACTATTGGCAATAGTTTGGGGAGTAAAATATTATAGACCTTATCTCTTTGGAAGGGAATTTGATTTACAAACAGATCATCAGCCATTGAAGTGGTTGCAGGCAAAAAATTCAGGCAAGGATATTAGTCCAAGATTGCAACGATGGTTAGTACAATTGGGAGAATATGATGCCAAAATCGATTATATTTCAGGTAAAGAAAATAAAATAGCCGACTTTCTTAGCCGAATTAATTGTGAGAAACATGAAATAAACACATTTGATTCCGAAAATTTGGGAATCACACTAAACGAAATGTTTAGGATCAAGAACGTAAATACAGGAGAACATCAAGAGCAATCACAAGCCTCTCTGGCGGTTCATATAAAAAGACCGCCTAAATTTACAGATATGGACGATCATAATGGCGATTATGATGCTAACAACCGAGATACAAGGAATACTGCAGATTAATCCAGTAACCGAGGAATCAGGATACGCACAAATTAAGTTGAGGAAAGTTGAAGTGGTAAACCAAACTTCCACAATTTTACATTTAATTGATACCAAAGAGTTGAATCTTATTGTAAATCAAATTGAGAATAATATAAGGGATTTAGACTTACATAATAGAGAAATAGTTGAATTAGAATTAAAAACAATCACATCAAAATTGAAATCAATAACACCATTAGAACTTAGAAAGAAAAGAGGGTTGTTTAACATCGTAGGACATATACAAAAATGGTTAGTTGGGGTTATGGATGATGACGACCGTCAGGAAATTCTCGAACACCTTAAGTTAGTGAAAGAAAATAGTCATAATATTAAATAAACAGTTAATAAGCAAATATATATAAATACGAATTTTAATGAATCAATCCAAACACTAAAATCTACTATTGAAGATGACAGGGAAAAAATAAAAAAAACATAGGCCAGTTTTGAAAACAGATACAGCGAAATAATTCAAAGACTTTTGTATACTGACCAAATGCTTAAACTATCATACCTAAAAGGAAAAATTGAATATATTCAGGAAAATATAGTATCTGCTAAACACCATATATTTCACCCAAGTATACTAACAGGTTTCTATAGAAAATTTATAAAAGACTATTCTAAAATAGCTTATCCTATGGTAAAATACTTTTAAAAAAAAATTTAAACCTAACACAAGAGATCCAAATTACATTGTGGCTTTTGAAAAATTAAAGGATATTATAACAAACCCACCTATTCTAAGGTACCCTAACTTTTATAAACGCTTTAAACTTATAACTGATGCTAGCAATTTCGCAATTGGCGCAGTTCTAATTCAGGAAGGTCATCCAATTTCATTCGCGTCACGAACATTAAATAACCATGAGCAAAATTATTTCACTATTGAAAAAGAACTATTGGCAATAGTTTGGGGAGTAAAATATTATAGACCTTATCTCTTTGGAAGGGAATTTGATTTACAAACAGATCATCAGCCATTGAAGTGGTTGCAGGCAAAAAATTCAGGCAAGGATATTAGTCCAAGATTGCAACGATGGTTAGTACAATTGGGAGAATATGATGCCAAAATCGATTATATTTCAGGTAAAGAAAATAAAATAGCCGACTTTCTTAGCCGAATTAATTGTGAGAAACATGAAATAAACACATTTGATTCCGAAAATTTGGGAATCACACTAAACGAAATGTTTAGGATCAAGAACATAAATGCAGGAGAACATCAAGAGCAATCACAAGCCTCTCTGGCGGTTCATACTGACCACTCTGAAGAAGAAAATGTAACTGTACACTCACAAGCAGAAAATTATAATGATCATATTCCAATTCTTGATACAATTGTAAATCGCTTTAAGTATCAAATTATTTTAAAGGAAACTAAGGAAATCGAAATGACATTTATTTTTAATAAGAAGAAAATTTTTATTGATAAAAGTGACCTTGAGTCTGATAGTGTTATCAATATAGTCCGAAGACATATTGATAAAGGAAGAGTCGCAATATTTTCTGAACTCGATGATCATCATTTCCACAAATTAGAACGAGTTTTAGTGGATTTGAGTATTAAAAAAATATCCTTTGTGAAATGTACCTATTTTGCGAGGGATATTGAAGACGAAAATGAGCTAAAGAAACAGATATCGTTTTTTCATAAAAATGAAGTGGGTCATGCAGGAATTATTCCGACTTATGAAGGAATGAAGCATAAAATCTATCACTCACAATTTAAAATAAAGATACATGAAATTGTAAATAATTGCGATATATGCTCCGGAGGAAAGTATGACCGCAATCCAATCAAACCAAAGTTTCATTTCACAGAAACGCCAACTTCGGTTAACGAAATTGTTCACATTGATACATACGTAAATAGCAAACACTCATTTGTAATTTTTATTGACAATTTTTCGAAACATGTTGTAGGTTTTTTGCCAGATAGAAACAATCAAACGATTATAGGCAAAATAAATGAGTTCTTGGCAATAAAAGGACCAGTTAAACAATTTATTTTTGATAATGAATTTAACTCAAAGAACGTAAGGGATTTTTTGACACAAGAAGGAATCGAATTTCATGCCACTAAACCAAATAATCATACCGGAAATTCTGATAT
The DNA here is from genome assembly GCA_963675445.1 of Linnaemya vulpina. Lineage (NCBI taxonomy): Eukaryota > Metazoa > Arthropoda > Insecta > Diptera > Tachinidae > Linnaemya > Linnaemya vulpina. Next base: position 15,263,583 of record OY776281.1, read on the forward strand.
TGAACGTCTAAATAATACTTTGACTGAAAAAATTAGAACACTTAACCTGGAAGAAAAATTGCCAATTACTACTCAGATGACAAAAGCCATAAAATTTTACAACAACACAGTGCACAGCACTATAAATTGTACTCCATTTGACGTTTTAAATGGTTCTATAGATCACGAACTAATCAAAAGTAGATTGAAAAATAAAAAGCATTATACTATTCAAAAGCTTAATCGCAATAGGGAATCTTACATTGAGAAAAGGAAGAGAGGATTCATAAAAAATTATAAAAACGTAAGGCACAAGGAAGAACCAAAATTTATTAAACGCAATTTAGAAAATGTTCACTTAACAAATATAAAAAGACCGCCTAAATTTACAGATATGGACGATCATAATGGCGATTATGATGCTAACAACCGAGATACAAGGAATACTGCAGATTAATCCAGTAACCGAGGAATCAGGATACGCACAAATTAAGTTGAGGAAAGTTGAAGTGGTAAAACAAACTTCCACAATTTTACATTTAATTGATACCAAAGAGTTGAATTTTATTGTAAATCAAATTGAGAATAATATAAGGGATTTAGACTTACATAATAGAGAAATAGTTGAATTAGAATTAAAAACAATCAAATCAAAATTGAAATCAATAACACCATTAGAACTTAGAAAGAAAAGAGGGTTGTTTAACATCGTAGGACATATACAAAAGTGGTTAGTTGGGGTTATGGATGACGACGACCGTCAGGAAATTCTCGAACACCTTAAGTTAGTGGAAGAAAATAGTCATAATATTATATAAACAGTTAATAAGCAAATATATATAAATACGCATTTTAATGAATCAATCCAAACACTAAAATCGACTATTGAAGATGACAGAGAAAAAATAAAAAAAACATAGGCCAGTCTTGAAAACAGACACAGCGAAATAATTCAAAGACTTTTGTATACTGACCAAATGCTTAAACTATCATACCTAAAAGGAAAAATTGAACATATTCAGGAAAATATAGTATCTGCTAAACACCATATATTTCACCCAAGTATACTAACATCTGAGGAAATAGATAAATTTCAAATAGATTTCTTTAAATTAAAATTTATGAAAATTTACATTTTAAATTACGAAGATGGAATACTAATTTTTGTAATAAAAATTCCAATTAATTATATTGAAACTGATTTGAAAATGATATTACCCCTTCCCAACAAAAATTATATGGAGATTAATGAACCAAAAGGTTATGTCATTAAAATTGGAAATGATGTTTTACAGTATGAGGAAAATATCTATTTCAAAAATCTTAAAAAAAGTAAGCACTGTACTCTGTCAAATAATTGTAATTTTAAGTTTAATAATAAAATTGAAATTGAGGCATTTGAAGACGATATGATTTTAATAAAAAATGCTAACAATTTAGAAATTATACAGGACGGTGACAGTAGAAGACTTATAATTAATAAAAATTACCTTCTTATGTTCTATAATTGTAAAGTTAACATCAATAACCAAACCTTCCAAAATCAGAAAACAATTGTTCAAGATAAATATTTTTATCCTAGTAATGACTTACCGAAATCAGACACTGTACCAACACTTTATAAGCCAATCGAATTAAAAAATTTTGAAAACATTAGGGAAATAGAAGAACTTAAATTCCATAAAAATATTTCATATGGAGTAAACGTAACGCTTTTAATTGCCATAATTGTTATCGTAATTGTAATTATAAAAATTAATAAAAAAAATGTTACTGTTATCAATAAAATGAGAATAAAAAGCGGACACGAAATAGAAGACTTAGAGTTAGCAAGTATAAAAAAGAAATATGGAATAGAATAAGTAAGAAAATAATATATTTATATGGTTTTTGGAAATATGAGTTTATTAAATGTATGTCATAAATTGAATATAAATAAAATTAAAGAAAAATGTATATGTGTAATAAAACTTACTGAAAATATATGAAAAGGAAAATTCGGGAGAATTTTTTGTCAAGGGATGGAGGAGTTACATCCTTATTATTATAAGAACATATACATCCCTATCATAATTAGTCATAAGTAGATAAAACCAATAAACATTTTTAAACTGTCTAGACCTAAGTAATTAAAGAAACAAAACTGTCTAGACCTAAGTAATTAAAATAGTTTTCGCAGATAGAACTAAGCCGTAGACCTAAGTAATTAAAGAAACAAAACTGTCTAGACCTAAGTAATTAAAATAGTTTTCGCAGATAGAACTAAGCCGTAGACCTAAGTAAATAATCATAAATGACAAACATAGGTAGCTAAACAAATTCATGAAATAGTACGAAACAAAGGATAACTATTAACACATATGTAAATCCTAAACAAACACAAGGCTAAATATCATAAACACTTACACATTATTCCTATAAATAGACGCTAAGTTGCATTTTATAGAGTAGTCTTAAGATTCAATTCATAATAAAATTAAGTAAACCATACTGTGTTGTGTTTTACTTACAACTCGTGCGCGCATTTTCAGTGAAGTTCGTGTGTCAAAATTGATTTGTTTGTTAAATTATTGCATGAAAATGGAAATATTAAAACAGTTGCGATATTAGATGACGGAGAAAATGGCGAAACACCAGCAAACACAAATCCGATATCAGCGGCTGAAGCCATTAAAATTTTCGCTAAAGGTATCGAATGAGCTGAGGCCATTACTAAAAACTCCGGAAATATTCAAGCGTTACATTGCCTTCGCGAGGCAGCAGTGCAAATATCGGTGAACAAATCAAAGAAAAAAAAAACACTGTTACATATTTCTGTTGCAGTTAAACTTCGATTAACCGGCCCTCTATAAATCGGTTACATCTATTAACCGGCATGCGGTTCTTTTTATTTTTTCCCTCTATTATTTGTGTTTTACCTCTATTATCTGTGCTTTAGGTTTTTATCTCTATATATATATTTTTTTGTATATATATATATATATTATCCGTGCAACATTCATATGTTTACACAAATTTAAATCCGTTGTTTCCCCTTTTAAAGTTTAAACAAATATGTAATAATTTTGTGCAGACATATAGTTTGATCAACCAAAGCATAATTAGTAAAAACCCCAATTTTAATGTTCTATATGATACATATATGACTTTGTATTCTCTATGACGATTTGTATGTTTTGTATAAAAAAAAGTATATTTGAATCGAATGTTTTAATAAAATTAAACTTAAAAAAATTTATGTATATTTTAGTATAATCTCTATTAACCGTGTATTTCGATTATCCGTGCAGGTGCCGGTCCCACGAGAGCCGGATAATCAAGGTTCAACTGTATTTCTAAACTTAAACTTCAATATTAAATTAAAAAAACTAAAATTTATGAACAATAAATGTTTTTAAATAAATAATTTAGCTTATTTTAATTAAAAAAATATCAACCTTGATATAATGAACAACCTGGGTATTATGAAATCGCTCTGCCAAAATTAGTTCACTCCACCCAAACAGCAATGTATATATATATATATATATATATATATATATATATACATAAATATATATATATATATATATATATATATATACATATATATATATATATATATATATATATATATATATATATACAAAATGTTGCCAAAAAAAAGTCATTTTCAGCTCTAGCTCTATTGGCATTAAGTTTTTATATCATCGAAAATGTTTTATAAATATTATATAGTAATTGTTTTATTTAATATGGCGTTTACCAAGCAAGTACAAGTACAAGTTGTGAGCTCATTTGCAAAAGATTTTGCTTACCAGGGATGTTTTTACCAACATACGAGTAGATTATCAAATGGATGAATAGTAAATATATAAAAGGAACATGTTATAAAATAACAAAAACATAAATATTTTTATTATTTTCTTTGTCTTTAAAATTTTTCAATATCAAAGAAGAGCAACTAACTATTTAAACATTGCTGTCCTAGGCCATGTCAATTGTTTTAAAATCAACCATAAGTTAATTTCATATACGTCGGGTCTTAGTTAATCTGTAATCTCTTAGTTATCTGTAAGACAGCTGTCTTTGGGTTGCCTAAACGCAGGTTTTTTTTTCAATTATCTCAAATTTTGTTAGATTTAAGTGAAATACAAGCAAATTTTTTGAAGCCAAAAGCGAAATATATTTTTAACAATAGACAAATACTGCCAATGTGTGAATTCGTGGTTGTATAACATATGCATATATTCCTAATATATTCAACTTTTTATATTTAAATTCCTGAAAATGTTTAAAAATACTTTGTTCTTATTTATTAGAATTATTTTTAATGAGAAATTTTAATTTAAAAAAATGGTGGAAAAATATTAATATCACAAATTTCAATCGGAATGGTTTTGATTACGTGGTTCCGATTCCGATCGAGTTTGATTTAGAATCTTCAAATTCCAAAAGATTTATTTTTATTCCTAAAAATTTTTAAATCTCTGCTTTTCAAATAACGTATATCAGTGTCGTGCATGAAATAACAAAAAATCCTAGTCAGTTGACAAAAGTCAGAACAAAAACAAAGTACGTAAAAAATCCTTAATACAAACTTTTAAATCAAACAGAATAAAATTGATGTGAAAAAATAAGTGGTTTTCACAAATAAAAAAAATAAATAATAATAATAATAATAATAATAATGTGACAATGCTTCTACTGGAAAATATATCAGTTTGTTTGGTTTCTCTTAGCAAGTTTAAAATGTTTATGTATCAATATTAACTAAATGCTTAACAAATCATTAAAATCCACGTTGTCAACAAAATCATTTCCGCACCGTCTTTAGTGCTTTTTCGATTCATCCCCGCGAAAAATTTTTAAGTTGCTCGAATAATTTCAAAATTAATTCTGGTGCAATTTTCGGTTGTGACGGTGGCACTAAGAAGTTATATTTGTAAAAATATGAAAAGTTATTGCATAGAACCATGTCATCTAAGACATCGTGTTACAGAATTATTTAAATTTTCTTCAAAAATTTCCTTAAACTGAATAAATCGTTGTTCATTTTTTTCTTGTTCTTTTGTGTCCTGATGCATTTTATTTCTCTCTGAATGCAACGTTACAACACGTAGCCCGACAACCACTTTTGATTTAAAGGCCAAAAACATTTTCATATGTTCCTCAGTACAAAAAAGAATGACCTGTTTATCCGCGTCATTTATTAATTTTCATATCAATATACGAAAAATAATGGGAAAACCCAACGCTTGGCAAACAACAACAACAACTTGCTAACTTGAGGGTTAGACGATCAAGTTTTCCCTTTCAACTTTTAATAGACTCACAATTTTTTACCAATACACTCATACTTTTAAAAATTAAAACGAGATTGCTTTCAATTTCTCTTTCAAGCTGAGCGTTTCAATTTACGTTCAAGAAAATAGCTGATTACAATTCTTTACAATTATTTTCATATTAATTTTGCCTCCATAAGTTTTTGTATTGTCTTTATACACATATTCTGCCACAATGTTAAACGTTTAAGTGAAATATAAATAAATAAATAAAAGAAAGAGTGAAAAATGTTTGTGCAGAAAAGTACTAAATATAATGATCTGTTGCGGTTCATAGAGCTGAACAGAAGCCATGATATCCTATGGAACATGAATCTCTCACCATATATATATATATATATATATATATATATATATATATATATATAATTTGCTTTCAAGTTGCGTGCAGCCTACGTCACAGTTGTCAATTTAAATGAATTTTGACGAGCAGTATGTGTGGAAAACTTGATCGTGTGGCTGCAGAAACGAAATTTAGTGCATAAAAGTTACCTTAAAGGCAGTCTTAAATCGTCAACTGTTTTATTGTAGTGGAATATGACAACTATTCGTTCTACACTGCAGACATGTCTGTAGATTCTACAGACATGTCTGCAATTATTAAGGAACAACAAGGCCGGTTTGTTTACAGGAAATAAAAGAGCACGTGCCATTTGTTCGTATGCTGTTTGGTAGTTTGTATCTATTTCAGTAATGTCAATTGCGATTGTGTTGGTGAGATTAGTCTTTTCTCTTACATTCACAGTGAGCGAAATGTAAGGTTGCGAGGCCTAGTGAAAAGCCTTTTCTAAAACAGATGTGATCCGGAAGCAAATTTTTGCAAATCGAATTCACACGTATTTTTATTCTCTTTCAATTAACCTTATTTGGAACAAATATTTCTTTTTTTTACTAATTTTTCTCAAACAATAAACACACCATATAATAGCATAGTAGTATAAATATATTTCTATTTAGAGCCCTTAAAACAGGCCTTGCGATACTTCCCTGTGAATGAGAGTGTTTTTCAGGAAAAAATTATATTTTACCTTCGCAAAATAAAAGAGCGTAAGCATACGTGTAAATTTTGTTTCCACAATTGTGTATGGCGCTGACACCACTGATCTATTTGCATTGGTACATTTAAAATTTAAGTTTTAAAGCAGTCCTGCTCATTTCATAGAGCAACTGCTTATTGTTAACACCCACTACTTTGTTATGCTCTTTTAATTCAGTTGTCTTTCAGACGGCAAAGAGTACAAAATAGTATGTGAAAAGGATGGTGGTACTATTACCAAAATTTTTCGTGATATACATATATATTAATCCTCAAAGCCTTTTGTGTTATAGGAAATTTAAAGGACACTGGGATTCGGTTATCAGATGGCATTATGATATTTTTCATAGCAATATACAATAATATAATGAAAATGATAAACCCTTTAAAAAACTACCTGTTATAAAATGCAATATAGGACGTTTTCGTCATTGTAATCTTGTTACCTTTGATGTTTGAAACATTTTTTTAATGTCCCTGCAATAAAACGATTTTGAATACTCTTAATTCCCGGAGAAATAAATTTAAGCAACTTTTATTGCCGGAAACCGTAACCTTCCCGTGTTTCTTACTTCATCTACCTGGGCAGAAGAATAAAACTTTGTGTGCGTTTTGTCGTAATATGTTTCCTATCATTCTTGCTTTTCATTTACTTTTTCGTCTTAATGTACTTATAAATTACTCTCAGCTTCTCACCAATACAAACACTTTTCAGTTTTGAGCATCACTGATTTAAAACGAATATTTTTATTTTTCAATTCTATAATTGTTTCGTCAAAAAGGCCACCCGCTTGTTCGGTAATACTGCTATAGACGGTTTTTCTGTAATAAATTTGTTACTCACAATTGCCAGTACCTACTTGGTGTACCAATATATTGTAAGAATTCGTTGATCTTATGTAAGCAAGCGAGCAAAATTATTTTTCTGTCATATTCTATTGTTTACGTTGAAAAGAAAAATGTATACAATAGTTTTCTAGCCGAAGCACAACCGAAGTGAAACACGACCAATTATTTGTGTCTTTTTGTTTTATAAAATAAAGGTAACGAAAATGAAACGATATGTAAGATTATTTGTTCTTTCATTATTAAAGTAGATATGCGTAATGTTTACAAATATATTTTTTAGAAGAGGCGCATATTCAAAAACATGTCGCTGAAGAGGAAAGCTAAAAGAACTGAAGATGTAAATTATTCTTTTTTTGTTTACATGTAAATTTAACTTTCTTTGCTATCTTTTGATTTTTATATTTAGATTTACAATATTGTTTTTTTTTATGTGAATTAAAGTTTTTGTTCTGTTTTTAATGTTAGTTTTATACCACGCTGTGAATTAAAAAATACATTATTATATAAAACTATAAACCATTAAACACATTTTTAATATATTATTACTGAGCATTTACGAAGTAGCTCATTATCCAACAATAAAGAAAACGTTCATTATTTAACAGCAAAGTGGTAGTTCACCCGGCTTTAGTGTAGTATTTTTGCGAATAAAAACTACGATGAAGATTCGCCACTGTTTTCGTCAACAGAATGTAAGCGAGAGGGCGGCGACTGTATACTTCCAATGACATCTCCATATTAAATTCGTCACTCAAGCGCACTGCGTAGGTATTGCCTAGTAAGTACAGGTAATTGCTTTGTGCATAATTGCATAATGACTTATGGAATGTATCCGCGGACAAGCGGGCATCTAGTCATCTGATAGAGGTGTCAGCGCCATACACAATTGTGGAAACAAAACTCACAAGTACGCTTAAGCTCTTTTATTTTACGAACGTAAACTATAATTTTTTGTTGAAAAACACTTTCATTCACAGGGAAGTATCGCAAGATCTGTTTTGAGGGCTCTAAATAGAAATATATTTATACTACTATGCTATTATATGGTGTGTTTATTGTTTGAGAAAAATTAGTAAAAATATAAGCAAAAATTAGTCTAAAATAAGGCTAAGTGGAAGAGAATAAAAATACGCGTGAATTCGATTTGCAAAAATTTTCTTCCTGATCACATCTGTTTTAGAAAAGGCCTTTCACTAGGCCTCGCAACCTTACATTTCGCTCACTATGAACGTAAGAGAAAAGACTAATCTCACCAACACAATCGCAATTGAATGCCCATCGGCATTCCAAAAATTTGGTTGAAAAATGTTTTGTCATATATAAAGTAATTGTTGTCTATGAGACAGAAATGTAAAATTTTTAAGAATAAAGATACTTAACTTCATGAACTTGTTTATAGTGCTCCATTTACTCATTATGGTTTTTATGGCAACGTGTATATTGGTAAAAAGTGAAATTACATCGAAAGATATTATGATTTCCTGTTCGTCTATGGTTACACGTTTTGATTTTTTAATTATGTGGAGTTTTTGATATTTGGTTGATATTATATTTTCAAGAATTTGTCTCATATGTTTTGACATTTGATAGCAAGGTACTTTTACCCACAGAAAACTCAAAAGTGACAGTTCATTTTGGCCCGTATCAACTTTTGCCTAACGATAGTGCAAACGATTAGAAAATATATCTACACTATGCTGAATAAGTATGTTAGAAAAAATGGCTATATATGGTCATCTTTAAACACATGTTTTACAATTTAAGCAAATAATGGTGGTTGATAAGAAAACAAAAATTTCGTTTAGGTGAAAAGTTGTAAAATAAATAATAAAAATAAGTGTTAAGTGACTTTAAGACAATATTAAACTGTTTATAAACATTAAAAGAATATACCAAAACTCCTAAATTGTGGCTGGCGGTCAATACCATAAAGAAATCAACATAAAAATGAGCCAAGATTCCCAAAGAATTGAAATACTATCAAATTAGTTTTGGTTTTAATTTTTATTAATGATAGTTCTCAAAAAAGTAATTGTTAATGGTTTAGAAATGGTTAAATGTTTTGAAACTATAAATCGTCGCACTGATCATCACGTAATCAATCTGGATACATATTTTAAATGGGACTATGGGAGGCAAAACGAGTGCTTAGTGCCTGCTAATAGATGGCCTATTTAGAATCAGAGGTACAACTTAAGTTGAACTGCTGCAACAAAATTTAAAATTCCACAGACTTAGAAGAAGGCGATACGTATAATTTGTTTTTAACAAAAGCTATGCTTACAATAGATCTTTTATAAAATTTACTTATGTACAATTTGTTATTACATATATTTCCGTACTATTTCCGTACTAGGCGTTGTGTTGACTTCAATGAACATTTGGAAGTGGACAAAACTACTGATAATTTCCAATAGATTAATCATTCAATATCAATAAAAATCCAACTTTTTTAAAATATAATACAAAATTTTATTTATTTCTCATGTTCTGTGCTTTTGTTTATCTTCCCACAGTGTTGGTAGTCAAAGGATGAAACTATAGATGATATTTCATCCATTAATTACCAACTTGGAGCAATAACTTGGCGCAAAATCATCTATTTTCCATTTTGCGCCAATAATCCTGCCAAGAAATTTTAATTTTTGTAAACAAGAATATGTAATTTTATATCGACAAGAAATAGAAAAGAGATAGCAAATAAAGAAATTTGCTGTCCCTCTAGCAACATCGGTCGAAAACATTACCACTACATACACAGTTGTCATGTCTAATTAGTAGTCTATGCTTTTACGGATGGTACGATAGGTCTTAGGGGAGTTCCTGTTTTGTATATTTTAGGTTGTTCATATATTCTGGTGGCTATTGCAGAGTGATTCCGTAGTTTACGTTTCAGGTAAGTGTCAATGTATTCACTTTTGTGTAGGTCAGCAGCAATATTGTTGTTTTCTCTTTGCAATCATATGGTTGGATCTTGCCTCATGGACCTGTAAGTGTCTCTGTTTTCTAACATCGACCTCATCTTTGTGTCATATTCGTCCTTGTACATTATAACGGCCTTGTTCCCTTTATCTGCTGGTATGATAATAATGTTATATTGCTTCCGTAAATTATTGTTTGTTTTTTTTTCTGGAAATCGTTAGGCTAAATCTCTCCTTGGATGTGTTTCTCATTTTGTTCTTAAATTCGTAACATTATTAGCTACTAATGTTCGCGGTATATCTTTCCCCCTTTCTAAATCATTATCCATCGCTATAAATCTGCCGCAATATGTACTCCGGAGGAAATAATTTGCTTCGAAGAGTTATAAGTTCTGATTGTATAACAAACTCGTACTTAGTTACATCATAATTAAAAGGGTTTTCGAAAAGATCAAGCAGTGGTTATGTATTTTCAAAATATTTAAACCGGTCTTGAAAATTATACAAAAGTGTTTTAAATATTGATATATATTCAAATTTTGTATTATTTCAGTATTTGAAAAACTAGAAAAATGATCCGACTGAATTTGAGATAGGAATAAAAAAAGTTTATTTTTAAAGTTAAAAAGCACTTAAGCAGATCACGTAAATTACTTCTCTTTCCTTGCAGCTGTAAATTAAAATCATTTACAAATTTGGTTGTATATGCCAAAAACGGGAGATCTGACATGAATTAATTATTTTTTAAAGCCTTTATCTCATGGCTTTTTTTTTAAGTTTTTTTTCATATATTGTCATTAAACGCGCTTTAACTCAATGATTATTATAACAAGTTCTCGACTTTTGTTAAGATTTTTATTTGTATCCATTTTTGTTAAGATGTTTGTAAATAATAATTTGTTTATTACATTATGAAAAATATGAGTGTGAAGCCAAGAAAACAACGAAATTGCGTTCATCTGTTACTGTGTTGCCTAATTGTAAAACTAACACATATCGTCTAAAAAATTATTTCATATAGTAGCTTCTTTTTCCAAAACAAATGTTCGAAGTGGGTGAATCGCTTCAAAAAACTAAAATTGCTTCGGAACAAATATTTTGTTCTGAAGCAATGGGTGAATCCATTTTAATAGTTCATTGCCTAACAAATCAAACCTTTATGTGCGTAAATGAGCATTTTGGTTAATTCTTTACGCATGCAAGTAAAACTTCATTTTCAAAATGTCGTTAAAGGGCAACTATAATGTGCTTATACTTACTTAGGCTATTATTAAAACTTGATGAAAAGACTGCTAAATGTATAAATATACATAACTATACAAATGTGTTCAACTTATACATATGTATGTATATATGTATATCTCCATGAGCAAGTTGATTAATATCAATTTAGAAATCAATTAAAAAATAAATTCGAAAAGAACTAAAATAAGTACTAAAAAATAGAACAGTGTGTGCAAGTCGTTGACTATATGTCATTAATTATTTCGAAATACACTTTGATATATATATATACCATAAACATAAAAAAACGTTGAACATAAAATATTTTAATTTAAAATATTTATAAAAAGTTAAACTATGTAAGAATATTAAAATTTAAATATTCTATAAAACTGATTTCGGCGTCCATTGCACTTTCTCTTGTGTGCATGTATCACAGTATATGGCATGTGTATATCTAATAATAATTTTCAATAACAACGAACAAACACCTGGCCGCTCTATGCATAGGCAAATTAAATTTAAGGAAACTTAACAAAAAGTTAGCAAAGTATATTATGGTTATACACATTTGATTCGCATATACGCCTGCACCAGAATAAGCACGTTGTTCGGTCTTAATGCTTTGAAGCATATCGCACTAATTATGAAATTTAAATATTTGAGAGATGGAATATATAATGTGAATATGTTTACCTAATAACAAAAGTTTTTTAAGCTTAAGGTTTTTTTTTTATATAATGTTTATTTTATTTAAATTCATCTACTTAAACTACAAATAAACAAATAGTATTTATAAGTTACTTTTGTACCCACAGTCCCATAGTCGAGCTCTCTAGTATACTTAAGATATTAGTTTTTCTTTTTTTTCAAAATTTTATATAAATAGTTGTAGAATTTATACAATTTATATAATCTTATGTAACGAAAAAAAATTATTTCAAGAAAAAAACATTACTTTTGTATCATATTTAAATAATAGTAGTCAGTAGGTAAAAGGTCAAGAAAAAGGGGAGTTTTCAGGTTAGCCACCAAAATTTATCTTTCTTTAAATTATGGGGTAAATTCTTATCATATAAATATATACTTGTATCAAATCTGGTATTATCACTTGTCATTTCTTTGCAATGAATTGCTTTTATATTGGCTCTTCTATATATGTGGTAAAATATAGGTATGCCTACTTCGTTTTGTATATAACCTTTGCTATCGAGGTAAACGAAGGCCTCAGGTGGTACAAAACCACTCCCTAGGGTTTTGTGACTATAATCTTCATTGGTGTAAAATGGCGCCATAATTAAGTTATTCGCTGTACATTTCGAACTTTTGGCAATATGGTTTCTAATTAGATGGATAATAAAATTGTCAATTCTACCTATTTTAGCTGTATTATATAATTTCTTGTTTGATATATATTTTGCATAACCACTATTTGATGATCTGAACAGCGATGTGCATGCTCGTAGGCATTTCCTTTCAAAAACTCTAATTTTCTCCATATATGTTGGGGAGATGTTAAACCATATTTGACAACCGTATGTTAATATAGGTCTAATTAGCGCTTGATATAGAGTAGTTTTTGTTTTAGTTGTAATGTGTTGAGAATAAAACAATTCTTAAGCTTAAGGTCTTTATATATATATATATATATATATATATATATATATATATATAATATATATATATATATATATATATATATCTATATGTATATATATATATATATATATATATATATATATATGTATATATATATATATATATATATATATATATATATATATGTATATATATATATACTTATTTATTTATTTTCAATATTTCCTAGCCTTTGGTTAACTTCTTCAGGAAATTCTTCTATTTTGTAATATTTTCTTTCAATCAACATTTTTTTCTAATTACAATTCTAAAAAACAATTTGGGTATTCACCCTGTGTGCTATTTGGTCTTATTGTCATAAATTCGTATTATTTTAGACAAGTTTAAAAAAGTTTTTGTTGTGCTGCAAAAAAAGTTATAAAATAATAGCACTCTTTGAGGTATGTTTTTGTTTTGTCATAAAATAGCTCTAGAGATCCGAGTCGAATGGCTGAATATCGTTAGGCGATAGTATATGTTTACCTAATTACTTACATATGATTCACGATTAAAAAACGGTTAAAAAATTGTTCATACCTATATGTCTATACAATAAATCACATTTTTATAACAAAAAAAAAAAAAAATTAAAAGAAGACTAAGGGCCATTATTACAACTTGGTGTTATCTTAAAGTGTGATTTTATCGGTCGGATAAATACATTTTTCTTATTACAATTTTTCTTTAACCTAATTTTGAGCGATAAATTAAAGGCAGGCTCGACTTTGCGATAAGTTTTACCAAGAGGATTTATGTTTATATTACCATATTTTCTTATATTTTAATATAGTAGCACCAAACATAGTTCTTCTTCACTTGAAAAGTTTTTGCCCGTCTTCTCATAGCTCGCACGATTGTTTCCTTAGATGCTGAAATTTTTTATTTTATAACACAAACTTATAATTTCACAAACAAAACCTGCATATATTTTCAAAAGATAAAAACAAATGCGTCATTGCCACTACAATCTTCTCTTTCAAAAGTAGTCGGTAATTGCTAGCGGTATTGCCGCATAATAAGAAATATACATTTAATATTACCAGCAAGTTTTAATAATGGAAAGTTTCTGTCGGCCACTTTATCGCCCTGTTATGCTAACGTTGCTGTTTACTACCACCAACTTTGTCGCCAAGTTGTAATAATGGCCCTAAATCGCAAAAACTAAATATATACAAGTGAAAAATTTTTCTCGTCCAACTTACGTAGCTGACAGCCACTGAACGTTTTTCCTTATGCGGCCGCAAAAATAAAAGTGAATTCAGTTCATATCAAGGCAGCAGCTGTTTTAGTTTATATATACAAATTTAGTTCATATTACCATATTACCATACCAAATTTTGATTTTCACCGCAAACTTAAATAAGACTTAAATGACCCTCATTGGCCATTTAAATGTAATTTAAATCGGGCACATTAAACATATAACTTTGACTTTTTTCCTTTAAGCAAAAAGAAAACATTGTGTTGTTTAGAAAAATTTGCTAAGAATTTTAAAAAGTTACGTAAATAAAGTTAATTATCAATAGAATAAAGTCAAAAATCAATAAAATAATGTGTATTGTACAAATAGACTCTTATCACTATTGAAAAACTTTCATTCACAATACTTGAAATACCTTGAATAATAAGCAAAATACCTGTTTTCTGAACAATGGCGATTTTTGTTTACATATTTCATGGTGCTACCACATTTTTCGCATAAATTAATTGAAGTATTTAAATCTGACTGTAAAACTGAAAGCATATTTAAATAGAGTTTAAATATTCATCAAAATTAACTAAAACTACATTTAAATATCCACTGATTTACTGGGCATTAGTTATGACGGGTTGCCCACACGAGTCATTATGACATGACTTAATGACTATAGTGTGAGGCCCCCATATACATATGTAAGTAAATGCCACTTAGTTTTGATGTGTACTAGTACGTTGATTCAAGGAACTGGTTCGTTAAAATTTTTTATATTATTCTTTAATGAATGATTTCAATGTACCGTTCATACGTACTTTAAAGTTCATACTGAGTTTCAATGAACATTTTCATTGAAACATTGTATAAGTACTTTAAATAAACGTATTTTAAGAAAAATATTAATTGGAGTATTCACACTTCGTGCTATTTAGTCATATTGTCATAAAGTCATACAATTTTAGACCAGTTTAAGAAAGTTGTTGGTTTGCTGCATTAAAAAGTCATAAAATAATAGCACTCTTTCAGGTATGTTTTTCTGTTGTCATAAAATACTCTAGAAATCTGAGTCGAACGGCTGAAAATCTTTAGGCGAGACAGGGATAGTATATATTACTTATATATGATTCACGACTAAAAAGCGGCTAAAATATTATTCATACCTATATTTCTGTACATTAAATCACATTTTTATAACATAAAAAATATTAAGAGACAACTAAGTCGCAAAAACTAAATATATACAAGTGAAAAATTTTTCTCGTTTAACTTACGTAGTTGGCAGTCACTGAACGTTTTTCCGTATGCCGCCGCAAAAAAAATTTATTCAGCTCATAACAAGAGTTTGACGGGTTGTTTACACTAGTCATATTTTTCGTGCTATTATTTTATGGGTTATGACTACAATACCCCAAATGAATCTTCGTCAATGAACTTCATACATTGCTTTTATGAAAAATAGTTTTTTTAATGTATGTAAATACAATCACTTTTATACAAATGTCGCGTATAGTTGAAATGAAATTCTATTTTCTATAGATTATGACACTACGAAACGATTCAATTCGTTGAAGTAATGATTTTCCTAGTTTTCTTTATAACGGATTAGGATGGGACACGTTTACCTAGCATTTACGATTGAAACATTCGGCTGTTTCTACTTCAAATGCCATTCCCACAACTTCCCGCTAACTTTAACAGCAAAGATATCGTAGCGGGGTTTACTTTGTCCTAATGAGAGTTTGATAAAATACTTATATATGAATAGTCAAACTGCTATAAGTTTTAATTAAGTCAAATTCAAATTAAAAAGAAACAGTTTCCGTAAAACGTGCACCTAATGCACTTGATACAGTTTTCACCAAATTAAAATCTCAGCTCTCAAAGAATACCTATATTTCTAAAGTGCCCAGGAGACGTGCAAAATAAACTATCAATCAGTAAGATTGTGATAGTGTCGTTTTTTTGATGATTTTTCGGAGACACACAAATAAAACCGTCTATCAGCATTTGTGTGTTGACTTCGTAGCGTTCGCATAAAAGTATTTCGTGTTCGGGTGATGATTTGTTATTATTAACTACCTGGGGAGTTTTGTTGAAAAAAAAGAGTTTGAAAAAGAGAAAGAAAATTTGGATGAAAATACTTTCATTGTTATCTAAAGGATTTCTAATTGTATAAAGGTGTAGAAAAATAAAATAGTCATATAGAATAAAAGTTGTTTGTTGGGTTTTGGTTTGTATAACTTTCTTTTTTTAAATCATTTGTGAGTTTTTATAGTTAATTTATTAACAGAGTTCTCAAATTTTTTATAGAAGTCTTTTGATAAGTTGAGAAGTTTGAAACTTTTCAAAACTGTGGTTGAAGTCTACTGACGATTTGATATAAAGCACCAATGGAATGCATATGGACATTGCTTAACCACCCAACAAATAAATTTCATATTATAATAGTACAATGACAGTGTGTCAAATAGTTAATTTATTAATAGAACATATTAAAATATATGTAGGAAAATAACACATAGGTGTGATACATTAATTTTTAATTTACATTATGTTAATATTGAATAACAGAATATATGAAAATATATATAATGCTGTTAACATTTCGTATTTGTAATATTTAAAATAGTTTAGAATTCAGTGGTACACGGTGTGTTTTTTCACTATTTGTTATGTTAAAACATCAAAACTACGTGGCATTTACTTAGATATGTATATGGGGGACTCACACTATAGTCATTAAGTCATAAGTCATAAAATAATAGCACTTAAAATATGACTCGTATGGGCAACCCGTCATAACTAATGCCCAATAAATCAGTGGATATTTAAATGTAGTTTTAGTTAATTTTGATGAATATTTAAACTCTATTTAAATACGCTTTCAGTTTTACAGTCATATTTAAATACTTCATTTAATTTATGCGAAAAATGTGGTAGCACCATGAAATATGTAAACAAAAATCGCCATTGTTCAGAAAACAGGTATTTTGCTTATTATTCAAGGTATTTCAAGTATTGTGAATGAAAGTTTTTCCATTGTGATAAGAGTCTATTTGTACAATAAACATTATTTTATTGATTTTTGACTTTTTTCTATTGATAATTAACTTTATTTACGTAACTTTTTAAAATTTTTAGCAAATTTTTCTAAACAACACATATTTTTACTTACAGAAACTCAAACATAAAAAGTGTGTAAAAGCAAAACAAAATATGAGTTTAAAAAAGTATAAGGTATGAGTATCTTGATTCGTTCATATTCATTTTTAATTAGCGGGAATTAAAGTAGGAGCAAAAAACAAACAAAAGAGAAACATAAAGATAACTAGTTTGCAGTTGTCATTTAATAAGGAGTGTTGTGTTTGTTAGAACAGAAATTTGTCAATAAATCCAGTGTAATGAATATAAATAAGTGGTAAATTATATTCTATATTGTTATGTTAAAAACAGTTTAAGGCATTTAAGTGGTATTGGTACAAAAACTTTTAATTAATAAATTAAATACTGAATGTGAAAACTTAAAGAGTATTATAAATGTAATGAATGAGTGTTTTGTGCCTGCCAATGAACTTTTCATTAACTCGTTCATTACTCCGTATAATATAAAAATATCATTACACCAAAAAATTTGTAAATATAAATGAAGTGCTTTTGTAAAACCAAATTCAATCACATACACTTATTAGTTCGTCATTTTAAGCATAAACATAACTTCTCAAATTTTGTAATGAAAAAACTACAAGATGTTAGTATAATTAATGAGTTTCTTGGCATTATTAGTAAGTGCAAAAATCCTTTTAATTCGATTCGCTCTGACTATCTTTTACAAAAGAAGCTAGTTTCTAATGGTTATATGTCAGAAGTTAATGAATTTATTATTGATACTAATCTTAAGTCTGTAATTCATAAAGGCGAACTAAAATTTGAGGGGAAAAATCAACAGGTATGCTCTTGCCTCTTCGTTTTCAATTCCAAAAATTTATTGATTGACAACTTTGAAAAAAAGGTGCAAATGTATCCCAATACAATATTGATACCTTATTTTGTATATGCCCAAACGCCTGATTTTAGCTTGGGAGAAATTTTAAAACAAAACAAAAAGTCCCTACCGCTGATGGAATATTACACTGAAAATTCACGATTGAAGTGTCATCACCGCTCTTTGTTAATTAATATTATTTGTCATTATTTTGAAGAGAAAAATATTCATATGACACTAGCTATGAGCTATAAACTTGAAAAAGAAATACTAGACCCACTGAAAAATTAGACTACTACCGCAATTCTAAGCGAGGAAAAATATATGTAAAATTTTGTAACTCCAAACTGATTTGAAGAGATTTAAAAATAATGGTTGATGCTAATGTACCTGAATAAGGGGCTACTATTTTCGAAGGTAAGGTTATTTGTAGGTATAGGGTGTTTCTTATAGAGTGATACAACTTTGAATTGGCATCGCTGCTTTATTTGACTACTCATTTAACAGCTGATAGTTGCTTTTTGTTTAGTTTGCTTTGACATTTCATTACGAATCGACTTGCTCCAGAGCAACGCGTGCAAATTGTGAAAATTTTTAATCAAAGCAATGGTTCTGTTCGTCAAACTTATCGAGCACTTCGTCCATTCAAAATTTTATTTTCCGATGAAGTCCATTTTTGGTTGAATGGGTACGTAAATAAACAAAATTATCCCATTTGGATTGAGGAGAATCTACAAGCTTTTGTCAAATCACCATTACATCCACAGAAAATTACTGTTTGGTGCGCTTTATGGGCTGGCGAAGTCATTCGCATATGGATGTCTTCTAAAACGATGATGGTCAAAATGTTACTGTTTGTGGAAATTGGTGTTCCAGATTGGGCCAGCCGTGGCAGCCACATGGCCGAAATCATATTTAAACATTAATGTCATAAAATTTTCTATCCAATAAAGACCGTATCACTGATATCAAAAATATATGACTGTGTTTTATTATGATTTAAACTTGTATCACTCTATAAGACAAGGCCATGAAAGATATTTTAAATGAGATGGACGATTTACAAAGCAATAATGGTAAAAGGAATTTATTATTAATTTTAAAGGAATAAATTTTTCTGTGTAGATAAGAAAATAAATATTCAGCTGAAGCTACGTTCACATCTATCAAATATTTGACGAAATAAGCATAACCACTATTTTTTAAAGAAACATTTCTTTAATATTTCGCGTGTATGCCCGACAAAGGAAACAATAAAAGGCAATACTGATTCTGTATTGAATTGTTTACCTACTAGGCACATATTGATTTGAAAAATATTTGCCCAAAATTATGAATAATTAAACCACAAATTATTGGTTACTCTTATTTCGTCAAATATTTGATATATTTGAACGTAAGTTGTAAAATAAGTACAAATTGCTTTAAACATAAATAAATAACTAAATTTTAATTTACTACATATTTGACATATTTTTGCAATAATCTTATATTAATGAAATTTATTTGCTGGTGGTTGAGCAATGTCTATATGCACTTCATTGGTGCTTTACCAAATCACAATGCTTACTCTAATGTGATTTTTAAAAATAATTTGTGGATTCTCATATAGAATTCTAAAATGGGTTTTGAAAGTATATGAATAAGTTAAGGTTTTAACTTTTCAAAACTGTGGTTGGAAAAGTCTATATGCAATTAAATGCATATAGACATTGCTGAACCACCAGCAAATAAATTTCATATAATTAACATTTAAATACAATACATTCTTTTCTAATTTTTAGACAATGACGTTGTTAAACTTATGTGGCTATTTCAATCCATCTCTTGGTGTCGTAAAAGGAAACAGCAAAAAGTCGCTTATAAAATATACAGTGCGAAACTCAGGATGCTTTTTTGTTTATAGAGAATAGCACACAGCACGTACTTAATCACATACATAAGCTAGCGTTTCATACTGGATATGTCCAACCATTCATATTGGCTATTGGAAGAGAGAACTTAACATCATTTGAAAACTTTTTTGTTTATTTGGATGGAATATCTTTTCAGTTTCCTAGTTTCTTAAGAGCTTTAGATATTTGCTTTATATGTTTATATTTATTAATTTTAAAATATCCTCTAGCTTGTGTACAATTTTGGATGAATCTTATTTTTATCAAATGGAAGGTACAAGTACGACTTCTTCAAAAGTGCGCATAATGACAGAGCAACTACGCGTTAAAAAGTAAATACATATCAAAAGCAAAAGTGCGAAATAATAAAAATAGCTAATACGTTTCAATGAATTTATGTTTCTTTTTATGTTCAATTTGTAAATTACAACCAAACTTTAAATTCAAATTATAAAACAAAGGCTTACACACAACCCTTATAAATTTTGAGCTTATACTTCGTTTAAATCTTAGAAGACCTCAAAAACCTGACATTTAAAAGCCAAGTGATCATCGCAATCCGGGTCAAACTCGGTTAATCCGTTCGTGAGATATCGTAAACGGATAAATTCGAAAAAAGCAATGAATTTTGAAAACTCCGAAATTATATATCTGATCAGCTAGTGTTCTCCATTAATTTATAGTAACCCAAAACTACATCAATCACCGCTAAAATCAATAGTGTTTTTGCTCGAAAAGTTCAAAATCATAGAGTAGCACACAAGAGAGCTATGTGGTCAAATTTAGCGGGAAGTTACAGAGATGTCCCTGTAACTGATTGCTATACTTTTTTATAAAAATAAGAAACTAAAAATGTGGTTACATAAAAGCAAGTTTTGGCTCAACAAAACTTTTGAACTGTAAAAGTAAGATAAAAATCTAATTGAAAGTAAATTGTAAAACTATACAAAAATAGAAACAACAAAATATCAGTCAGAAACTGCAGCAACGGCAAGTAAAATTTAACAACTCCGACGTCTAAGGCCTCTTGAAAAAAGAAACAAGAGCATCTATACACGCCGTTGAGGCCTATCTCACTTTATGGAAATAATAAGTTCTGCATCGGCATCTCTACAAAAAAAAAAATTCTGTGAAATGCTGGTCAAAAAGAGAGACTTGCAAAAAACTGCATTGTGGAAGAAGATGAAAACAAGGATGCTGGAAGCAAAAATTACTTAGACGAGGTATTTAAACTTATCTCCCCAAACAACCATTTAAATGAAATATTTAGTGAAGTTGACATCTATTAAGCGAACTGTGCTTTATTTGGAATATGTATACCAACTCAAATGAAATCAAAGCCTTCGAAGAAGATATGATTTTAGTAAGCAATGCAAACGATTTGCATAGAACTGTGCCAGCAGAAAATTATGAGTTAAATATGCTTTTTTGTCTATTTTGAAGCCACTCGAGTGTATACCGGAGAGAGCAAAGAAACTCATTGGAGACAGTAGGGTAAACAACTCTATTGACTCTTTTTAGCATTGTCGCAATGTGGTGCGCGTTTGTTGTTTTATCGTTACTATAATGGGATGTGATGTAATGAAATCAGGAAACCTGTTCCCAATACCCATTCCTCAATAAAACCCAACGCGTTTTTCAACAAGAGCTAATACATTTGTGGTTGATTTTCCAGATAACCGTACTACCAAGTACAGAGAGAATTCAGTTTTTGGTCGAACAGTCCGTATGTAGAACAAACTACCTGCAGAGGACTTTCTTGTCACTTCTAATTTGAGAAGGTTTAAATCGAATGTCCCTTTTCCAAAACCTATCTTCATAGTTTCAATGTATTGCATATATAGGGGTCGTCACATGTGTCCTGGTCCTATTGTAGCATGAATACACTATTTGCAAGGCATGACCATAAATTAAAAAAAAAATCAAGTGTCACTAAAACGCCATGGATAACAAACATCACTTGACACCTCGTGCCACTGCACTTGGAATATGCGTTTATTGTATGCAGCTAGTGTTGTGACGTCAAACATATAATATGTGTTTAACCAAAGACTCTTGAATATAAAGATGTTGCACCCCATATATTATTAAATTTCAAAAATTTTGTGCTCCTCTATGATGCGGAGGACAAGTATGTAGCCACGAAAACCAATGGCTTATTTATTCTCTTTCTGTTTTTTGCAAACACAATTTTTGAGTAACTTAATAGCCCTATTACACTGACGTACATATATCGGCCGACATGCTCGACGGCGAAGTTTACGTTTTATTATATATTTTACAATATCGAACGCTGATGGCGTACTTCATTATACAAACATTTATGAAGTGAGAGCATGGCAATGAAGCGGAAAGTTGTAGCAGCTATGGTTATCAATGAAATACTATTACAAGAGGAGGATAACGTAAATAAAAGGAAAATATGGGTAAAGGAATGGTTGGGAAAAAGGGAAAAATTTTCCCATACCAATTTATTAAGGGAATTAGAAGCAACCGCACCTGAAGACTACAGAAATTTCTTGAGAATGAATAAAAATATTTATTTGGAATTGCTGCAGAAAGTGGCTCCTTTAATTGTAAAGCAGGACACACAAATGAGAGAATCTATTTCACCGCATGAACGATTATCTTCCACTTTACGATTTTTGGCAACGGGTGAAACTTTTGCTTCTTTAAAATTTAAAACTTATATATCCCAACCGTCTATAAGCAACATAATTTTTTAAACTTTCGAAGCTATTATTACTGTTCTGAAAAATTTCATACACGTAAGCATTTAATTAATTTAAAGAGCTTCAACACAAATTAATTTCAGAAAATTAAATTTTTTCTTTCAAAAAATATTGTCTGAAAAAAGTACTTTAACAACATTATGAGATATGTAATGAAAGAAAGAAAGGTATGAATAATAATAATCTCTACGGAGTATCGTTCGAGATCTTGTTAAAAATTAGGACAATTATTTTTTCTCATAAAATCATATATATCAATTAACTAAGTATAGTTTTGGTAAAATTAGTTTTTTCTCAATCTCAACGCAATCGTAACAGTGTAATACCCCGTCACAAGTGCCTAGTTTCAGAATGGCAGTTCTATGTGCATGCCGCTCGTCCTTGGAATAATATTCCAATGTCAGCATCTCAATAGCAGTGCTAAAAGTTTAAAAACCAAGAATGATAGAAAACAGGTCACGTAATCACGCACAAAATGCGCAGGCATGTGAAGTTCCTTCAATTTATTTGATTCAATAAATAATTGGGAAAATTTCAAACATGTTTTATTGAGGGTGTATTCATAAATAGATTTCCTACATTGCAGGTAGTTTTTTAAAGGGTTTTTCCTGACAAAGAGAAAAAAAAAACATTGGAATGTTATAATTATTTTCCATGTTTTTTTCTAAGAATTAAGAAAACCCAAACATGTTTTTTGCAACTTTCCGATCAACACACAGCAACGTCAACGGCAACGGCCACAAGTGAACTGAATTTTTACATGGAGTACGACCGACACGTTAATTCACCAGTATGTTGGTACGCGATGAACATCAGAAAATCAAAAATTTTTGAAAACCGACCAACATGTCTCACGACATGCGATTACACCAGGAGATTTGGTACGTTGTCGAGCATGTTGGCCAACATGTACGTCAGTGTAAAAGCCCTATAATATATTTTCTTACACTCTGTTGTTATGTATGTACATATGTATATTTGTATATATGTACATACATATATACTTGTGGCTGTTATTTTTTTATAATAATTTTTTCATAATATTGCAAAGACCGAAGAAGACTGTCCTTTTCTTGTTTTGCCTTTTCCAACATATGTAAATTTTTAATTTCTTTAATGTTTAGTCGACACACTAAACACGGTTCGATGAAAACAACGGACATATGTAAGTATGTTACAAACATGGAATAGATATGCTTAATAAAATAAATTTACTGCGTAAAGGCACAACTATAATATGCGTACGCTAGCGCAGGCGAATTTGAGAATACATACAATCAAATGTGTGCGACCATAATTTGCTTTGCTAACTTTTCGGCAAGTTTCGTTATATTTTATTTTTCTACGCATAGAGCGAAACTGATCGCATTTTCTTTAAGGAAAAAGGGATGCATTGAAAATAGTTATTAGATACACACAAACCGTAGACTGTGATACATGCACAAAAGAAGCCGCAATGGACGCCGAAAATAATTGAATAGAAAATTTAATAAATAATGTGAAAAATTATAAGTGCCTTTATGATAAAAGGGATATCTTTTATTATAATCGAAAAATAAAGGAAAAGGAAAAATGCAGAAAAGTGCATAAAAAGTATTATATTTTATCTTTCTTTGTTCTGGTATATACATATGTATATATGGCAAAATGTATTTTTGTATTTTCCTTCAATTAATGACCCACTTGCACACACCGTTGGATTGTTTAGTACTTTTCCAATTTAATCTATAATTGCTTTCTTAATTGAAATTAATTAACTTGTTTATGATAATATATACATTCATAAGTTGAATTCATATATATATATATATATATATATATATGCATTTATATTTTAT
This sequence comes from Linnaemya vulpina, assembly GCA_963675445.1. Lineage (NCBI taxonomy): Eukaryota > Metazoa > Arthropoda > Insecta > Diptera > Tachinidae > Linnaemya > Linnaemya vulpina. Next base: position 15,288,196 of record OY776281.1, read on the forward strand.
GTATATATAATAAATTAATTTTTCATAAATTACATTTTTTTGCAACTGATTGTAGTAAGTACTTAAACTCAATAAGTATAATATAGCCACACAAATTCTTGTTAAATTTGCCTTACGCATTTGACAGTCTTTTCGTCGAGTTTTGACAGTAGCCAAAGCTAGCCTACGCATATTATAGTTGGGCCTTAAGCATTCTTCATGGGCGTAAGCATTCTTCATTCTTCTATGTACATATAAGTACAAATCATCAAGTGGTCAGAAAGTTAAAATTTTCAATCATTATAAGTGGAAACTACATTAATATGTTTTATTGCTAATAAAGTAATTTTAAATTAAATACTATTAATATTTTATCTTACGAAGTTGAAAGTAGTCCTCAAAAATTGCATATTAATTATATACACGTATATGTATGTAGGTATTAACATTTCGGTGCGAGTCGATATATATTTGTTTCTAGAAAAATGAAATATGTACGTATTCTTTTCCCTACATTAATACAAGCACTTGTAAAACTCATTTTCTTATTCATATACAGTGTGGCCATAGCTTTTTGCATATTTAGCTTTGGTTTTTAATGTTTAGCTGGACATATTTCATTTATGTAGCTCTTGGCTTTTTTTTTAACAATGTTTAGCTTTTTCTTTAAATTCAATATCATGTAATATATTTCTATTTCAAAATAAATAAAAGTTATGTTTATGAACAGAATCCTTGCTTAATAAATAATTTTATCTCTTTAACTTTTATTTTCGTGCTGAATTTTATGTTGTTATTGACTCAATGTTTCTTATTTAAATGAACCAAATACTTATATATATTTATAATTTTTATACCTACATAAACAACATTAAAGGTATAAAAATATAGATATAATAAAAAGTTGCTATTGCAAAGCTATAAAAACATTTGGCTTTATTTATTGGCTTTAAAATTCCTTCTTCAGCTCTTTTTAGCTCTATTTTAAACCTGATTTAGCTTTATATTACTTTAAAATCTGGTCACACTGTTCACATAAATTTTTTATGAAAAAAAATAAATAGAAAATACACAGAAGCACAAACACACATATGGATGTACATCTGTATACAGGGCTGCCAGAAATGCCGATTTATCGGAATTTTTCTAATTTTTTACCTCAAAAATTTCAATTTGCCGATTTTACCACCTAAAAATGACGATTTTTTTATAATGGTGTGGTTACATTATTATCTAATTCTCCTTTTTTATTTTCTGTTACATTGTTTAAAGAATATTTAACAAAAATCACAAATCTGTTTTATTAAGTAGTAAAGAGTACAACCATAACAAGTAAGATTTTTCATAATCATACATATGTATACATATAGACATTCATATGTACATCTATGATATGAAGTGACAGCATGTACATATACATATCAAAATAAGTTATTTGGAATGTCGAGCTTAATTATAAAATAACAATTCAATTGCCTTGTTGTTGATTTTTAAATATTTATATATAGTTAATTCCAAATTCATAATTGAAAATATATTTAGATCGTGTATGGAAATTGTAGACCAGTTTCCGAAATTCGTATCAAGAGATGAAAGACAAATTTTGGAGTCTGAGCTCAGAGAATTGAAATTTTTGAATTTTAAAGATGTGTTTCGAAAGTCTGAAATAAATGTGGAATATTTTTGTAAAAAAATTTAAGAAATAAAACGAGGAACTGAACCTGCAGCTTTACCAATACCTATTAAATATATTCACTTTATTTTATTCTTCCACTTTCATAAGCTCAACATTTGAGCTTACATTTAGTAAAGTAAATCTTAACAAAACGAAATTCCGACATTTCTTAGAAAACTTTAGAAGGAATTCTTTATTCTAAGGATTATTTGTAATTGAAAAACTCTGATTGCTTCAACATGGAAATAAATAACGATTTAGTAACAATTTCCAAATTGGATATTTATAATTGATTTATAAAAACCAAATTTTTCAGAATTTTTTAATAATATATAAGAATTTTGTTCAAAAATTTGAGAATTTACAGTAACATATTAGGTAATATTCTAAATTTTTAATTGTATTTTGAAAATCGTATTTTAGAATCTAGAGATAATTTTTAGGAAACTCTGAAATATAATAGCAAAGGTCTGAAATACTATTGGAAAAGACTTGTATATTTTAACTTAATTATTTTATACTATTTTATAAAAACCAAGTTGATCTCTTGTATTTTTTGTAAGTAACAGTCATTCTAAATGAATAAAATTATAAATCGTTTCTGATAAATTGCTTATTATTAAATTGTTTTTGTTCTCTTTAAAAAAAAAATTTTTTATATGTAAAAATAAGATATAATAATGCCGATACTTTTTTGGAAATTGCTGATTTTTCACGAAAAATTTCTGGCAGCCCTGTCTGTATACATTAAAATATTCTCTCCTTTAATATTTCTCTTTACAAGTTTCTCTGGCTAAGAGTAAAAACTTTTTACTCTCTTTAATGGTAACTATTATAAATCCCAATAACATTTTACAACCGGCAAATCAATGTATGGAAGTGCAACATCTTTACAATACAGGGCTATTACACTGACGTACATGTTGGCCAACATGCTCGACAAGGTACCAAATCACCTGGTGTAATAGCATGTCGTGAGACATGTTGGTCGGTTTTAAAAAATTTTTGATTTTCTGATGTAACTTGTCGGTCGTACTTCATATAAAAATTCAGTTCACTTGTTGCCTTTGCCGGTGACGTTGCTGTGCGTTGATCGGAAAGTTGCGAAAAACATGTCTTTCAGTAACGTTAGTTTTTGGGAAGAATTAAGTCAATTATATAAAAATCTGCCGCAATTGTGTAAAAAAAATCATATATATACCACAATATGCAATTATATGTTATTGGGTACAATATATTAAACTTTATTTTCGTTTTCCTCCTCTTGTAATAGTATTTCATTGATAACCATAGCTGCTACAACTTTCCGCTTCATTGCCCTGCTTTCGCTTCAAAAATTTTTGTATAATGAAGTACGCCATCAGCGTTCGATGGTGTAATAGCAAAACGTAAACTTCACCGTCGAGCATGTCGGCCAACATGTACGTCAGTGTAATAGGCCTATTATAGAGTCTTTGGTTTAAGTTTTGGTCACTGCCACAGCACTTGAAATGCACTATATATATATATACTATATATATACTTGAAATGCTCGCCTCATATTTCGTCTGTGGGAAACAAATTATTTTGTTTTCCCGCTGAACTAATTTTAAGTAATTATAAGAAACTAAATGTAAGTAATGTTTAAGTAATAGAGTTAAGGGGGTTAATCTTTCTTCTCAAGCCTGACATAAAAGCAGAAGATTTCCCAAATAAAATCAGAATTAAAATAACCACTAGAACGCCATTGTTAGTTGCTCAGTTCTTAATTCTAAAATAAAACTAAACAGTTGAAGCCACAACCAAAGTCCCTCACTGAAAATATATATTAATATTTTTATTGAAAAACCATCACACTATGAAAAACATAATTTTAAGACAAGTTTTTTAGTCCTAGTAACAAGTTATAACTATCTGAGCAACAAGCCAATAACAAAGATAATTTTTTAACAGTTTTTTTTTTGGAAAACACTGTGTGTGATAGCTTAGTGTAACATGTTACTGCTAAACATGGTCGGTTTGGTTTATTAATCAATTTAAAAGCAAACAATGCATGCAGGTTGTCAAAATTTGTTATCAAAATTAAATATTATTAGCAAAACGCTCAGATAATAAAGTGCATCGTGCACGCTTTTCATGTTATGGTTATACGGACAACTTTTTGTGACGGCTATTTAAAATTTTGTGACTCCATTTCGAAATAAATTTATATTATTGGACATTAAATAACCAACACGCATACGTAGAGTGTGTATCATTCAGTGTTATCGATGACCTTAAATTATCGTTACCACATACCAGAGCACGTAAATAATGGTCCCATAAAGAGGCGAGTTCGGGAAACAATTCAATTCACGTTTGAGGCAGTTACAGTTGCCACAAAGATTGTGATTTAACGCCAATATTGAACAATTTATTCATCAGATTCTCGCCGATATCTTGGATAGAGTATGAAATAGTTGGACCCAGCGTAGCCTCCGCCAAATATTGAATTGTATATGTATGTAGATAGTTCTACCGAATCAGCTAAAAGTTTCATTCATTTCAATAAACTTTATGTTTGTTTTTTTTCTTAAATCAATTACAAAAGCTCTTAATATATCACCCTTTATATAACCTTTTTAAATTAGAGAAGATCTGAACATACATATAAGTATTTCGCATTGACTAGACGTGCAATGTGATTATGAAAATAAAAGGAATTTTACTTTTATAAATGAAATGAAAATCAAACAAACATTTTGAATAACAAAATATTTCGAATAGACAAAGAAAAATATGAATCGAAATAAATATTCTACAGTTTCTTTTTTAAACTGTAAAGAGACAACTGAATAGACTTCGCAGACTACAGCATATAAGGGGAGAAGTTACATCCGATCTGTACTATTTATCCGCAATATTTTGCTTTATCCTCTTCACCGCGTTAAATTATTACCACACAACAATTTATTTATTTTAAATTAACACGTTGAAATTCATTTAAAATTTTTACCCTCGGAGTTCGTCTTTTCGCTGATATTTTGTACTTATTTTAAGTTCCAAAACCACTAACTAGATTATGCTATTACTCTCTAATTTTAGTTTGAAATAATAAAATTTAATAAGTAAACATTTTGGTTTTTCTATAAGTACCTACGACTACGACGATTATTTTTTATATCACTCCATCGTCGTATTTGAAGTATGGAACAATTGTTGTTTGTTCGCATATATAAATTTAGGTTTTAAATAATGATTTTTTCAGTATTTGAATGTATATTAAACGAGTAAATCATATATATATATATATATATATATATATATATACATATATATAAATATATATGTATATATATATATATATATATATAAATATATATATATATAAATATATATATATATATATATATATATATATATGCATACATATAATTAAGTGTATGGTTTTGCTGTCTGTTACCGTCGTTTATCTCTGCACATTGTAACCTCATTACATACATTTCATTTCTATACTTCCCTAACAACTTATTTAAAATAGTCTCAACTTAGTTACTGCACATTCATCCATATGTACGTGCGTGAGTGTATATTTATGCGTGAGAATATTATGTACATTTGTCCGAATCTACCTGTATTCACATATGTACCGTATTTCTGATGTAAAACGAATTAATCGTATGATTTCTTAAGAAACAAATCAGAAAAGAAATAAAAGAAACGGTTTAATTATGTATCAGGTAGATCTTAAATATTTCGCGCTGGTATGTGTCTCTTGACTGCAGTTGGTTTTTTTAAACCAATCAGACAAATTGTTTTAAAGCGCTATATATTCTCTACCGCAAATTGTAATATATCATCAATAAATTAAATTGATTACATTGCACAAGAGGTGCTATTAAATATTTGTCTTATTTCGAACCGGCTTATTTCTTAAACTGTGCGCCAACATTCTTTAAAACAATTTTAACAAAAGGGCTAAAGTAAAATGGCTACTGCCCAGGAGACATAAAGTGAATTTAATTGCAAAACATGTACTCAAGTGGATAATGATCGCATGGTGCAATGCGACAACTGTTATATGTTGTATCATTTCGATTGCGTCGCAGTTATCAGTGCCATATCTGAAGAAAGCTGGTGCTGTGAAAGCTGTAACGTACCTAATTTAGGTTCTGCAATTTCTACGGACAATCAAGCAAATCAGCCGCAAGCAGCATCGTCACCCAAAGTAGTAGGTAACAAGATAGACCTACAGTCAGAAACTAGAATCAAGGAAAATCAAATTTCAACCGGACTACCTACGACCTCATTACATCGGGAAATTAATACACCAAACTATACGGCAGCAGCCAGAAATTACACACAAACGACACAAAGTATCGGGTATTCTCATTCTGAGGACTTAATACGGCTTCAATCATGTCTCAAAGGGAAAGCCAAAGAGTTGGTGAAGAGCAAGTTTATGATGCCCACAGTGGTGCCAGAAATTATTCAGACCTTAAAAATGTGTTTTGGGCGGCCTGAGTATATTTTGGAACGATTAATTGAAAAGGTCAGAAAAATGCCACCAGCAAAAGAAACGCTAGAAGCAATTATTGAATTTGCCTTATGTGTAAAAAACATATGTTCCACCATAGAGGCATGTAAAATGGATGCACATTTATATTATCCTGTTTTGGTTAAAGAATTTGTAGATAAATTATCTAGCCAATATAAACTCAACTGGGCTATGTACCCTAAAGAAGACCACACTCCCATAGTTAAAACTTTCAGCGATTGGATATTCCAAATCGCGGACGCTGCAAGCTCTGTAGTTTCAACGTTTCCCTTCATAAAAAGTGCAACTGTAAACTTTCATACTGACAATAAACATCAATTCCATATCAAATATTTCGTGTGCGAAAGCGCCGATCATAAAGTGTCGGTATGTAGTGACTTTAAAAAACTGTCACTAAACGAAAAATGGAATGCAGTAAAAAAATTTAACTTATGCCGCCAATGTTTAAACAAACACCGACGTAAATGTTTTGTGAACAATGAGTGTGGCATTGACGGCTGCAGCGCTAAGCATCATCACTTACTTCATAACAATAATAAAAACGTTCAGCCACCAAGGTCTCAGGGAAATCACGAACTTGATCAAAGTGCCTGTAGCAGCAGCTCCATGAATTCTCACTCTTTCACGAAGCAGAAAGAAAATTCTCTTTTTAGAATTTTACCTATTCGCATCAACAAGAAAACTGGTTATGTGGACACTTTTGCGTTTCTCGATGAGGGGTCATCAGTGACTTTAATTGAAAGAGCATTATTCGATGTTCTTGATATTAAGGATACGGAAGAGCCACTTTGCTTAAAATGGACTGGAGACACTACTCGCATAGACGATTCATCGGTGAAGGCTTCAATTGAAGTCGCGAACGCCAACAATGGTGCACAATTTATATTGAATGGAGTCTACACTATAGAAGGGTAGATTTGCCAATGTAATCACTGGACATGAAGGAGATGGTTTTGGAATATCCGTATTTGGCCGGCATTCGTATAAAGTCTTACGAGCATCTGAAACCTACAAATCTGATAGGAGCAGATAACTGGAACATTGATGTGTCATTAAGAATACGCGAGGGATTGTGGAACCAACCAATTGCTACGAAGACGAGAATAGGATGGACAATACAAGGCGCGAATGGCAGCATCCGACATACAAACTGGCTCAATATCCATAATTGAAATTGTGAAAGAAAGTACGACTAACTACACCAGATAATAAAAAATTGTTTTAACCTTGAAGAGTCCGCGGAAAAGGAGTGGATGGAAGTTTTTAAGACTACATGCAAAAACGTTGGTGGACAGTATGAGGTAGGTCTTTTGTGGAGAAGGGGAGTCCATCAATTACCGGAAAGCTATGGTAACGCTTATAAGCGCCTAACGTGTCTCCAAAAAAGGTCCAGAAAAATAAAAACTTAAAAGTTGTTCTACAGAATCAAATCGATAATTTGTTACGAAAAGGTTTTGCCAAAAAATTAAGTACAGAGGAATTAAACTATACCTCCAAACTAGTGTGGTATCTACCGACGTTTATAACCATAAACCCCAATAAACCCAGCAAAAAGCTTATGGTGTGGGATGCAACCGCAAAGTCACACGGAGTTTGCCTTAATGACTTCAAGTATTGCGAGCCGGACCTGCTTAAGCCGCTAATCAATATCCTGATAAGTTTTGGTGTCGAAAAGGTTGCAGTACGCGGAGATATAGAAGAAATGTTCCACAGGATCAGCGTGAGGGAACGAGATATGCACTCCCAAAGATTCCTATGGTGGGATAATGATGATGATGCCGAGCAACCTAGCATCTACGTGATGCGCGCTCTAACCTTCGGAATCTGTTGTGCTCCCTGCATTGCACATTATGTTCGCGACCAAAATGCGGAATAATTTAAGTAGAAGCAATCCAACAATACCACTACGTAGACCATTTTGTCGACAATGGTCAGCAGGCAATTGAATTAGCATCTCAGGTAAAATTTATTCACTCTGCTGGTGGATTTCAAATTCGTAACTGGGCCTCTAACAATAGTGCAGTCATGAATCATTTAAGGACTACACGTAGCACGAACAGGAGCCAAAAGATCTTGCTATAACGGAAAAGGTCGTTATGTACTGGGATCCTAATAAATATTGTTTTGGCTATATTTTAAGATTCGCCAGAATGCGTCAAGACGTCTTTAAAGATAGCAAATTTCCCACAAAAAGAGAACAACTCCAAGTACTGATGTCCATTTTTGACCCCTTTGGATTTTTATCGTGTTATACAACGGGATTAAAAATCCTCCTCCAAGAGATCTGGCGATCTGACATTGACTGGGATACTAATTTATGCGATTCTCAAAATACAAAGTGGGTAAAATGGAAAGTTCTGCTAGAACAAATATCCACTATACAAATTCCAAGATGTTACCCCCCTTATCTAAATGAAGCTTCAGTGGTTGAGCTACACACCTTTGTTTTAGCTGGTGAGGATGCATACGCCGCCGTGTGCTATCTACGTATTGTGCATCGAGAGAACTATTCAGTTTCACTTATAGCTGAAAAGTCAAAAGTAGCTCCATTGAAACCCATCTCAATACCACGTCTCGAACTTCAAGCTGCCGTTGTTGGTATTAGGCTTGCAAAAAAAAAAATAGAAAAAAATCAAAGATTAAAATTTACAGCAAAAAATGTCTGGTCAGATTCTAAGACAGTCTTGCAATGGCTTCGAATTGATCCACGAAAATTTCAACCATTCGTGATGCATCGTGTAGGCGAAATCGTGGAAAAAACAAGCGTTGCACAATGGCGATGGGTCCCTTCAAAAGAGATTTCGCTACTAAAGTTCCAATAAGGAGAGACACTTCTATGTGGTTTAACGGACCCGAATTTCTATATAAAGATGAGTCTCAAAGCTCAATACTACATACCTAAGTTACGAGTTCTGTATAGATCATGTCAGTATTGTAAAAATGTGTCCGCAAAACCAATCGTACCGCAAATGTCTACACTACCACCAGCCAGGCTGGCAAGTTTTGAGAGACCATTTACATTTGTGGGCATTGACTACTTTGGCCCACTGTATGTCAACGTAGCAAGAAGAAAAGAGAAGCGATTGGGCATACTTTTCACATGTCTTACGGTGCGGGCTATACATATAGAAATAGCTTACAGCTTAGATACAAGTTCATGCATAATGCGCCTAAATAACTTCATCGCTCGCAACAGCAAAAATTTTTGCACCTGAAGCAAAAAATGTGAAGTTGAAGGAGGTAATCAGCAGATTCGATTCCATAAAGTGGCACTTTAATCGACCCGCAGCCCCGCATATGGGCGGAGCATGGGAGAGATTTGTTCGCTCCGTAAAAACTACTCTCCACAACATTTGCCCAAACATGAATTTCAATGACGAAGCTCTGAGAAGCGCAATGACCGAAGCGGAATCCATAATAAACTCTCGCCTGCTAACTTTCATTTCATTAGATTTATCTGACGATGAAGCATTAACCCCTAATCACCTATCACTGGGATCGACATCTGGTAGCAAACATTTGGCACAAACAGAAATTGACCTCCGACTACGATGTCGACTAACTCAAGAATTCGTGAAACAGTTCTGGCGTAGGTGGATAAAGGAGTATACACCTATTCTCACAAAAAGAAGCAAATGGATCCAGAAAACTGCACCTCGGTATTCTTCAGCGACCTTCAGCTAAAATAGCCAAGTTAGAAGGCGGCAATAACAAGGAGTAAACTCATCATAGCCTAGTTTACGGGGTGGAAAATGTTGCCATCGTTTATCTCTGCACATTTTAAGCTTATATAAATTATATATCATTACATACATTTCATTTCTGTACTTCTCTTACAACTTATTTAAAATAGTCTCGAATTAGTTACTGCACATTCATAAATATATACGTGCGTGAGTATATATTTATGCGTGAATATTTTATGTACCTTTGTCCGAATCTATCTGTATTCAGATATGTACCGTATTTCTGATGTAAAACGAATTAATCGTATGATTTCTTAAGAAACAAATCAGAAAAGAAATAAAAGAAACGGTTTAATTATGTATCAGGTACATCTTAAATATTTCGCGCTGGTATATGTCTCTTGACTGCAGTTGGCTTTTTAATACCAATCAGACAAATTGTTTTAAAGCACTATATATTCTCTACCGAAAATTGTAATATATCGTCAATAAATTAAATTGATTACATTGCACAAGAGGTGCTATTAAATATTTGTCTTATTTTGAACCGACTTATTTCTTAAACCGTGCGCCAACACTGTCAATAAACTCTTGTGGAACTTACTTACAAAAAGCTTTAATATAGTGGAATTGTGCATGTCTTTTTGATTTCAATGTAGGCACGTATTAAGGGGGTAAATGTCTCTTCATCGGAATCAGAAAAAGAGGAGAACAAAACAAAATCCACAGAAATTGTTACAACTATCCCTGAGTCGCTCGCTGAACGTTAAAATTTAGGGCCCTCCTTAAGGGGTATCCCACATTATATACCAATTTTCGTAATGTTGAGTCAATATTTCCGCTACCCCAATATTTCTTTATAGCATACCTAACCTTCGTTTCTGATAATTAGTTGTTCCCATATTTTTTTCAATTTTATAATATCTTGTTATATAGGCTGTTTTTTACGACTGTATTGGATCTACTTCATTTCATAGTTTTATTAGCGTAGGTTTTTCCTGGGGAGTGATAAGCTCCCTGGAAATGTTTTAATCGCCCCGAATAGGTCAATATATTGGAGTAATTTTGATAATAGCAAACACATTATTGATATTAATTATTAACACATTAATGATATTAATTACTTAATATCATTAATGTGATCATCTTTTGCTCAAGCGTTTTGTTTTTTTTTTTTTTTCGAAACTCACAAAATTAAAGCTTTCCAAAGGGCGTGTCCAAAGCTTGTCACTGATGATTCCTTACGAAGTTTTCTATTTAACATATTGTTGGATAGTTAAGAAATGTCTATATATATGTTTAGTATATGCTTTTACCAAATCATCAGTTTTGAAAAGTTTCAAAGCTTTCATCCTATGCAAAGACTTAAACCATTTCAAAATTTATAAGTGATTTTAAAAAGCACATTATAATGAGTAAAACTTATACAAACCAAACCTAACTAACAACTTGTACTCGATATACATAAATCTATTTTTTATTTCTTAACCTTTATACATTGTGTATTAAGGATCTCTATTTAACACTATCCAACCCTCTATGTACTTGAATCTCTCGATTTCCTTTTATTATTCGCATTAAAAAGTGCGTATAATAGAATCATATTACGGAAATATTTTTTGACAGTACAGTTTATGAAGCAAAATAACAACTAAAAATTATTTGTAGTAAGATTACATACATACATTAATATACATATACAAAAATGTGTATGTATAGGTGTGCTATTTTTAGTAAAACAGATTATGAGTTTATTTCCTTGCAAAATTCTGTAAGTCAAAAATATATATATGCAAATATTTACACTATACAATTTTTAAAGAACAAAATAAACATGTAACAAATAAGAATATTGTGTTAGTGTTTAAACGAATGCTATCATAATTAAGTATCAACGATTATAGTAAATATATTATAGTATAATATATAATTTTGTTAAGACAAACAAAAATACTTTTGCGTGCTTGCGTGTAATTGATGAATATGTTATGTACTTGCAAAGTAGAGAGGAATCGCAGTAGTAGTTATCCAGCAAATAGTTTTTGAGTTACATTTATATTTCGCATTTATAATGTATGAAAATAAACAGAAAATAATAATAATAAATAGAAGAAAATACATGATATATAAAATTGTTACTATTTTTTATAATAAATGAATTTAATTATTGTTTACCATATTTCAAAGTTAAATTTCGTTACGAATAAACTTGAAAGCTCTCAGTTTAACAAACATTTTTAAATAAAAATTCATTATATATAAAATAAATAAATAGAAGAAATTTAAATAATAAATAAATAATTTAAAATATACATTTGTTAAATAATCAATTATATGTATTATCTTATGTGAGCATACAAGGCCGTATGCATATACTTTTGACTCTGATTAATTTTCATTTACCATTTTAAAACAGCTCCAAATAATGTTGCTTGCATTATGATTTTGTTTTTACTTAATATACAAGATATTTTGTAGGTTTATATTTTATATACGATTTAAAAAGTACATATTATTATTTATTTACTATGTGTATATAGACTTTTTATATAGTGTGTAGGTAATCAATTTATGCTATAATATTTAAGATTAATCTGTATACATAAGCATATTTAGGGCCATAATTTATATTTATGTTATTTCAAAGTAAAATGTTATCAGACGGAATAAGAATTTTTCATTATTACATGGTACCATGTAATACATAAAATGGCATAGTTTTAGGATAGCGCATATATTTTTTCCTCTTAAGTTATCTGCAGTAAGACTTCCCAAAAGTAGTCTGTTAGTATATAGCTCAATTTTAGCACAATGTTTAAATTTTATTTTATTGAAAAAGGTTTAGTATTTACTCTAACGTTCAAGTTAGCTAATATCCAGGTTAGCTATTGGGAAGTTTATTATAATAATGGCCCTAAACGAATAATTCAACAATTATTGAATTACAAACCAAATTATTTGATTTATTTTTAGAACTAGTTCTCAAATTATCGGAAAAATACTACATATGTTTTTGGCTGAAGACGCCTGCGGATTTCCAAAGTAATTCAGTTATTTATGTGTTAAGCTCGCATTGAGTATTTTTAGTTAAAAACAGGATATGCTTTTTATATAATCCTTTTGAATCTAGTAAAACTTTTATATAAAGGTTATAAAGCGGAAAAATACTTATTACTATCAGTTGCAAAACTAATAGACTACAGTTGACCAAGAACATGCAGTTGACCTGCAACATATATTTGTTTATTACACCAGATTTCAGGTACAGATGTAAACAAAATATGTAAAACAATATCCAAGACAAAGATTCAAACAATTCCCGAGAATAATTTCATAAAATTTAGCATCAATGAGACTGTTACATAAATAATATTTTATACTTACGCCCGCTTTCACCATATGCGGTAAAATTTTTGTTAAAATAAATTTGTCTAACTGCTGGTTTGGTTAACTGATATTACATATTTAATCAACGGTTACCGATTTTCATTTCACCATCCTTCGGTTATTTAACAAAAGAATTTGATGAAAATGTGGCAGTACTGTCGGTTTGTTTACATCAAAATATATATATGAAAAGGCGGTATTTTAACTTTCTAAATGAAAACTTTGTGTTTATAAAAATATTCATGTAAGTAATAACTAAAATATTCTTGTACATATGTATGTGCATGTATAATATGTGTAAACATGGTAAATAATGTAATTTTTTGTTTTCAGAATTTTCCCAGACGACGAAATATTTTGCTCTGAAATGCGGGAAGCCCGTTTAGAGTGTCCAAGGGAAAGCGACAAAGGTAAGAGTATTAAATTAAGTTTTATAGGTCTACAAACTTCAAATCCCAAGAGGAAGATGTGCTAATGTCGCTCGTTGAGCAACTTTCGCACATAGTGGAGAACAAGACTACAAATGCTGTAAGTTGGCAGCAAAAAAATAAATCCTGGCTTAAGATTGCTTTACAATTCGGAGCGCAGTGCAACAAGATAAAATCAGTGAAGAATCTTAAAGACAAATACGAAAATATGAAGCGGAAGGCTAAAGTAGCGCTATCAAATGAGAGGGCACAACTTTATAAAACCGGAGGAGGCCACTATTCCAGTAAAGTATCCGACGCATCCATGCATTATTAGGAAAGTCAGAAACGGGTTTATGTAATGAAAGTGACTGTGATAGTCATAAAAGTATGTTTGTGGCAATTTTATAATTATATACATATGCAAGTAAGTTGGTACTATGTATGTGTATTATAATTCCTAATGTTTTTATGTCAAAAGCAAGATGACGATGTGGTTGAACCGAAATTTCTGGATGAATACAAAGTTGTGGTGGAAGTAAAAGAACCAATACAGATATCTATCGAAGAAAGTCTTGACAATGTAAATACATATACATGCATAATTGCGCCCATATATATGTACATATGTAGTTTATCACTTTATTTAATATTTTAGTCAAACGCCTGGCGTAGATGGAATCCTACCAATCTTAAAAGCAAGAAGACAGAAAAACTGCAAGTAAAGAACCGTGCTCTTACTGATGGTAATGAACAAGTTCTGGCAAAGCAAACCGTCTTTTTCGAAAATGAGGATAACAGAGCTCAAGAGCGGCACCAGTTATAACTAAACGAGCTTCAGTTAAAATATGAGTTGCTAAATTTAGAAATAGCTCTAAAAAGCTAGAAATAGAAAAGTATAATTAAGATTTTGTTATTGGATATGTAAAGAAAATGACTGAACGTTTTTTAAGTTTCTGTTTTGTTATAACTATTATATTTTTAAAGAAAACTACTGAATATTTTTTAAGATTCTGTTTTGTTATAACCATTATATTTTTAAAGAAAAATAACTGAATATTTTTTAGTTCCTCGTTATTAAGTTATTTTTTATTATATAATAATACACCTGCATTATTTTTTCCTTTTTTTCTAATATAATACTAAGTACTAAATGATTGTACTATTATGATTGTAGTTTTATAATTTGTAAATAAATGAATTAATGAAGAAAAAATTTATATACATATTATATCATACATATTATATCACTGATATACATATTATATCACTGTTGTGTCCAGTGATAATCTCATTCTCAAGGAGAGTACAGGTAAACGGCGTTTCAAGTCTCCGAAACAACGTTCTATAACATTTTGTGTACTGATTTGTTATAAAGCTTTTCAGCTTCTGTCCTTGGATTTGCTAATGGTGTCATAATGATTTCACTCCATAGCCACTATCCCCTAATATTAGATATGATCCAAATTCTCTGCTTTCAAATCTGCTAAAGATATAGCTGTCATGTTCCGATCCAGGCCATCTTGCTATCATATCTATTATTTCCATATTTGAATTGCAGATAACCTAAGCCATATAAAAGCGATTACAAAAAAAGTAAATAAAATATTTCATAATAACTCACCTATACATTAAATGAAAAATAACCTTTACGGCACCGAAAAACTTCTGCATCTAATCCATAGCTTTTATTAGTTTAGGAAATACTGCAATTTTATGAAAATTTACAAATTCACGCTATTTCTTATATCCGACGAATAGGGCATTTCCATGAATTTCTTTGATTGGTTTGCGATAGCCTTGGAAACTTTCTTTTACGACACGGCTTTCTATTGTAATTGATACGGCACAATAATCTCCAATAAAAAGCAGGAAGCTTCCGGTGGCTTAAAATCTCAAGGTCAATAGCACCATTTCGGTTGGAGGTAAGGCATTATTTCTAAAATAAATTTTAATTAATAACTATAAATATATATTGGAATATCTTACCTAGTTGTTGTAGATTTTGTGTCGATGTGCTCAAGGCTGGTAATGAAACGTGTTGCAGACTTTGCTAATCTATATCTCTGTCTGAATTCTTCATCAGTTAGATTAAAGTCGTTTCGCCGAGCAGAAAAATTTTTTTGACGAAATGAATTTTTAAATGAAAAATATTACATATTTTCTGATTAAAGTGCTAACTACCAAATTTCCTTCAGTTAAATTTAACATCAACTTTTTTGTTAAATTTTGTCAGTTAAAATTTAATCATACATTGTGTAGTACATTTTAACCAAAATTTCGCTTAAAGTTATGATAATTTTTTAATCGCAGGTGGTGAAAGCGGCCATTAGAGTTATAATTTCAATAATGTTGCGCACAAAATAATAATATTTATTAGTTTATATTTTGGGGGTTTTTTAAGCTCTTTAATTTTAATTATGTGCTAGTTTTTTTCCCCAAAATCTTACTTGTTTCAAAGCTTCTCACTTAGTAAAGTGGAAGTATAAAATAATTGTCTTTAGTTATTCTAAGAAATGTTGGGTTCCCTGATGATCTGCATTAGTCCCAGTGAAATGCGCATAGGAACTATCCAAAAACTGATCAATTTGAATGTTATAATATTTATATTATATTTAGTAGCATATCACTCTAATTTTGCAACTTTCCTTTAGCTGGCAATAGTGCATGAAGTGTTGAAAGCAATATATATATATATATATATATATATATATATAAGTAGTAGGGAACTGTATGTGCTTCGACCATTAAAAATATTAAATTTCAGCAATTAAATTTGAAATTTTTCAATTTTAATTGCCAAAATTCTCAAATTTCACAAAATTCTCAAATTTCATTTTGTGTGTGTTCGTGTGTGTATTTTTTCCCACGCTTTAATAGGGGCGCTCACATTGTTGTTTTTTTTTTTAAATAAAATGTTGGGGTAGGCGTGGGAATTTGTGTCTGTCCATATGTGACCTTGAGAATACATGTCCGTCGGTATGTGAGCGTGGGAATTTATGTCTGTCCATGTGTGACCTTGAGAATACATGTCCGTCGGTATGTGAGTGTGGGAATTTGTGTCTGTCCATATGTGACCTTGAGAATACATGTCCGTCGGTATGTGAGCGTGGGAATTTGTGTCTGTCCATATGTGACCTTGAGAATACATGTCCGTCGGTATGTGAGCGTGGGAATTTGTGTCTGTCCATATGTGACCTTGAGAATACATGTCCGTCGGTATGTGAGCGTGGGAATTTGTGTCTGTCCATATGTGACCTTGAGAATACATGTCCGTCGGTATGTGAGCGTGGGAATTTCTGTCTGTCCATTTACACTGTGTACGCCTGGTGAATAAAAAAATTTAGAAGCATTTTTAGGAATTACACTATTTAAAAAGTGTAGTAGTTATATATGGATACCCTTAATGTTTGTGGTTCGTTCCTTCTTGCTGGAGTGAGATTTTTTCTTTTATTTTTTTGCTTATTAAAATTTGGTGTGTTTACTTAAGATTTGTCGTCCAGCAATTCAGTTATTTCTTTTTTGTTTGCAATGCTTGAGTCTGGAGGAATAATTTGATTATTCTGATCTTGAAGACGTTGTGAAAAAAAAAATTACTATTGCATAAATATTGAAACTGATGTTTTGTTTATTTTATACATGACGATCATCGATGGATTTTATTTGGGGATCTGGATGGTGGTGCGATTTCTGTATTTTGTAGAATATGAATATTTATGCTATGTTTAAGTGTGTGTGTTTTTTGTGTTCTGAGTGGCGGTTGGAATGTCTGGCTGTCAGACAGTCTGTGTGTGTGACGATTGGTGAGTCTGTATGACAGTCCGCTTTCTTGCTTTCCTGGTCAGTATAAAATGTGATAAGGTGTACATATTCATGCGTACATAAATATCTACAAATTTATTTCATTTACGCATATACATACAAACAAATAATAAGCGTTTATTCTTTGTGCCCAAATATTCCCTTGACCATTTGAATGAATGAATGAACCATTGTTTAAACATATGCATTGTTTTAATTTTTATTAAAATGTAATATTTATCAAATTAGGTATATATTTTTTATTTATACCTCAATTTAAATTTGCCTCTACTACATCCGCTGCCTCTAACAACAATTGATCGTCTCCATACATTGCAAGAAAAAGAGGTATATCTATTTTTGGTAGTATTTCAACACTCAATATTTCTATTTGAGGTTTGATTGCTACCTCTCTTCGATGGTCTGTTGTGGTTGGCTGCGAAGACACCGCTAAAAAGTGATCCTCATCGCCTGTTAGCATCTCATCGTATTCTTCATTCGAAGGATTTGATGTCTCAGGTGCAGATGTTGGCTGCGAAGACACCGCTAACAAAAGTTCCTCATCTCCTTCAAGATGTTTCTCGAACTCTTCCTGTCTGGCTTTTCTTAAATACTCCTTCAAATGGTGACGCTGAAGTCTCCGATATAATGGTGTGTACCAGAAGGGCTTCATTGTACAAATAAAAGCTCAACTTCAAAATTTGATAATTTTGCTTTGAAAACTTGTGAAGCTACAAAAATTTTGTAGTTTATCAGATACCACAATGTTTTGTCCACGTAGCAGTTTCTTTTGCTACAAAATTTTGTGACGTATCTGCATGCATAAGCATGCCTCCGTATTCTGTGTATATCACATATCATAATGCTTGTTTATGTAAATATTGTCCACTTAGCAGTTTCATTCCCGTAAACATTTTGTATCGTAGAGGCATGCATAAGCATGTCCCCGTACTCTGTATATATCACATTCCGTTCAAAACTTTGTAACGTGTCTGCATGCACAAGCATATCTCTTTAATTTGTAGATATCACTTATCAAAATTTATGTTTACATAAATATTGTCTACGTAGCAGTTTCATTCCCTTAAACATTTTGTATTGTAGAGGCATGCATAAGCATGCCTCGGCATTCTGTGTATATCAGATACCACAACGTTTTGTCCACGTAGCAGTTTCTTTTCTAATTTTTTAATCTTAACCGTTTCTATCACCAGATACGCTACTTTTGCAAAGTAACGCAAAGCTACTTTGTTGGAATGAAGCGTACTATACCAAAACAAAATTTTCACGAATTTGTATTAATCTAAATTTTTAGGATAAAATTCAGTACATTTTTGTATCTAAAAGTAACAAGTCGTGACTATTAAAAAATTTCTTGTGTGTTATTAATAAATCTAAGACAGAAAATAAATACATATTCTCAAAAAACATATTATTTGTATATCAAAAAATAAGAGTGTGTCATATAATTTAAGCAAAGACAGAATTTAAATATATATATAAAAATCCTTGTAATATTACATGTTATTCAAGCAATCAATATATTTTTTAATAAAAAAGTACACTATAACCAAAATAATTTTTATAAGTGTAAATCAAAATATTTAAAAAAAAATGAGTTCATCAATTTTCAAGTGCAATATCTGTAATAAGGTATATAAATACCAAAAATCTTATTTAGAACATTGCAAAGGTCATGTTCAACCACAACAAGTGCAACAGTCGATACAACCCCCAACATCTGCGTGCAACCCCATAGCAACATATCAACAAATCGCACAGTCCATACAACCCTCAATATATGCATACAACTCAATGGTCCACAACAATTTGCAGTATCAGTATCCGGCGCAGTATCAGTACCCAGTGCAGTATCAGTACCCAGTGCAGTATCAGTATCCAGTGCAGGTACCAGCGTATCCTTTATATCCGTATCCAGTGTCAACCAACCAATTCACAGCAACTATGGAGATTCCATATCCCATTGAATATAGCGTACCTATACAGTTGCAGCAAAATAATATGCCTAATTATTACCCAAGCTATTTGCCCGTAGATAATCCTTCTCAAGACATGGATATAAGTCAAGTTATTCCACATGATCAGGCAAATACACAAAATAATGAAGTAGAAGTGGATATCTCAAATTCTGCGGATGATCTACTGTCTCAAGCTCCAAATGAATGCAAATATTATATAATAAATAGTGCTTTTAAAAATAATATTACAACATTTGGAGTTCCAGTAAATAAAGATTGTATTCTATTTGAAGATGTTATTGTGGATAATAAACATATCATCAAAGAAAGACTTGAAAATAGTCTTGCCGTACACAACATTATTAAATTTAATATTACTCTTATTGGAGAGTATATTAAAATTATAAGCGATGATATGGAATTGTGTACTATTTCTCACCGGGCAAAGATGGATCTTCTGTGCATTGGAGATGATGTTGAGGAAATTATGGCAAAGCAATTTCAAGAAATCCACAACAAAATGTCTGAATTTCAAGAACGGGATTCAGGATGGACTTTAATTAGAATTGTTCGCCTCGAAATCGCTATAAATAAGTCATCTTTGGTGAGAGGATCGAACTGGATAAGTACGCCGGAGAACTTAAAAAGTAAAAAGGCATGTATAAATGTTGAAAATAATGACATTTATTGTTTTAAATGGGCAATAATATCTGCACTGGATACATCTGATATTAAAAGACCACAACGTTGCTGCTCATACAACATTCCAGACATCAGCGCTGATATCATATGTTTGCAAAACGGAATTGAGATTGACTTCAAAAATTTAAAGTTTCCGTTGGCGTTAAAGAGTATCAGCATATTTGAAGAAAGCAATCCAAATATTAGCGTCAATGTGTTCGGATACAATGATGAAAGCAATGAGATTGTTGGACCATTCTATAACACCAAGAATGAAAAAGCTAAACATATTAATTTGTTATTATTAGAAAATGTTGAAGGATATCAGAATTATATTCTTATAACAAATATATCAAAGTAAGTAATAAAACATACATTTATTTACGTAAATATATTAATATATATTCTTATAACTTTTTTCTTTCCACAGACTTTTAAAATCTCAGACTACCAAGCACTGCAAAAAACTTGTCTTCTGTAACAGCTGCCTCCAATACACCCACAATGAGAGGACGTTAGAGCGACATAAAGAAGAATGTGGGCAAATTGTTGCGGAGCTGCCGTCTGAGGAAAATGCCGTGTTGCAGTTTAAAGACCACCAACGACAAATGGATGTACCATTTGTTGTGAATGCAGACTTTGAATGCATACTGGAGGAGGTTAATATTAGAGTAAGTGACAAAAGTAGGTATCGCAAAAAGCACATTCCTTGTGCTTTTAGTTATTATATTAAATGTAAGCATAATGATAGTTTAGATAAGTTTAAATTATATACGGGGAGGGATGCAGCAGAAAAGTTTGTAGAAAATTTGATTAAAGATTGTGAAGATATTTATAATGAATATCTAGTAAATAAAAGGGAAATGGATGCTTTAACTCCTTTCGAAAATTTTAATTTTCGAAATGCGATAAATTGTCACATTTGTCATAAATATCTAGGCAATGATAGAGTGCGAGATCACTGCCACATAAGTGGTAAATTTAGAGGAGCAGCTCATAATAGATGCAATTTAAAATTTCAAATTCCAAAACTTATACCAATCTATTTCCACAATTATTCATCTTATGACGCGCATCTTTTTGTTAAAGAGTTGGGTAAAAAATCTGACAATATAAAAGTCCTTCCGCTCAACAAAGAATTATACATATCACTATCTAGATTTTCAAAAATGACCGACAACTACAACCTTGAACTTAGATTTTTAGACACAATTCGCTTTATGCCTGAAAGCTTAGAATCTTTAGCTAATAATCTTTCAGAACAAGACTTTCACATCATTAAAAGGCAATTTAAAACAAAAAAAAGAGTTTGATCTAGTGAGAAGAAAAGGCGTCTTTCCCTATGATTTTCTTAATTCTTTTGAAAAATTGAATGTTGGTGAACTTCCAGCAAGGGAAAATTTCTTCAACCATCTCAATAATAAGGAGTGCTCGATTGAAGACTATGAGCATGCAAAAGAAGTTTGGAATGCTTTCGGCTGCAAAACCTTGCAAGATTACATGGAAGTATATTTAAAAACGGATGTTCTCTTACTTGCAGATATATTTGAAAGTTTTAGAAAGGTTTGCAAGAACATTTACCACTTAGATCCATGTCAATATTACACTGCACCAGGACTATCGTGGGATGCTATGCTAAAGTACACAAATATAGAACTAGAGCTTTTGACGGACATAGATATGTACAATTTCTTCAAGAAAGGAATACGTGGTGGACTTGTACAATGCAGTAACCAATATTCAAAGGCTAACAACAAATATCTACCTGATTTCGATAGAGAAAAGCCCTCAGAATTTATTGTGTACTTAGACGCAAATAACCTCTACGGTTGGGCTATGTCTGAGTATTTACCTTATGGTGGATTCAGATGGCTGTCAGCTGAAGAGCTAAATCTGGATCCTAAAACCATAGGGGATAATTCAAGTGATGGATATGTCTATGAAGTTACTTTAGACTGTCCTTCTCATTTGCATGACTCTCACAATGACCTACCTTTCTGTCCAGAAAATAAGAAAATTTTGCAAACAAAGCACATTAAATTAGTTGCAGATTTTTCAACAAAACAAACATATGTCATACATTATAGAGTTCTTAAACAATGTTTACAGTATGGTCTAGTTCTAAAGAAAGTGCATCGAATTCTCACCTATAAGCAATCAACCTGGTTGAAAAGTTATATAGACTTGAATACCAAACATAGGGCTACTGCAAAAAATACTTTTGAAAAAAATTTTTTCAAATTGTTAAATAATGCAGTATACGGTAAAACTATGGAGAATGTGGAAAAGAGAAAAGATGTACGAATAGTTACGAACTGGAAAAGGACAAACTGTAATCATTTAGGATCTCAAGATTGGATATCTAAACCTAATTTTCATAGTTGGTCAATATTTTCTGAGAATATGGTAGCGATTGAAATGAATAGAGTGAAAACCTATTACAATAAGCCTATATATTTAGGATTTTGTGTATTAGAGCTTTCCAAATGGAAAATGTATGATTTCCATTATGGGTACATGCAACCCAAATTCAAGTCAAACTTATCACTGAATTATATGGACACTGACTCTTTCATTTACACAGTAAAAACAGAAGACTTTTATGCTGACATAAAAACTGACCTCGACCATAAGTTTGATACATCAGATTACCCAAAAGACAATGTATATGGATTTCCTCTGGTAAACAAAAAGGTATTGGGTATGATGAAGGATGAAAATTGTGGAAAGGTAATGAAGGAATTTGTAGGATTGCGATCAAAAATGTACTCTTTTAGTGTGCAACATCAAAGTGATATTAAAAAATCTAAAGGAGTAAAGAAGTGCATTCTTAATAATTATAGTATAGCTTCATATAGAAATTGCTTATTCAATAAGTCGACTGTGTATGATGATATGCTAACATTTAAATCAATAATTCATCAAATTTATACAAATGAAATAAATAAAGTAGTATTAAATTATGCAGACGATAAAAGAAAAATAAGAAGTGATAAGATGAGTACATATGCATGGTATCATTTTCGAATCGAGGAAACTAATCCTGATTATGAACTTGACATGCTACTGTGGGAAATTTCAAGACTAGAAGAGGAAGAAGCAGTGCTATAACTGTATCCCTATTTTTAAGTAATAATTTTTATGTTTATTTAAGTAGTTAAATCTATTAATAAGTAAAAAAAATTGTTGTATTGTTAAGAGAAATAAACAAAAAAATTGTACAAATATATTTAAAATGAAAAAACATTCAGAATTTGTTTTATTTTGTTTGGTGATTTATTATTTAGTTTCATCGAAATATTGCATAATATGAATTAATTAAATGATTTATCATCATTTTTCTTAAGTAAAATACGGAGCACCGGCAGGTATCTGGCCCCTCCTCACAATCTGGATGGCTCCATGGACAAGACTTAAAGTGACCATCGTCCTTGTCCTCATCTTCCATTATACCAAAATCATCATTTTCATTCAACATATCGAGGAACATTTTCACCATTTCCATGTGTTCGTATATTACACATCTCTCAAAATCAACTAAGAATTGTGCGAGCTTGTTTCTAATGTCACTCATGATTTTATGAAATATTTTATACTATTACTAAAATTTACTTCCGATCTTTTTGACTGTTAGTTCTCTACTAATAATTGTTTTCAACGAACCAGTACTAAGATGTATGTTACGAAATTAAAAAAAAAACGATGTCAGCGTTTTTAGTCCAGAAAATAATTTAAAATTCGACTCAAAAAAATGAATACGTATATATGACATCTCTCTATCCTTTTCCAACTACTTAGTTTTAAATACTTATATATATATATATATATATATATATATATATATATATATATATATTTAATTTTTCCTCACTTCGTCTTTTGTCAAAAATAAAACAAAAAAATCATTGTATAATGATTTTCTGTTAAGCTTCTTACAGTCTAGAAAGCTAAAATCGAGATTAGTTTGCAATAAAAGTTCAAAGCTATAAGTTGTGAAAAATTTCTACCGCAATGGATCTAGTGGAAAAATTTAATTCGTACAATACAAAATCCTTAATCCATATAAAGGATCTAGATGAATTATCCATACACACTATCGTACGTGCAAAGCGAGTAACAACAAAGTATGGGGAAACAGTTCAACTTGAGCTGGAAAACCACATAATGTTTCTCCCCAACCGATACAATGCATTGACCAATGCAGAATTAGAAGATCTTTCGAATAATAAATATCGACTACAAAGAAAAGGAGAGCGAAACCTGATCTTAGAAAGCGAGATGAACGAGTTTTTAATACCAAACTCCCAGTACCCCGTTTGGCAGTAAAAAATATGTTATGTTCATATATTTTGTAATTAACAAGAAAAAAAAATAATAATAATAAAAAAGAAAATGTTTTTAAATATGTATGTATATAAATATATATGATTGTGTTTTATTTAATATCTCTGGTTATATCATAAAGAAATTTCAAACATAAGTGACCGCAATTATATGTATTAAAGTTTTGATATTGATTGTAGTTGTAGTGAATATTTCTACCTAAATATTTGATTAATTCTAGAGGAGGTTGTAAATTTCCAAAGCTGCCGAAATATTGTTTTTCATTCTGGTTCCTATAGTATGCTACCCAATGAGTACCTGGGCCTGTTGATAAATCCAAATTGATTATTCCACACTCTACAGTCTTTGGTCGTTTTGGTAGTGAATCCAACATATAAACTCCTCTAAAGTGTGGAATATATTTTGAAAATTTTTTTAGATCAAATTCTGATAATGGTCTGTTGGGTAGCATTTCTAATAGTTTTTTGAATGATCTTTACAAACAAGTCCATAACCGTTTTTATATGGTTTAAGGTACAGTCCTTCTCCCACAGCAAAAGACTCCATTGCCTTATTGTGTCTGGTGGCTTCCTCAAGTTGTTTTTTTGCATTCTTTGTTGCATTTACAGCTTTGGCTATAGCGGCACATCCAGTTGCTAGACTACCAAGTGCACCTAGAGCAGTTAGAATCGGTATTATGGGCAAAAAACCACCAATTTTTGGAACATTTATAATACGCGGTATTATAACACGAGCTTTTTTCCCCTTAAGAGATTTACTGATAGCTAGAATTAATATCTTGTGGTTTTTCCTTCTTCAATATCTTTGTTGCTGATTTAATTGTTTTATGAAACAGATTTTTGTCATTTATACGAATTCGTCGTGATGGTCTTTTCACTGTATTCCTTTTCTTTGCTTCAACACCCATACCAAGTTTAGTTTTTGTTTCATTGCGTTGGTGACTATATATGAAAATGTTTTTTCTGCAAGATCACTATCTTTTGAAAGAACTCTTTCCCAAGCCGTATTTTCAAGAATTTTGTCAGCTTGATGTCTGCTGTTTAAGTCCTTATTTTTCGAGTAAGCAATATCGTGATTTTTGCAAGCAGCATCCAATAAGTTCATTCCTTTATCTCCTCTATCTAAACGCTTTTGTAATCTTGTGCCAGGTTCACAATACTGGTATCCAGGAAGATGTAATTCAAAAGGTAGAGAATTTATTGCTTTATTTAGTAAACCTTCTCCAACGATTGTTTGTTTGTGACTAAAATTTTTGTTATAAAGTACAACCATATTAATTTAATCTACAATAAAAGATAATGTTTGCAAGTTTAGCAAGTAGTTATTAAAATGCGCTTCATAAGACAACATAAAAATATTTTAGTTCGTTATGCTGATATTTGTTTAAATGACAGTAAAAAAATAAGACATAGTTCCTTGTTACCAAATTCTATTCGAGCATTAATAGTTGGTCCTTCAAATTGTGGGAAAACTAACATAATGATTAGTTTGCTGGAAAGTCCTAATGGTCTCAAGTTTGAAAATATTTACTTGTACTCAAAATCTTTATATCAACCTAAATATAAATACCTAAAGATATTAATTTCACCAATTAAGGGAATTGGATACTACACATTCGCAGATAACGAGTACGTTGTTCCTCCTAGTGAAGCAAAAAGCAATTAAATTATGATTTTTGATGATGTTGCATGTGAAAAACAAAACAATATACGTGCATATTTTTGTATGGGTCGTCATAAGAAAGTAGACTCATTTTACTTGTGTCAGACTTACACGCGGATTCCAAAACATTTGATAAGAGATAATGCTAATGTAATTATTATGTTTAAACAAGATGCGACAAATATGAAACATGTATATGATGATCACGTTGCCAGCGACATGAACTTTGAAATGTTTCAACGAATTTGTAGAGGATGTTGGAAGGAAAAATACGGATTTTTGGTGATAAGTAAAGATAATGAACTAAACAATGGTCGTTATAGAAAGTCATTTGATTACTTCATCATAATATAATTTACTGTTCATCAAATGCACCCTGCAGTATTTAATCTGACTTCAAACTTTATACATGTGATTATTGTAACTGATCAGATAAGCAGATCTGATACCTGATAAACTGACCTGATACCTGTTAAACTGACCTGATAAGCTGATCTGATACCTGTTAAACTGACCTGATAAGCTGGTCTGATACCTGATAAACTGACCTGATAAGCTGATCTGGTACCTGATAAACTGACCTGATAGCTGTTAAATTGACCTGATAACCTGATCTGCTTCCTATTGAACTGACCTGATAGCTAAAATGAATGAACAAATACAAGAATGACAGTTTTAAATAAGCAACACTGGACTACAACAATTTTATTGCGTCAATATTGACTGATTTTCATTCATACAACAGTATCCCGAATGTGGATGTCTACAACAATATATTTTATATCGGTGAACTTGTAATTGAAATACCGATCGGATCTTATGAATTAAATGATATAGTTGACTATATAGAAGAACAATACAAACGATATAGACCAGAAAACAAAATTTTGATTGAAGCTAATAACAATACAATGCAAGTCAAAGTCAGCAGCTCTAAAGAACCAATATATTTTAATAAAGAAAATACAATAGGTAGACTTTTAGGATTCAATAGCAGAATATTAACGCCAAACAAAGAACATTACTCTGATCTTCCAGTGAATATCTTTAAGGTGAATCTCTTGAGGATTGAAAGCAGTATTGTGGTTAATACTTATATGAATAATTCTAAAGCTCATACACTACATGAATTTCCGATTAATGTACCGGCTGGATATAAAATAGTTTAGATTCCCAAAAATCTTATTTCTTTGCCAGTAAACTCCAGAGAGATAAGTTCACTAGCTCATCGCGTGGTTGATCAAAACGGCGACTTAATTAATTTCAGAGGTGAGGAAATTACAATACGAATACATTTAAGGACAACTAAATAATGATAATATACAACACGAGTATATCGAAGAATACTACAGCAACATCTAATTCTAAAACGTTACAATCTAAGCAACAATTGAAAAGATCTGTTCGTCAAAAATCGCTTACAGAAGCAAACAAGAGTTTTCTCAAGTCACTGAACTTTAAATTGAAAACAAAATGAGTTCAATAATAGACGTTTTAGATAAACCAATATCTGACGAAAATATCAAAAAGGATTATCACACATACATACCATACCTTCAGTCTTTTAACAACAACGATGAAATAAGAATTTCAATACAAAACCAAGATCTATATGTGTTACCCAGTGAAAGCTATATATATGTGGAAGGACTTGTTGTAGACGAAAAAACATCGAAATCTACACCCAACTTTCAGTTGAAAAATAATTTTGTTGCATATCTCTTTGATGAAATCCGCTATGAACTGAATGGTATTGAAATTGATCATACAAGATATTTGGGAGCCACCAGTACCATAAAAAATTTGGTTTCTTTATCACCTACGGAAAGCGTTGTGTTGCAAAATGCTGGATGGAATAAACTTGATGAAATAGATCTTCAAAATGGAAATTTTAATTTCTATGTACCACTCAAACTTCTTTTAGGATTCGCTGAAGACTACAATGAAGTTTTATTAAATGGTAAACATGTATTGATACTCTTGCGTAATAAGAACGATGAAGATCTTGTACACTCGAATGTTTCCACCGAGAAAGCAAAACTTACAATTTCACTAATATCATGGAGAATTCCACATGTTCAATTATCTGATCATAGTAAATTGAATATGATCAAAATACTTAATAATGGTGCTGCTATACCAATGGCATTCCGTAGTTGGGATTGTCATATGAATCCACACCTTAATACAGGAACCAATCACATATGGAATGTTAAATTGGCCGCTAATAAAGAACGCCCTCGTTTTGTCTTGATTGCCTTTCAACAAGAAAACAAGTTTTTTCATTGTGATCTTACTAACTTAAAAGTACATTTAGACTCAACCTCTTACCCATATGACGATCTTAATATAAAATTCAAAAATGAGCGCTATGCGATTCTATATGATATGTATCTAAGATTCCAACAAAGCTACTACATGAAACAACCCCAACCTCTTCTAACAGGTCAAGAGTTTAAAAATAACGCTCCAATTATTGTAGTTGATGTCAGTCACCAAAACGAAACGCTCAATACCGGACCAATCGACATAAAAATTGAATTTGAAACAGCAACAAATATTCCAGCAAAAACATCAGCTTACTGCGTTCTTATTCATGACCGCGTAATAGAATACATACCAATAAAAGGTCAAGTCCGGAAGCTCTTATAAATTAAATAACATGGATGGTGATATTGTTTTTGTAGACTTGCAAGGTTTCAAAACTAATTCAAATGACTTCATCGCAAAAGAACTAGCTGTAGTTTTCAGCAACAAGGAATGGTTCAATTTCATCATAAAACCTCCTTTTGATTTCGCATGTTTATCAGCCAAAAAACAGAGAGAAGCAGTTTGGTTAACAAAAAACTATCATCATATTAACTGGAATGATGGATCAGTCTCATTTCAAAGCGTTTGCAAGTTTTTAAAATCGAATATAAGAAATTCACAAATATATGTTAAGGGGGGAGAGAACAAAAAATGGCTGGAAAAAATTATTCATCAAACAGTTTATAACATTGAAGACATTGGCTGCATTAATTTCAAACAAATGGAAACTAAGCATTCCATATATCTCTATTGTAGCTATCACGACTATGGTGTTTGTGCCTTAAGGAATGCAATTTTACTTAAAAATGAAAGTGTTAACAAACTTTTAAATAAATGCTTATAAAAATTAAAATAAATGTCTTTTTATTTCAAACAAAAAACCTACATACATATTTATTTTTTTCAGAGAACACACAAACAAACATACACAATGGTTCATTCATTCATTCAAATGGTCAAGGGAATATTTGGGCACAAAGAATAAACGCTTATTATTTGTTTGTATGTATATGCGTAAATGAAATAAATTTGTAGATATTTATGTACGCATGAATATGTACACCTTATCACATTTTATACTGACCAGGAAAGCAAGAAAGCGGACTGTCATACAGACTCACCAATCGTCACACACACAGACTGTCTGACAGCCAGACATTCCAACCGCCACTCAGAACACAAAAAACACACGCACTTAAACATAGCATAAATATTCATATTCTACAAAATACAGAAATCGCACCACCATCCAGATCCCCAAATAAAATCCATCGATGATCGTCATGTATAAAATAAACAAAACATCAGTTTCAATATTTATGCAATAGTAATTTTTTTTTTCACAACGTCTTCAAGATCAGAATAATCAAATTATTCCTCCAGACTCAAGCATTGCAAGCAAAAAAGTAAAAAAAAAAACACTGAATTGCTGGACGACAAATCTTAAGTAAACACACCAAATTTTAATAAGCAAAAAAATAAAAGAAAAAATCTCACTCCAGCAAGAAGGAACGAACCACAAACATTAAGGGTATCCATATATAACTACTACACTTTTTAAATAGTGTAATTCCTAAAACTGCTTCTAAATTTTTTTATTCACCAGGCGTACACAGTGTAAATGGACAGACAGAAATTCCCACGCTCACATACCGACGGACATGTATTCTCAAGGTCACATATGGACAGACACAAATTCCCACGCTCACATACCGACGGACATGTATTCTCAAGGTCACATATGGACAGACACAAATTCCCACGCTCACATACCGACGGACATGTATTCTCAAGGTCACATATGGACAGACACAAATTCCCACGCTCACATACCGACGGACATGTATTCTCAAGGTCACATATGGACAGACACAAATTCCCACGCTCACATACCGACGGACATGTATTCTCAAGGTCACATATGGACAGACACAAATTCCCACGCTCACATACCGACGGACATGTATTCTCAAGGTCACATATGGACAGACACAAATTCCCACGCCTACCCCAACATTTTATTTAAAAAAAAAACAACAATGTGAATGCCCCTATTAAACCGTGGGAAAAAATACACACACGAACACACACAAAATGAAATTTGAGAATTTTGTGAAATTTGAGAATTTTGGCAATTAAAATTGAAAAATTTGAAATTTAATTGCTGAAATTTAATATTTTTAATGGTCGCAGCACATACAGTTCCCTACTACTTATATATATATATATATATATATATATATACATATATGGCATGCAATAAGTTTGGGTAACGCTCCCCTCATAATTCCACTGATGTTAAAAATAATTGATTTTAGATCTCAGTAATTCGTCAAGTGTTCTAAAACGGAAATGTTAACCCTTTGACGCATATGGGACACCGGTGTCCCAACTGCTTAACACGTGTTTTCTTTCACATTTAACGATTTTTTGTAATCATTGGCAAAACTAATCGGTTATTTATACACAAAACTTTATTTTGCTTAAAGGTTGGTATCACTGATCGGGAAAAGTATAGCTAATAATTCAATTTTGTTTTTGGTAATTTGGAAAGTTTTTTTTATTCTTGCAAATAAGTTTGTAATACTTAGGTGCAGTTTTCAAAGCAGCCGGCGTCCCAATATGCATAAAAGGTCGAGATTGTGGATATCTTCCCTATAGTGTTTTATGTGTTCTTATTTGAAAAAAATTTTAGATATAAGCCTATAAAATTAACAGAATATTCCGTTTGAATGATAACGAAGTAGAAGAATATCAAATGGCTGATAATAGCGACACTGAAGATGGCCTCATTTTGGATGAAGAAGACCAGTCATTTTTAGAACAAGACAATCAAGCTGGGATCTCCGAAGTCATCATTGAACCTGATCATCAATCACAGTCTATTCAAGGTGAATTCGACTCATCCTCAAACTCTTTCATGGTTTCTGATGTCACAGAGCATAACAAAGCTGCACAGAATATTAATTCCATCTCAACTAATTCTTCATTGCCCGAACTTGTCTCTAAATTTAATTGGAAAAGTATTTCATATAGTCCTTATAGTTTTTCTGACACTGGTTTTGAATTTAGTAAGATAAATATTCTTGAAGGTGCAACGAGCATGACAGCTGTTGAAGTATTTGAGGCAGTTACAAATATGAACTCGTTGATTGAAAATATAGTAATACCAGAAACTATACGCTATGCACATAACCATGGAACTATGTTTACATCAAATATTCGAGAAATGACTGCTTTTATAGGTATGCATTATGTTATGGGTTACCATGTGCTACCTACCATGAGAAGCTATTGGTCCACTGAACCAGATATGGGTCTACAATATATAGTTTCTATTATGGCTCTTTCAAGGTTTGAGGAGCTAAGGAGACATTTACATTTCAATAATAATGAGTCTCAACCACCACCTACATCGCCAAGCTTTGATCGAGCATATAAAATAAGACTGGTAATCGATCACAAAAACTCAATCAATTGATGAACACATAGTCAAATTCAAAGGTCGTAATATAATGAAGCAATATATGCAAAATAAACCAGTGAAGAGAGGGTTCAAAATTTAGTGCCGTGCTGACGCTAAGACTGGTTATTTATTTCAGTTTGATTTATATACGGGTAAGAAGCTAACAGGACCAGAAATAGGATTAGGAGAATCTGTCGTTTTTCACCTTACACAGCAGCTAGTGGGACTTGGCTGTGAAATTTATTTTGATAATTTTTTCAATTGCCCTTTGCTTCAATATAACCTAGCAAAACAAAGCATAAAATCACGCGGCACTGTTCGATTACAGCGGAAACATATTCCTAAAAATTTTCCGCTTGATAAAGATATGAAGAGAGGTGATATTTATGCCACTAGCTTCGAAGGAATTTCGTTCATCAAATGGATGGATAACAGAGCTGTCCACCTTCTCACAAATTTCTAATCGCCAATACCCTTCACAAAGTGAAACGAAAACAAGTCGGATCAGGTAAATGTTTGGAGATTAAATGTCCTGATATTGCTCATAAATACAACCAAAATATGGGAGGAGTAGATCTAATGGACCAGAAAAAAGTCACATACAAAGTTGACAAAAAATCTAAAATAAAGTACTATTTGCGACTTTTTTTGATATACTTGATATTGCAATGAACAATGCTTATATTGTGTACGAAAAGCTGCATTCGGAAAATTAAAGGCAAACACAAACTTCACTTGAATTCAGACAAGCTGTAGCTAAAGCAATGATTGGCAGTTTTTCTATCAGAAAGCACGCCTTACCATCAACATCGATAACAAAAAACGGATCCACAATATAGCACAGAAACAGTCTATACCTCCACATGTAATGGAAAAAGCAACTTCACGAAAAAGATGTGTGCAATGTGCTAAGAATGGTGTAGAAAATCGAACCAATAATATATGTGACATATGTAACGTGCACTTATGCTTCACAGCAAACAGGAATTGTTTTGTAGATTTTCATTCATAAAATAATCAATAAAATCTTTTAAGATATTAATTATTTAAATTATAATATATTACTTCAATTTTAAAATGTTTATATTAGCACTAATACGAATTTCTCAGTTCAGAGATTTTCCACCCTTGAAGCATATTGCATATATATACACATATATATATATATATATATATATATATATATATATATATATACATATATATATATATATATATATATATATATATATAATTGTTAATAAATTGAGATTTTATTTTTAATTTTACCTTATAAATACTTTCATTGTTATCCAAAGGATTTCTAATTGTATACAGGTGTAGAAAAATAAAATAGAGTCATATCGAATACAAGT
>OY776281.1:15323943-15328943 GCA_963675445.1 Linnaemya vulpina
ACGGGCCAATTCTGACTAAAGCAGTGAATACAAGACTATATTTCGAATTCGAAATATTTCGGCATAACAGTGCCGAATTTTTCTGATCTGTATTAGTACACTGTTGTGTTAGCTGTTGTCAGCTTAGTTCATTAACGAAGGTACAGCACTCGTCGCTGAAAATTACCGACAGATATTTTATTTAAAATCACAATAACGCGCCCCCTTTCGTCGTTACTGTAGTAAAAACTATCCGGCGCACAATGGACCATTTCGCGAGAAGACGGTCAAAAATATATAAATTTTTACCGGATTGGAATTTCGATACGCGGTTTTTTTTGTTTACTAGGCTTTAAGTTAAGGTACAAACCTTTGAAATCGAAAATTTGAAAAATAGTTATGATGGATTTAAAAGGAATTTTAATATTTTGCTATTTTTGGTACAAAAGTAACACATTAAAACTTGTTATAAAAGTTTGTCTTACACACAGCCTGATATTTTAAATCAAATATACAACTTATCTTATTAAGAAATAAAAATTTTGTCAGAAAGTGCTAACCTTTGGCCCATGTGAAATTGTTAATACGAAAGGTCAAAGGCTCGTTTCTCGAGCAAGTTGGAACTAAAATTTTTTTTATTAAGTAGCATAAGCATAGCAAACATTGATTAAATTTACTTTAGATAAAAACGTTTTGATGAAGAATACGTAGGTTTCTATTTAAGATCATAATGGTTATTATATTTAAACTTTTGTGACAAATTTTTAAATATAAAATGGATAAAAATAACGAAAAATAAAATGATAAAAATAACGATGCTTTGAGCAACTATTATTACTTAAACAATTTCAGTAACTTTTTTTCTAAATTTCCTTAATTTTCATCTTTTAGAGGTAGTTGAATTTGTTATTTTGTTTTTGCTTTCTTTTTCTTCATTTTCCTTTCCTTTTTTCACTGTTTCGCCTAACGAATCAAAATCCAAATCATAACCTAATTTAAGAATATGCGCCATAAAACGTATTTTCGCATGAAGAGAGGTCAATCCAAATACGTATGCTGCCTTAAAACTATAATCTTCTGGAATGAGATGCCTTAATTGACTTGATGTCTTTTGGCATATAACGCAGTTTGACGATGCTTTTGTATAAGTTAAAGCTTGTGAAACTTTTCTTCGATTTTCTTCAACTATGACATCGTTTGTTTCTTTTTTCAATGTAAATTTTATTGGTCTGCGATACTTTGTTCTTGAGGGTATTTCTACTTCCATACATCAATTTCTGTTGCTCTGCTGGTTGATGGCTCTAACCCGGTATAACTTTTTGTTAAGCGCAATAAAACGAAAGATACCATATATAAGTCAGCATCTGATGTATATTCGGCATTGCATTGCTTTTATTGTCTTTGACCAGCGGACCCATCACATCCCCATTTAGAATTTAAAGTAATACTGGCATTTGCAAGATTTTCAAGCGATCAGCATCTAGCGTATTTAACAACCGCCCGGCAGTGCGTTCAAGATCTTGCAAATTAATTTTTGCTAAAGTGGAAGTTACAGTTATAGTAGTTTGTGTGGGTAAACATTCTTTTTTGACAGAGACTAAATCCCTATGGGAAAATCGCCGGTCTCTTACAAGTGTCCAACAATAATCTGCCAACATTGATAGACTTCATTTGCCCTGGTATAGTTTTTCTTTGCTGGAAATATCCTGATTGAACCTTTCGCCGTGTTCGTCGCTAACGGCTTCTAGATTCACGAGAAAGTAATCGAGGTGGGAGTGTAGAAAAATTATTTTGAATGACATATTACAACCTAATACTTGATACTTCGAAAGTAGTTCTCCTGTCAGATCTTTGAAGTTACTTGCTTTGTGGTTCCCCAAAATATTTTTGCCACATTTTTAAAACTTTTATAAGCAGATCTCCCTAACAAACTTAACTTGTCTTCGAATATGTTATCCTTTAATAATTCCTTGATCTGAGGTGCGTCACTAACTTTATGAAACTTTTCTCTTCAAGTACGCAAAACTTGAGCGATTAATTATTAATATTATTGCATCATAAAAAGTATATATATATATATATATATATATATATATATATTTATATATATATATATATATATATATATATATATTTATAGATATATATAGATATATTTATAGTTTTATATTTATATATATATATATATATATATATATATATATATTTATATGTTTATATATACACATCTATATATATATATATATATATATATATATATATATATATATATATATATATATATAAATATATTTATTTGTTTATATATACATATATATATATATATATATATATAAATATATATATATAAATATATATATATATATGTATATATATATATATATATATATATATATATATATATTTATATATATATATATATATATATATATATATATATATATATTTGGTGATGGACATAGTTTATCCGATAAATAAGAATAGCTTAGGGTTTCGTTGAATGTGTGCTATTTATTTAAACTAAACTTAAATTTACTTAAATACAAAATGTAATTGAGTTACTTATGAAGACGATCTTAAACGTGTTGTCGTGTCGAAAGGAACGAAAGAATTCAACTTTTTATGTTCGTATTGTTGCAGAACATAAATGTCATTTTCTAGCACCCGAGTAGTTGGTGCATCGAGTAGCCGGTATCACAACGGTGATGCCACATATATATGCTTTTACATACATGTATAAAAATATATATATATATATATATATATATATATACATATATATATATATTTATATATATATACACACACATATATATATATATATATATATATATATATATATATACACGCTTATACATACATGTATAAAATGATTAATATTAAATTTTCTTAAGGTTATCAAAGTTGCATAACAAGTGGCGGTAACAAGGAGAAAATAATTAAAGACAATATGCTGCCAATACGGGGTTTACAGTGGTCGGCATATTTATTTTGACAAAGTATAGTGAAGAATTGTTTTATTGTTTTCTAATATTGAAATTCCTATAACGGCACAGTTATCATGATATTTTCTTTACACTAATTCTTAGGTATACGTATGCAAAATATTTTGTTAAAATCTTTAACCATTCTCATTCTGAAGGGAGAAATGCAATTTGGTACAAGAATTTATAACGGCATAATTATTTTGTGTTATAAATTTATACAAAGCGGTCGTTGTTGAGTATTAAGTATTAACATTCGATGAAAGATAAATAAAAAAAATTATTTTATTTTGTAAATATGGGAAAAATAGCGGAATTAACTAACACCGTCAGGAGTGAAATTATAACCAAGTATAATCTTGGAATATCTATAACAAATATTGCCAAGGAGTGCAATATACCTCGACAACCCGTTTATTATCAAATAAATAAATGTAAAGAAACAAAATCTGTCATGAATTTGCCTCGAACAGGAAGAAAACTGAAAACAACGGCAGTGGAAGATCGACAAATTATCAGAAAATTTAAACCTAATCCAGGTTTGACACCCAAAGCCGCTGTGTTGGAATGGAATTCGAACTGTGATAGTTATTTAAGCGAAAGAACAGTTCGACGATGTCTAAAAAAAGCCAATATTAATACATATGTAGCAAGATCAATTCCATGTATAGCCCCAAGGAACCAAATTAAGAGGTTAGAATTCGCAAATCGTCTTATCATTCTGTCAAATCGTCTTATGGATCGACGAAAGTACTTTCGAGTATCACTCGTCAAAGAAAAAAGTTTTTGTTAGACTAGACCAAAAAACTCGAAAAAAATCGCACCTGTTGTCGAAAAAGTTAGTCATGGAGGTGGCACTATCGATGAACCAAAACCAATATTTGAAAATTTTAAATGAGCACGCATTTCCTTCTGGCAATAGGTTGATTAGACCGTCATTTATTTTCAACAGGACAATGCGCCTTGCCACAAGAGTAAAATTATTAAGACATTTTTGACAGAAAATTGCATTGAAACTTTGGATTGGCCACCCCAAAGTCCACATTTGAATGTGATTGAGAATGTTTGGTCATATATAAAGCGCCAAAGAACCGCAGATCTGATAAGAACCAGGGAAGTAGGACGTACCAACAAAATACATTCAAAACTTGATCGATTCAGTTCCTAAAAGACTCCGGAAAGTCATTACCGCTAAAGGAGGATACACATTTTATTAATATTAAAAATATCTAAAAGTATTATAAAAGTTGGAATAACATATTTTCGTTTAAAGAGTTAAAATACTATATGTCAAAATACTTATGCCACCCCCTAAATTTTTAAATTAATTGCATAGAATGCAAATTTAATCTAAGAAGTTAAGATTTTATTTTTTTAGTTATTAAATAAATGCTAATTTCATTTAAAATAAAATTTGGAATTTTTAATTTTTTGGAAATTTGAAAAAATCCAAAACGGTGAAATTTCTCAGGTGCCAAAATGGACATGCCGACCACTGTATCTGTAGAAGCACGAGCATGACAGAAGAAAAATTTCTAGATGTTGTACTAATGAAGATCAAAATTTTTTTTATTATGCACATCAGGTCGCTATATGTCCAATAACATTGCTATGCAAAAAATAATGTGTTGTCTCTCCTTTAAATAAAACTATGTGCACTATATGGATTTTGCGGCGCTAAACTCGAATCCGTTTTTGTTTTTTTTCAATCAGGTCGAGATTTTTTTATGGGCGTGGCAATTTTTTGCTTCTGAATTAGTCAGGTACGTAGGCATTTTTCACTCTAATTCGAGAACGAGTCATCCGAATTTAAAAAGAAAAACACGTGAAGATGTGTAACAAAATTGTACTTATTTTAGTCAAATACAATTTTCTTTATCTCTTATCGTTCTTATCTTTTGTAACAGTGACTCAAAAGTCTTAATACTTCACTTTTGTACCCAAAAAAGTATAAAAATTAAAATGCATTTTAAATTCATCATAACTATTTTTCTAGTCGATATTAAAGATTTATACCTTAACCATAGCTGCCGTTTT
>OY776281.1:15333943-15411443 GCA_963675445.1 Linnaemya vulpina
ACTTAAAACTTTATTTAGTGTTATTACTTTAACAAGTAAAATATGAAAAAATGTATACCTACTATAATTTTCGGAAAAAAGTAATCAAAATGAAAAAAATATTCACATCTTCACATTGGGAAAAAAATACCAATTTTGGTTAGAAATAACTAAAAACGGCAGCTATGGTTAAGGTATAAATCTTTAATATCTACTAGAAAAATAGTTATGATGAATTTAAAATGCATTTTAATTTTTATACTTTTTTGGGTACAAAAGTGAAGTATTAAGACTTTTGAGTCACTTTTACAAAAGATAAGAACGATAAGAGATAAAGAAAATTGTATTTGACTAAAATAAGTACAATTTTGTTACACATCTTCACGTGTTTTTCTTTTTAAAATCGGATGACTCGTTCTCGAGTTAGAGTGAAAAATGCCTACGTACCTGACTAATTCAGAAGCAAATAATTGCCACGCCCATAAAAAAATCTCGACCTGATTGAAAAAAAAACAAAAACGGATTCGAGTTTAGCGCCGCAAAATCCATATAGTGCACATAGTTTTATTTAAAGGAGAGACAACATATTATTTTTTGCAGAGCAATGTTATTGGACATATAGCGACCTGATGTGCATAATAAAAAAAATTTTGATCTTCATTAGTACAACATCTAGATATTTTTCTTCTGTCATGCTCGTGCTTCTACAGATACAGTGATCGGCATGTCCATTTTGGCACCTGAGAAATTTCACCGTTTTGGATTTTTTCAAATTTCCAAAAAGTTAAAAATTCCAAATTTTATTTTAAATGAAATTAGCATTTATTTAATAACTAAAAAAAATAAAATCTTAACTTCTTAGATTAAATTTGCATTCTATGCAACTAATTTAAAAATTTAGGGGGTGGCATAAGTATTTTGACATATAGTATTTTAACTCTTTAAACGAAAATATGTTATTCCAACTTTTATAATACTTTTAGATATTTTTAATATTAATAAAATGTGTATCCTCCTTTAGCGGTAATGACTTTCCGGAGTCTTTTAGGAACTGAATCGATCAAGTTTTGAATGTATTTTGTTGGTACGTCCTCCTTCCCTGGTTCTTATCAGATCTGCGGTTCTTTGGCGCTTTATATATGACCAAACATTCTCAATCACATTCAAATGTGGACTTTGGGGTGGCCAATCCAAAGTTTCAATGCAATTTTCTGTCAAAAATGTCTTAATAATTTTACTCTTGTGGCAAGGCGCATTGTCCTGTTGAAAATAAATGACGGTCTAATCAACCTATTGCCAGAAGGAAATGCGTGCTCATTTAAAATTTTCAAATATTGGTTTTGGTTCATCGATTGGAACCAAGTCTCCCAAGCCTTTATATGCTATACAGCCCCAGAACATGACTGTGCCACCTCCATGACTATTTCTATGACGAGTGATACTCTAAAGTACTTTCGTCGATTCATAAGACGATTTGCCAGAATGATAGGGGCTTGTCCACGTATCTGTTTGCGAATTCTAACCTCTTAATTTGGTTCCTTGGGGCTATACATGGAATTGATCTTGCTACATATGTATTAATATTGGCTTTTTTTAGACGTCGTCGAACTGTTCTTTCGCTTAAATAACTATCACAGTTCGAATTCCATTCCAACACAGCGGCTTTGGGTGTCAAACCTGGATTAGGTTTAAATTTTCTGATAATTTGTCGATCTTCCACTGCCGTTGTTTTCAGTTTTCTTCCTGTTCGAGGCAAATTCATGACAGATTTTGTTTCTTTACATTTATTTATTTGATAATAAACGGGTTGTCGAGGTATATTGCACTCCTTGGCAATATTTGTTATAGATATTCCAAGATTATACTTGGTTATAATTTCACTCCTGACGGTGTTAGTTAATTCCGCTATTTTTCCCATATTTACAAAATAAAATATTTTTTTTTATTTATCTTTCATCGAATGTTAATACTTAATACTCAACAACGACCGCTTTGTATAAATTTATAACACAAAATAATTATGCCGTTATAAATTCTTGTACCAAATTGCATTTCTCCCTTCAGAATGAGAATGGTTAAAGATTTTAACAAAATATTTTGCATACGTATACCTAAGAATTAGTGTAAACAAAATATCATGATAACTGTGCCGTTATAGGAATTTCAATATTAAAAAACAATAAAACAATTCTTCACTATACTTTGTCAAAATAAATATGCCGACCACTGTAAATCCCGTATTGGCAGCATATTGTCTTTAATTATTTGCTCCTTGTTATCGCCACTTGCAGTGCAGCTTTGATAGCCTTAAGAAAATTTAATATCAATCATTTTACTTTGTGTAATTATCGATAATAATTTGCTATAGTGGTGAGCTTTATGTTAATGTCAGTTTTACTTTTTTCTGTTGAAGTTTATGCAAAGCCAAAGAGATATTTTCCAGGCGCAAAAATGGTATATTTAAGGCCACTGTTAGAAGAAAATGGCGTCAGAATCAAAGAGCTCTCGCATGAATAGTGAAAAAGGCTTGCTCCCATTACATACAAAAAAAGTTCGTATATAGTTTATTTGTGTTACCTAAAAATTACCCTAACTTTATTGTAGGAATTTCAACATCAACAACTTCATCTAAATAAATACTTTGTTTTTTTATAACTTTAAAATTGATGTTAAAAATCTATTGGAACAGGGTGCTTGGTCTGCTTCGCCCAATAACACTCCTCATGGTACAAAATTTATCCTCCAATTTTTTTTTTGCTCTTATCTTTCTGCAGCATGCTACAAATTGTAATATATTGTTGAATCGCCTTATTAGTTCCAAATCTACACGTGTGATACATGCTGCAGCTTCTAATCTGAACAAAATCTCCTTGCAGTATTTCTATCATTTGTCTTTCCTTCTCCTTGCATTGGCTGTCGATCCTTAGACCTGGATTTAAGTACTTTTCTTGAATTTGTTGTTTTCGTTTCTTCCTTTTTTTCACTTTCCCTATTTTCTCTCACTGTTTTGCATAACGGGCCAAAATCCAAACGTAGTCTCGCATGCTGCTTTAAAACTATCATTTTCTGGAATGCGATAGATTAATTGACTTGATGTCTTTTGAAATATAACGCAGCTTGATGATGCTTTTGTATCAGTTAAAGCTTGTGTAAATTTTCCATCCATCATTGTGAGACATATTCTAAAATTTACTTCGATCTTTTGGTCATCAATCTTTTATTTCGGACTTCTTTAATTATAACATCTTTTGTTTCTTTTTTGAATGGGAATTTTATTGGTCTGCAATACTTTGTTGATGAGGGTATTAGATTTTTCCATACATGAATTTCTGTTGCTCTGCTGGTTAATGCCTCTAATTGAACGAAGTATATCATAAATAAGTCAGCACCTGATGTATATTCGGCATTACATTGCTTGTATTGTCTTTGACCAGAGGACCCATCACATCCCCATTTAGAAATTAAAATAATGCTGGCATTAACAATCGTTCAGCAATGTTTTCAAACAGATCTTGCAATATAATTTCTGCTGAAGCGAAAGTGACACTTATAGCAGTTTGTGGAGGTAAACATTTTTTTTGCAGATACTAAATCCCTATGGGAAAATCGCAGAATTCTTTTCATTCGCTCGTTTCCTCAATTTCTTATGCTGATTTTTAGATAGATTAAATCAAAAAATAATGCCAACAACTCTTCTGCTTTAATTATCCCAATTTTCAATTATGTCCTTGATTATTATTTTAATGAGTCCTTGATGATTATTGGAGATATTTCTTCATTGATATTCTAAAGATTGCGTCTTCGAGTTGTTTCATTACATTCATCAATTGGTTTTGCTAGTCGAAGCTGTTTTCCACATTTGGTATTTGTAGATATAATATCGACAACAAGTTCTTGGTTACGTTCGTATATCGTTTCGTAGTTTAATTTCTTCTGCTTTGCATATTTTAAAAATTTTATTGCCTAGTATACTCAATGCAATATCATGAAAATAATTTTGTTGAAAGAAAATATCGGCATGATCTCCTTAAGTGACTTAGCCATTTTATAGAAAGACAATTTTCTGTTGTCCAATGAATAATTCGTTCTAAACTTGAATTGACGTTGCGCTCTAGAATCTCATCATCTGCAAAAACGAAGGTAGAGCAATAAGAAGGGAACACTACACTAGCGAGGTCGTTAAAATAAAGAAAGAATAAAAGTGGATCCAATACTGAGCGTTGAGAAACACCAGAATGCAAGGGAAGAACCTCAGAATTATTCCCAGAAACAGCCACAAATTGTGATCTACCAGTAAGGTAAGACATTAGGAGTGGTTCTTGAGGAATTGAATTGCCAATTTTGAAATCATTCTTTCAAACTTTATGAAATTGAAAGGTTTTGATAAATCCATCGACACTGACTTACGATTAACGTTACTTCTTATAGAATCTGTAAGACACTAAAGAATAGATGTAGAATTCAAACCGTTACGGAAAGCATATTACGATTCCGAGATTTTGTTAGAAATTGCACAAATCATTTGATTCCTTAAGACATCTTCAACTACTTTTGATAGGGCAGGCAGAATAGAGATTAGCAATTTCGATTTTTGATATGGGAACTATCAGGGCTGTTTTCCACAAGGAAGGAAACACAGAATCATCAATACGGAATTTGTAAGATGAAGTATTACATCTGATATCCAGGGAAAAATTAATTTTAAAAACTTGATAAAAACACCATCTACACTAACGGCTTTAGAATTAACTTTTTGCAATGCATTTTAAAGGTTCATACTGGAAAAAGAGAAGGAGTCAGCTGAATTTTCAAAGTTATTCATGCTAAAATTTTCAGATGGAAGAGCGCTTAGGGTCAAGTTCAATACAATGGGAATCAGTACCAATACAACCCGAGCTTTTTATGAATTTCCAGAAACCAGAGCTATCTAGCGACCCAAACCTTTTGAAAAGAAATGTTTTCTGTCTTCACGAATTCTTGGCTTTGTTTCGGAGTTCGCTGTAACTTTTCCAATTTAGGTCAGTAGGTTATTTTTCTACGTTGAAAAAGACAGGTCCCTCAAAGACCTAGCCAAAGTAACACTGTTTGACTTCATCTATTCATTTTCACTTTTCGGTACCCGTATTCTTACAATAGGAACAAAGTTAAAAAGATCAATATATAGCGAACTAACGAGGCCACAATTCGAGTTGATATCCACTGCGTTGATAGCTTCCAAAAATTATATCCATTTAAAAATGAAAATAATCCTTCCCAATTAAAATTATTAAAGTCACGACAGTCTATCTATTCACGATGATTGCAAATACGAAAAGCAAATGAGCTAAATATAAGTAAGTAGTCAGAAATTGACGGGCATTGTACTTAATCAATAAAGCTCATAAACGAGAGAATATTAACTAGAATAAAATCAATAAGTGACGTGCCATTTGTTCTTAGATCAAAGTGAGTTGGTTTAGAATTGTGAGCCAGAGATAAATCATACCTAACGCAGAAAGAGCGAACCATATCAGATTTATGTGGCAAATATATGTAGATTACAATTAAAATCTCAAACGACTATAATAGTTTGATATCTTAAGAATAAATTACAATTTAGTCTTTCAAATGTATCTAAACAGCCATTTGGAAGATAAACAGTACCGAATAGGATCTTTGTACTACCCGAACATATTTCGACAAAAATGGATTCACAGGCTAAACCGTGAGTCTTTAAAAAAACTCTAAACTTTAATTTCTTAGAATTGTACACACCTAAACTCCCACCCCTATATGGATATCGTCTATCACAACTCAAAAGTTTATAGCTCGGAATGTCAACGGCTCGGTTGTACATTTAAGTTCACATTTAATGTCCATTTTGAACTTACTTAAAACACTATGTCTTCTTCTAAATATATATATATATATATATATATATATATATATGTATATATATATATATATATATATATATATATATATGTATATATATATATATATATATATATATATATACATATGCATATACATACATACATATATACATATACAAATACATGTACATATATAACTACATAATCCACACACATATACATGTATATACACCTACATATACATAGCCAATAATACAATTGAAAACAAATGGGAAATGATAACAAGGTATACAGGGATTGACAAATGTCAATCGCATTTTAAATTTTTGTATAGAAGATAATAGGTATTTTCAAGATAATAGCAATATATATATATGCAACAAAGGGGTCTTCCTATGGGATCACCACCATCTCCAATAATAGCAGATATAGTAATGGAGGAATTGTTAGACAA
This sequence comes from Linnaemya vulpina, assembly GCA_963675445.1. Lineage (NCBI taxonomy): Eukaryota > Metazoa > Arthropoda > Insecta > Diptera > Tachinidae > Linnaemya > Linnaemya vulpina. The sequence goes on from OY776281.1 coordinate 15,340,232, forward strand.
ATCAATTCAAAAACTTAATATAAAACCTAAAATAGTAACAAAATATGTTGATGATTTATTTTGCAATATTCACACATCTGAGATAGATAATATGTTATCGGCATTGAATGATTTAATGCCAACATTAAATTTACAGTTGAAAAGGAAATGGACTTGAAACTTCCTTATCTAGATACTTTAGTTATTAGGAAAGTTATTACCTTTTTATATCTTTAATTATAGATTGGTTTCAGAAACCTACACCTTCGGGAAAAATGATTAATTACTATTCAAAACATAATAGACACATCATTATAAACACAGCTTGAAATTTTATAGAAACTGTTCTGAATATAAGTGACGAACAATTGCACTATAACAATAAAAAGAAGGTTATAAATATATTAGAAAATAACAGAATGGAATGGAAAATTAACAGAAATGGAATACTCCACAATATACAAGATCATTTGAGGCTGTGCCAATAATAAGTGTAAGCAACAACAACGAAAAATCTAGCAACATAAATGCTAAGAGATGTTATTCTTAATGATCTTGTGTGCAAGTATTCGCTGCTAATAAAGCTAAACAGGTTCACAAGTATACACAGCCATATACACATAGGAGAAGAAGAAACAAAACCACAAAACACACAGAACACGCATACATACAACCACACATAGTCACCATACAACCACACATAGTCACCATAGTCACACACAGGTCAGCGTTGTCATGTATCCTAACACACGTATATAGCTACATGTTAAGTAAAGCACAACCAACAACAACCATGCGCAGAATTTTCGCGAATAAAATAAAACCGTTTTTACGAAAAGGTCTAAAAACGTAACAATAGAAACAGAAGAATAGAATATACTAATAGTAATACAGAACTAAATTTAAATCTTTAACATACATACCAGGAATATCAGAAAGGTTGACAAAATCTAAGATTTACGATACAGATAAATATAGAATATCTCATAGAACGTGTAATACATTAAACGACTATTTAGTAAAAATAAAGATAAAATTAAAAAATGGGATAAATCAAATTTAGTATATAAAATACCATGAAAAGGTAATGATATAGAGAATTGTAAAAAAGTGTACATAGGTACGACCAAGAATACATTAAAGACCAGGATAGAAGGTCACAAATCAGATAAAAAATATAGGGATATAAATTCACAAAAAACAGCTTTATATTCCCATTGTTCTAAATCATATAATTTCCCAGATTTTTAAAATGTTTCAATATTAAATACAGAAAATAACTACAAATGTCGATTAATGTTAGAAATAATAAACCTACCTTCATCCCACAGAATAAATTTTAAAATAGATTTAAAAAAATTTGCACAGGATTATAGACATTTAGTTAGTAAGAATTGCAGATTTACATAATATAATTGTTAATATTAACTATTAATTGCTAGGAATAATTTATTATTGTTATTATATATTAACTTATACTAATTGTTACAATTATTGGCTATGTGTATGTAGGTGTATATACATGAATATGTGTGTGGATGTGTATGTAGTTATATATGTACATGTATTTGTATATATGGATATACATATTGATAATTTGTTGTCAAACTATCAAGTTTATCTCCCTATTAACGTTAGGGTTATTTTGCAATTCCCAATTTGAGGTTACATTGCGTTTCGAGTTATTTCTAAAATTAGAAATTTTTTATCATTGTGGCAAATTAATCATTTTTTCCATTTGGTTACTTTTTCATATACAATTTGGAATCTCTATTGACAAAATTATTAAAAAAAATAATAACTATAAAGCAAATTTTTGTTAATTTTTGATTAGTAAACATTTTTAGTATGTTGAGTGTCTTATTCTTAAAAAGTAATAATAGTTTATTAAAATGTAAAAGAGCTACTTTTTGGTATTTTACATAGTTTTATTTGTTTTTACAACCCTATTACAAAAATTCAATTCAAGAAGTAAAACCATTTAAAAATTTCGTGTGGAAATCAGACGGGCTTTTAAAACAAAAATACACTTTTTAAAATTAAATAAATAAATACTTGAAATTAGTTAACTTGTGGTAAAATTAAAAAAATATCTGTCTTTTAGCCGCGACAGTACTCCTTACGTAATTAATGTATTATTTTAATAACATTACGACTGTTATCATATTAATATGTAACATAAAAACAATAATAATTCATATTATAATAAGTAACTATTTTAATATGTACAACACACAAAAATATGCTATTTTAGTTTTGATTTTTGCCACTCAAAATGGGTTTTTTTCTCACTGAAACAAATTAAAATTTATTCCTTGTGGTGTGAGTAGCTGTCAATAAGTAAAGTGAGATGGAGTCACATTTTATTATCCAACTTTAGGTTTTGGCATCTACTCACAGCGTATTCAATTAACTAATTAATCAATTACATCTCATATTTTTTAAACCATTTATTCGTGGTTGGAACTCAGCCGCAACGCAAATTTCCATAATAGATGAATAATCTAAGGATTAATATACATCAATTTAAATTTTAACTCACACAGCCGAATAGAACAGGGATTTTATTTTATTTTTTTGGAAAAGTTAAATTTTTCTTATCCTTATTTAATATAATATTATACGGACAATCTAATAATTTTAATTTTGCCTAGCTTAGTAATTTAAAAATAAGGACGGAACTTAGATATTTTTCAAACAAAGATTTTATTATATATAATATGAAATTTTTTTGTTGGGTGGTTAAGCAATGTCTATATGCATTTCATTAGCGCTTTTTACCAAATTGTCAGTAGACTTTAACGACAGTTTTGAAAAGTTTCAAACTTCTCAACTTATTAAAAGACTCTTATAAACCATCTGAGAATTATGTTAATAAATTAACTATAAGAATTCACAAATGATTTAAAAAAATCACTTTATAATAAGTGCAGTAGGCTGTGAAACTTATACAGTATGTCAAATAGTTAATTTATTAACAATTAGATTTTATTATATATGTAAAATGACAATTTTATAAAAGCTACTTCGTATTTTAAAAATGGAAAACTTTATATAAAAAATGTATCAAAATTTAAGTAAATACCCTGAAGTAATCGTTCAAGGAAAGTATGCAGTTAAAATGTGCATGTTTTAAACTATTTCTTTCCTTTTTTCATGAAACTTGATTTAGAAAAAGTTATTTCCCTTACTCTTGGAGATACTGAAAGTAAAGCGTAATATTGCATATGTAATTGCTCTCTTCTTTTTCTTTTCTTTTCTAAATGCATATTATATTATATTATTGTTCTCATATCGACCCCTTTGCGCGAAATTATCGTATATTCCAATTTTTTTGAAATTGAGTGTTTCATGCAATCTTGTTCTACATTCAAAGAGACGTCACCTGACAATATATTATAGGCGAATTCCACTTTGTTGTTCAAAAAATTGATTGAATCTTTATCGTATGTTACACTTCATTTTTTGTTGTGAGCGATTTGATCGTATCTGCCAATGAAGGATATTTTGCATATTATAGTTGTTACAATATTTACTACATATTTCTGTCCAAGTTAGAATTAAAAGGTAAAGGGAATTGCTCGCTTTATTTTGTTTTTTGCCTCTATTCGTTTTACAGTTAATTTTACATAAAAGGCTATATTAAAGTTGAAGAGAAGCATTTAGCATGCATTCTTTTTCGGATCAAGTAAAACATTGTCTACAGAGAAATTAATATATATTGTCTAATGCTATCATTTTCTATCTGAAAACAGGGCTACAAAAAATTTCTGGCTGTTAAATCAAAGGAAGACATTAAAAAATTGTTTTATCTAATCCGTGCCTTAATAATGTCAAAAGCAAAAAAAAAAAGAATGTGGCTGCTTTCTTGTATAAAACATAAACAAATTCAACGAAGGAGAGCTGCTGTCAAAGGAGGATATTGTAGACGAAACAATTCTTTTGAATATAATTTTACTCACAAGCAGATCGTTTTTAAAGTTTGTCAAAAATTCATACTGGCAACTTTAAATATTTCTTAAATGATGCTTCGGTATTTTTTAAGGGAAATTAATTATGCTCAGCCAAAAGCTAAGGTTCGTCCTCATAATAAAAGAGATGAGCAAAACATGAAGCTTCTAAGACAATTCCTTAAAAAACTTCCTGCAGTACCGTCACATTATTGTAGAGCCAAAAGTACTAAAGTTTATTTGCCACAAGAATTCCGAAACAAGCAAACCCTTCATAGGTGCTACACTCAATATATGAACGATAAGAACCTCAGCAACTGAATTTTGTCGAATTGAGTTTTGAGACAGGTTTTCAAAAAAGATTTTAATATAGATTTTCATTTGCCAAAAAGAGATAAGTGCACTAATTGCGAAAATATTAAACATGTTGATGAAGAGGAAAAAATCGTTTGCAGAATTCCGATGAGTATAGGATGCATATAAGAGGCAAAGATGAGGCCAGGGCTAATTTTTTAAGACATCAATATGAAAAATGTTTCTAGTTTTGTTTGCGCCAGCTTCGATTTGCAAAAAGTTTTGAACACTCCGTTCGGATATAATATAACCCTTTTTCACTCACGAAAGTACGCCTACAACAATTTCTGCGTTTATGAAAATGGCACTAGAAATGGCTATTGTTATTTGTGGGGTGAACGTGATGGTAAGCGAGGCTGCAATGAAATTCCCACAGCCCTGTATAAGTACTTAATAATCGTAGACCAAGGAAAGACAGTTAAAGACATAGCCCTATATTGCGAAAGTTGAACTAGTCAAAACCTCAACAAGGCTGTATTAGCTATACTGACACATTTTCTTAAATTTCTCAAGCTTCGTTGAACAAATTATAATAACATATTTACTTCCCGGTCATACAATGATGCCAGTTGACTCTGTGCATAGCACAATTGAATCATTTGTACGCAGGCGTACCATTTGTGCGCCAAATAAATGGCCAACAATTATCCGCAATGCACGAATTAATCCGTCGGGGTACAACTGTATTGAAATAGAGCACTCAGAGTTTGAAAACTGCAAGTCCTTGCAAATCTAACACTACCAAACAAAGTTAAACTAAACATAAATAAAGTTCGCATAGCTTTATTAGACAAAAAATCAAAATCAAATGAACTCATTTACTCATATTCCGACAATTCCACTAAAAAATATAAATAACTTTAATTTTACCTTTACGTTACAAAAGTTGTACAAAAGTTGTGTATCTCTTTGCAAAAATTCAATGATTTGAAAAATCTATGTTTAAGAAATAGCAATACTTTCAAAATACGACAATGAGTATTTAAATTAAATATGTTCTGTACGCGAAAATGACATGTTAAATGAAAGCGACGAAGAAGATTAACTCACTTCCTATTATTTTTGGTTTTGTTATTTTTTTTTTTATGAATTCATGATTCTGTTAAATATTGATTACATTTTTATTACCTTGTACCATTCTAAGTTAAATTTAATGAACAAATACATAAAACCACATAAAAATCTTTGTTGCAGTTTATTTCTAACATAATGATATCGTAAGTGCCATTTTCTACACACTTGAACTTTTCCACCGGAATACCTTTAGGTGTAGTTATATTAGTTACTTATTTAAGCACATGTATATTTTCATTTTGATATTGCAAGCGAAAGCAGAGAAAATTCGAAAAATGGCTGTGCTGTAAAATTTAGTTTTTGTATTTTTTTTTTTTTTTTAGTGCTTGTTTTTTACATGAAAGTAAAAACCGTAAAAATATTTTCGATTAATCCACACATATTATTCGAACCATTCTTTAAACAAAACTAAGAAATTTTAAATAGTTCGAACAGTTAATCGCCCAAATGAATCGATAATTTGAATGCGTATATATAAGAGATTTTTCTACGGTGCACAAAAGCAACACACAGATTTTAAATGCATATCTTGCTTCTTTAGTGCAACACAAAAGTTATATGCACTAATCAAGTTTGTTTTTTATGCTCAGCAGCAAAATGAAGGTTCAATATTATGTATATACTAGTGAAGTACGAATATTCGTATTTGCATTGCCAAATATTCTTGTTGGCAATAATGACGATTAAACATCGAAAATATTATAAGCAAAAATATACGATTAAAGAAATTTTCGCTACATGGCAAACAAACTTCTTTGTGAAAAATTTCATGCCATAAATATATAAATGTGGTTGTTAGGCATATTCAGACCAGGGGTGGAATTGCTTGAATCGATTTGTTTAGGCAAAAGTCTAGGGTCAAACTCATGTATTTCATGAATTGATTATAATTTTTTTTTAATGAGATAATTATTGAGTTCGGCCACAGGCTGAGTGCAAGTCGTCTAGTTTTTTTTTGGTGTAAGGCGACTTTTCTGCATACAATAAGTGATACGTAAGTTGATATTAAACCTTCTTTATATATTACATCCAGTTTTCGTATGGGCGAATTCGTTTTAGATATTCGTATTCGTATTCACGAAAATTAAAGTTTGAAATTCGGGACATTACTAGAATGTACGCAAACTTTCGTTCCACATACAGCTGCATATTCAGCCAGTACGAGTACTTTGTTGTGCGTGATGCGCACGCAGCTAAGTTTTTAGTAGCCTGCGATGGTCGTAAAACACAAGACTCTATCTCGTCAAACGTATTAAGTAGAGATAAAATATTCGCCGAACATTTGCAACAAATACTATTAAAATACATGCATATCATCAATATTACATTTGGGCTACTAAGGTCAGAGCGTTTTGAGTCCATTTAATACAAATTTTGACATGCTGAATTTTTATAGCTCATAAGTTACTTAAATCTCTAATCCGGAAACCATTTCGAAGATCATGGATAATTCTAAGGTTAGCCTTTTAGAAGAAACTATTTCTTTAACCAATTTTGAAACTTATAGGACAAGTGTCTTCATACAACTGAACTTTCAAATGATATCAAACAAAGCCATCAAGAGAAAGAGAAGTAACAGCAAATTTTTATTTATATTCTTCCTTAGTAATACTTTTCGTAGCCATTGTGCTTTTTATTTAATTTTTTGGTTATATTTTTTTCTTTATATAAAGCTCCATTTGCGCTGCGGCAGTTAACTTTGCAATGTTTTATTTCGTCTGGTAGAAGGACAGAGAGATGAATAAGTATTTCATCTCTTCTTTCTACCAGCTGAATTAAAACCTTGTACTCTAAACTTTCCGAACACCAAAGCGGCCTAAGGTACGCAGTGGAAAAATTACTGTAGAAAATTTGAAATTCTGTACAGCTGGATATTAAACTACCATGAAGCGATATACGGCATCAAATGATATATGTATATGAAACACTGGATATTTTTAGGGCCGATTATGTTATAATAAATGAACATGGATGTCCGCTACATTCATGAAAACCAACTTCAAGACTGCTTTGAAATATATTTGTATAGAAATTATTCTTTAACGCAAGCTTCAAGTATACATTAGCATATGTATATGAATACCACAACAAAAGTTTTCATTATTATGCATGTATTATTCTTAAAGTTAAAACAAACAAAAAGTTACTACAAGATTTAAAAAAATTAAATTAATTGTTGTGTCATGTAAATATTTGTGTTGTGAACTAACATGTACTACCATTTGCTTTAATATTATTAAAGCAAATATGGGATGCAATGTTGTCCGTTGTTTAAAAGGACTACAACACCATAATATGTTTGTTCTGAAAATCCCAAGCTTTGAAATCACTTGTGATTTTAAAATAACTAGATACATATTTTGCTGTTAGAAGATATATCAACTTTCCGAAAACACATACAAGTAGTACAACATGATCAAACATTAAGGTTTTTGTTATTACAACTTCCGTACATTAATCGCTACACTTAGATTCTTCTTCAATGTAATTGAAATAAACAATTGTAATCAGCGTTGCCAACTTTGAAATTTAAGGTCGATTTAAAATGGAGAAAGGAAATCGCCATTTAGAAAAGAACGCACCATTTTTAGAATTTCTTTTGATTTTGAATGTTTATTGAATCAATTATTAATATCGATATAACAGTCGAACAATCCTTTATAGTTCAGGGTTAGTAGAAAAATATATAGAATTTAATAGATAAAAAAACTAGCTAAACAAATTTATTTTTTTGTTTGTACTACATAAAACATTTGCTTTAAATTTAATAGAAAAACCTAATATTACTAGCAATTTGGTATAAGCCCTCTATTACATATGTTTTTATACAGTGTTTCTTGTTAATAACACTGGTTTCCAACCAAAAAATACCAAAAACGCCACATGTCTAGATAAGTTAATTGGCACCTCCTGAACACGAAAAACGCTGTAATTTTTTTCCTAAGTACCGTTTTTTAGATAACGGTACTTTTGTGTTTTTCGGTGTATGGTCCCACTCAAACCCTTGTGGAGCCCAACCGAAAAGTCCGATCGAGATAAATCGTATATCGTTGAAAAGGTAATTGAATGCCTTTTCTGTCGATATGCTGGATTTTCTGGAACGGCAATATATTTATTTTCACACTCTATATTCGGCGTAAATTCAAAAAATTTGAATTAAAATGACGAGCGACCAATTACATTGAATTTTTGCAGTAATGTATCGATCTTCTCAGCGTAATCAGGACACCATACAGAGCCCGAATTTGAGGTCCATTAAATATACCAGCTTCAATTTTGCTCGCTGTGGCTCTCGGAATTTTGTAAGGTAATTTTGGCAACTTTTGCCAATGCCATTGATAAGTGTTGAGTGAAAGCATGCATATCTACGGTGACCATCCGTTCTGTATTAGACAGAACAGTTCTGTATTTCAGAGCCGTGTTCTGTATAAATTATTGATCTGCGAAAAACGCTAAAATGTTCTGTATTTCATTTACTGTTCTGTATTTGTTCTGTATTTTCATGCCTGAAAGTGATATTCAAAATATTAAAAATTTTTCAACTATCAAAGCAAATTGAGGCGTGACTATGAATTTTGATTTGCACTTTCACGTGTAAATGCTGTTTTAATAAATATGTATGTGTATCAAGGCGAATAATAAATTTGCCATGATGTGTATTGTATACTTGCCGCCGCCAACAATACATAATAGGCCTGGCGTTTAGATATGAAGTGAGTTAAGGAACACTACAACCTCAAGGTTGTTAAAACAAAGATACAAACATAATTTAAGCTAAAGCAAGATCAAGCATGTTAAACTAAAACAAAGATACAAAACATACTTTAAGACACAAACATTAGCTGTAACTAAAACAAAGATTATTTGTAATAAATCAAACATGTCAAATTTACTAAAGATTATTTGTAATAAAACAAAACCAAGCATGTGAAAGGTTATTTGTAATACCTTGCTAAATTGTAATCGAAATAAAGATACAAACACTTTAGGACAAAGACATTCATTTCAGGGAAATATAAAATGTAAACATATTCTAGAGATAAGAAAATATCAAACACATTTTTTAGTAAACACAATTTACAAACAAACAACCCAAGAAAAGGGCATGTTAATAAACATAAGATAAAGAATGTACATTTTCATAACTAACCCTAGTTTAAGCAAACAGGCACTAAAATTCAACATTATATAAAAAGATTATTTTTTGACATGAAGCCAGTCTAAATTTAACACGAGTCTGAATCGAACATCAGTATTAAGTGTAAACATAAGTGTAGTTTAGATTCATTTTTTAAAGGAATAAATAAAGAAAGCGCATAGCCGCTTAATAAATTAATTTTTTTTAAATCTTAAAAGAGAAATCTTTAACTGGCGATCCTGCCAGGAGCCATAATATATTTTTATCCTTCTAACGAGCGGACCAAAGCATCCTTGTCGCAGCAAGGAAGAGTCCTTCATAAGAAAAGGATCATCAAAAAAAAAAAAAATATATATATATATAAAACTTTTCCACATAAGTAAAATTATTTTTTTTATGAAAAGAATTAAAAAATTTAACATCTTTGACGAACAAAGAAATCTAGTTACTGAGGAAGAAATGACACAAGCCGACCTAGGTACAATGATCCAAAAAATGGCTAGTTTGCAGATCATGCTACAAAATATTCAGGAAGAGAATAGAACGCTGAAAGAAAGACTCGATCAAATACCAATCAACCCAGGCATAGCACCACCAGCAACGGCTAGATTACAACCAGTGAACGTCTCATACACCACACCCGAGGAAATTAATCTGGACGTATTCAAAGCATTGCCAGTATTCGACGGCAATATCGCAAGATACCGAATTTGGAGGGAAGACGTGTCGAGGCTTATGGAAGGTATCAGAATTCACCAAAACTCAAATAGATACATGGAAGCCTTGTCAATAATAAAAACGAAGATACAAGGCGCAGCCGCAGTCGTATTAACAAATCACAACACAATATTCAATTTCGATGCTATACGAAACAGACTAGATTATACTTATGCCGATCAGAGACCATTATATGTACTTCAGGATGAAATGAAGAAATTAACACAAGGTAGACGCAACTTATCAGAATTTCATGATGAAATTAATAAAGCTCTCACCTTAATCACTTCCAAAATTGCCATGTCCGGTCATTCACAAGAGGTAATAGATGTAATGACAAATGAAGCCACTCAAGAAGCTGTACGAGTCTTCAAAGACGGAATTAGTAACTCGTACATACGCTCCACACTATATAGAAATCCAATAAAGGATTTGGAACATGCTTTTGCGGTAGCACGCACCATAGAACACGACGACGAGCATCGAAAATTACGATTATCATACTCCAGCAATGAACAGAGGAATTATGTACAGCCAATACAAAGACCCAATAATAACCATCATCATCATCACAGACGTCCATCGTATATCCAACAACAAAGAGAAGTGCCTACCCAACATCAGTATCAACCACGTCCAGAACCAATGGACACATCATCAGGTAACACCAATCAACATCGCAGAACGAATTTTCATAATCAACATCATCCTTGGAAGAGACACCGAGAACCCAGCACACAATTTCACCAATCTAAATTTCTGAGAAGCAATAACCTTGCAGCGAAAGATGATAACCAAAGTATTATTGTAGAAACAGGTACCATAAATAAAATAGTTACTAAGTCTTTAAACTAAAAAATGGGTTGCCCTTTATTATAATGAATGATGGAGAAAAAAATTTTGAAGTGTTAATAGATACAGGCGCAACCCACAATTATATAAAAAAATCTTTAAAGTTTAACCATTCAGAAAAAATTAAGCCCTTACAAATTATAAGTATGCATGGTAAATCAATAGTCAATACCAAACAAACTATTAAATTTATGGGAAAAGACATAGATTTCTTCGAAATAGATTCGATAGATAATTTTGACTTAATATTAGGATGGGATGGAATAAGAAATCTAGGCGCAATAATAAACAGTAACGAAATAAGATTTGAATTGCAGGAAAGAAAGGATAATGCATACATAAATTTCACCATAGGAAGTGAAGAATATAGAAAAGAGATTGAAGAATTAATGATAGGTAATAATAAAATAGGTCCCCTACCTTTTACTACAAGTATTGAGGCAAGCATTAAAACAGCTACAGATGACCCAATTTGGACAAAACAGTACCCGGGCAATATGAATGACGTAGAATTCGTCAATAAAGAAATACAAAAATTACTAGAAGATGTTATTATTCAAAAAAGCTTTAGTCCTTATAATTCACCTATGTTAACAGTTCACAAAAAAGGAACTGATGAGAATGGTAAACCGAAACGTAGGATGGTGATAGACTTCAGAAAACTAAACGAACATACAATTACTGACAGATATATAATTCCAGATATAAACATAACTTTACAGAATCTAGGAAAAGCTAGATACTTTACCACACTCGACTTGGAATCAGGATTCCACCAAATTAGGATAACGGAAAAGGATAGAGAGAAGACTGCTTTCTGTGTAAATGGCGGAAAATATGAGTTTTTACGTATGCCTTTCGGCTTAAAGAACGCTCCTTCCATTTTCCAAAGATGTGTAGATGATATTTTACGAGAATTTATAGGAAAATTTGGTTACGTATACATAGACGACGTAATTATATATTCTTCCTCGCCAGAGGAACACATACAACATATCCATACTATTTTTAATGCCCTAAATAAGGCGAACTTAAAAGTGTCCAATGAGAAATCAAAATTCTTCATGGAAGAAGTAGAATATCTCGGACATATTGTAAAATATAATAAAATAATCACTGGCCCGGAAAAAATAAAGGCAAAAGAAAATTTTCCAATACCGAAAACATTAAAAGACCTCAGAGGTTTTTTGGGACTTACTGGCTACTATAGGAGATTTGTAAAAGATTATGCTCAAATTTCAAAACCCTTAACTTTGCACCTAAAAGGAGAAAATGCTTACATTGGTAAAAATAAAAGTAAAAATACAGAGGTTAAACTGGAACAACCAGCCATAGAAGCTGTAAACAAATTAAAAAATAGTCTAAAAGAGCAAGTGGAATTATACCAACCCAACTTTAATAAACCATTTGAACTTACAACAGATGCTTCCAACATAGCTATTGGAGCTGTTCTAAGTCAAAATAGGAACCCAATTTATTTTTTATCTCGTACACTGAGCACCACCGAACAAAATTATAGTACTAACGAAAAAGAATTACTGGCTATAATTTGGGCCTTAAAGAAATTACGTAACTACATATATGGCATAGCTGACTTAACCATCTTTACTGACCATTGACATACGCAATCTCAGACAAAAATCCTAACCCCAAGCTAAAACGATGGAAACCCATCATCGAAGACTATGGTGCTAAATTAACCTATAAACCTGGTACACAAAATGTTGTGGCGGACGCATTATCACGACAAGCTATATATACATCATCAGTAGGCACAGTTCATTCAAGTGATAGCTCAAGTGAACAAATAATAAAAACTGTATCACAACCATTTAATGCGTATGGAATACAAATTGAACTCATACCAAATGAAGTATCTAATGAAATATATACACAAATAATATTTCAGAGTAAATTACGTCATATTATTAGATTTACTAACGAAAAAAATTTAATTACCGAACTAAAAAAGTGTATTCAACCCCAAAAAATCACCGCCATATATGTTACAGCTGAAGATTTATTTAAATACGGTAGAATCATAAAGAATACATTCAATACTACCAAACTCGTACACACACCAATAAGATTAAGAGACATAACGAAAAGAGAGGAACAAATTCGATTAGTACAAGAAACACACGAGAGAGCACATAGAGGCTATAAAAATAATATACACGAACTATTAGAACAATATGACTGGCCGGACATGAGAAAACACTGTATGGCATTTAATAAGAAATGCACTGCATGTTTGTATGGTAAATACGAACGCAACCCAACAAAAGAACCATTACAACACTCGGATATTCCCGAACATCCAGGGGAATACATACATATAGACATTTATTTCAACGAGTATAAACAGTATCTTGTAGGTATAGATAAATTCTCTAAATACATAGTTATCAGAGACATCGACTCAAAAGCTGATATGGACAGAAAACTAGAAGAAATTCTCATTAATAATTTTCCGAACTGCAAACGATTAATGACAGATAATGAAAAATGTTTGAATACGATCATGGTGAACCAAATGTGTATAAAACATAACATTAAAAAGATACAAACCCCAGTACACAGGTCTAAAGCAAACGGACAAGTCGAACGAGCACACAATTCAATATCGGAACTATCTCGAATTTTTAAGATACATAAAGAAACATCAGCAACGGAGGAGTTATTCCTAGCGGTAAAAGAAATAAACAACTCTACACATTCAGTTACAGGATATAAACCCAAAGATATTCATTTTAATTTAATAAAATTCTCTAAGGAGGATATACAAAATAAATTAAGAAATGCTTCGCAGAAGACACTACAAAGGTTAAATCAAGGATCAAAGCATAGGACATTTCAACAAGGAGATCAAGTGTTGGTAGCTAGAACTAACATCAGAAGTAAGAGCGATAGCAGATACAAAAAACACACAGTTCAGGAAGATTGTGAGGACACTATCTTAACTCAAGGAGGGCAGATCATACATAAAAATAATATAAAAAATTATGTACTTAAAAAAAATGAGGATAACATTCCTAACATCACTAATCATGGTCATCACAACCGCAACAATAATTCAAGCAGACGTTAAACTACAAAATCTAACAGGAAAAAAATACGTATTGACAAGAGGTGACGACGCATTGTTATTCGACAATTATTCTTATTTATTTCATGTAAGCAACTTAACAAAAATATTCTCGCCGTACAGGCAAGTGCTTAGTAGTAATTACAAGCCTAATGCAGAAGAACAAATTTGGATTGAAAAAATTGAAATTCTTACGAAACAGCTAACAGAGCATAATATTCAGAGAAGAGGAATAAATTTTTTAGGTTCCGCCTTGAAATTTATTACGGGTATCCCGGATCACGATGATGTTATAAAAATAGAGAAAGCCATTAGCACACTAATTGAAAATAATACAAAACAAAAATTAATAAACTCTAGATTCGAAAAAATTCTTAATACAATCAATCGGAAAAATATAAAAAACCATATAATCTTAGAACAAGTGCATGACCAACTTTTATTAATAACACGAACTATTAATGCAGCAAAAAACAATGAATTCTTATCGGAAGCTTTGGACATGGAGGATTTGAGGGTAGTGATTACGCATGAATTAACAAGAACCCCAATAATTAACATAATGGAATACGCAGACATACACATCGCTAGAACGTATGAACTCATAATCACCATATACAAATACCCGGTACTAACTAACCAATGTGACTATTTTAAGGTAACTCCAATTAGTTTTAGACACGGAAAAATTGTTACTGACCAGGAAATAGCAAGATGCGGGAAGGACTATGTTAGGATCACAAAGTGTAAAAATAATTTGGGAAAATATATTTGCAAACGAAACAATAACACGGACGACAACTGTATCATACCATTACAAGAAAATCAGAGCGCTAAATGTTCAATTATTCAAGAGTACAATCAACCGCTATTACAAATTGACGAAGGATTTATATTATTAGACAGAACTCACACTGTAAATAACCATACGACAACAGAAATAACATTAGTAGAATTCACGGACGAAGTACATATAGATAACATAACTTATAAAAACATACATGCCGGATTGCTAGAAGCAATACACACTAAACATAGTGAAAGTTTTGAGATAATGAAAATTTTATATACAGACACAGAATATGCATTTAATAACTTAGATTCATTAAAGAAATTTTATATACCTGTAGAAAATCGCCCCTTTAGGTCATTTATTTACTTAATAATAATTACAACTGGAATTATTAGTTGTCTATACACAGCTATAAAAATATCCAAATATTGTATAATATACAGACAACGCAAAGCAGACGAAAATTTTAAAGTCCTTTATAGAAATGAGCTAGTAAAGCTACAGGCTAATACAGTATAAATCGGGACGATTTAATTTAGGAAGGGGAGAGTTAAGGAACACTACAACCTCAAGGTTGTTAAAACAAAGATACAAACATAATTTAAGCTAAAGCAAGATCAAGCATGTTAAACTAAAACAAAGATACAAAACATACTTTAAGACACAAACATTAGCTGTAACTAAAACAAAGATTATTTGTAATAAATCAAACATGCCAAATTTACTAAAGATTATTTGTAATAAAACAAAACCAAGCATGTGAAAGGTTATTTGTAATAACTTGCTAAATTGTAATCGAAATAAAGATATAAACACTTTAGGACAAAGACATTCATTTCAGGGAAATATAAAATGTAAACATATTCTAGAGATAAGAAAATATCAAACACATTTTTTAGTAAACACAATTTACAAACAAACAACCCAAGAAAAGGGCATGTTAATAAACATAAGATAAAGAATGTACATTTTCATAACTAACCCTAGTTTAAGCAAACAGGCACTAAAATTCAACATTATATAAAAAGATTATTTTTTGACATGAAGCCAGTCTAAATTTAACACGAGTCTGAATCGAACATCAGTATTAAGTGTAAACATAAGTGTAGTTTAGATTCATTTTTTAAAGGAATAAATAAAGAAAGCGCATAGCCGCTTAATAAATTAATTTTTTTTAAATCTTAAAAGAGAAATCTTTAACTAGTGTCATTACAAAAAGAACATTCATCGAGTAATTTTTCAGAAAAAAGTAATCATGTCCCGCAGACGAAAGTGCGTTTTTAATGATGAACTACAATAGCAATATAGTTTTATTAAAAAAACTGATATTGATAGCAAGGTACGATGTTCTAAGCGCATGACAACTTTCAGCATTGCTAATGGAGGCACTTACGAACAAATAAACACAATGATTCCGACATCGCTGCCGCTTCTAGCAAAACTCCTTATGAAATCTTATCCCTGTTCTGTATTTTGGTTTCAAAAATATGGTCACCGTATGCATATCAAACAGACCGTTACCATTAGAACATTTATTCTTTTTAACTTTTAGGTTCATATATGACACCTAAATTACACTTCTTATTTAGTCATTTGGATATTTTCCCCACGAACTTGGGCTCCGAAAATGTTGAACAAGGTGAAAGAATTCACCAGGAAATGGAAGAAATCGAGATGAACAAATGATGGCGGACTATTGTTGGTTCCTCAATCGTGAAGATCCATACAAAAAATAACGCAAAAGTTCAAGTCGCTCGTCATTTTAATTTAAATTTTTTGAATTTACGCCGAATATAGTGTGTGAGCAATGAAAATGAATATATTGTCGTTCCACAAAATCCTTAATAATAACTTTATTTTTCATCAGTTTTTTTTTTCAAATTACGCTTAAGATGTTGGTAACTAAATAAACTATTTGGTAAAAAAAACATTCCACATTTTTACTATAACGTAGAAAAAACAAAATAAAAATTAAAATTTTTGAAACAAACGTAAAAAATAGGCAAATTTTTAAATTTGAGATGCCATAGCTCAGCCATTTCTTGTCTCATAGAAATTTGCAGCATATCGACGGAAAAGGCATTCAATTACCTTTTCAACGATATACGATTTATCGATCGGACTTTTCGGTTGGGCTCCACAAGGGTTTGAGAGAGACCATACACCGAAAACACAAAAGTACCGTTATCTAAAAAACGGTACTTGGGGGGGAAAATTTTTTAGCGTTTTTCGTGTTCAGGAGGTCCAAATTAATTTTTTGTAAAGTGTAATATAACAATAAAATATACTTTTACATTATAGTTAAAAAGTTTTCTTAAACATTATTACTTGTTACTCTTATTCTGTAAAAGTATTCAGAAGAATATTGCAATATTGGTAGTAATAAAAATAAAAAATGCACCGAAGCTTGAAAAGAGCGTATCACGCACAAACTGGGATATTTTTCGCACAAAAAATTTTCAAAACCACCCAAAAAGGGAGCGAAACGCACCAAGCTAACAATGCTGATTGATATAAAGAATACTATTTACTTCTACTCCTAAAAGTATATTGTAAAATTTACTATTTGCTTTCATATTTTTGTGTTCATAAAAACTTCAACGGTTAGTATTATAAGGCAGTTCATCCACTCACATCGGGTAAAACTAAAGTTGCAATAGTGATACATTTGGGTGTTTCACAGTACAGTCATAAAGTCATAATATAATAGCACGAAATATATGACTAGTCTAAACAACCCGTCATGCTATTTCAAACATCGATCAGCTGATAAGATAAAAACACAATTTTAATTAGCTCTTATCAAAGCAAAAGAAAATTAAGGCAATTGTAATAAAGTTGTTTGAAAATGCCAAAAATTAGTGAAAAAAAGTAAAATTTAATTTGTCTTCTGGTGCACAAGAACATCCAAATGAATTTGTATGTATAAACTGAAACAGCTGCTGTTTTGATATGAACTGTATACATTTTCAGTGGTTATGTAAGTTAAACGAGTTTTTGCGATTTTGTTTTTTTTAATGTTATAAAAATGTGATTTAATGAACAAACATATAGGTATGAATAATTTTTTAGCCGTTTTCTAGTCGTGAATCATATACACATAAGTAACGGCGGCAAACTTATACTACTGCCGTTTTCCCTAAAGATTTTCAGCCGTTCGACTCATATCTCTAGAGCTATTTTATGACAAAACAAAAACTGCTGTAATTTTATCACTTTTCTGTATGCAGCACAACAACAACTTTTTCAAACTGGTCCAAAATATTGTGACTTTATGACAATATGACTAAATAGTGTCAATATCCCAATTGTTTATCCGTCTGATAAACCTAAAGCTAACACACACCTCTTAAAAGGTGTTACCCTGCAACCACACGATCAAGTTTTCCTGTCAAGTTTTTCACATATACTGCTCGTCAAAATTCATTTATATTGACAACTGTGACGTAGGGTGCATGCAACTTAAAAGCAATTTATATATATGTATATATATATATATATATATATATATATATATATTTATATATATTTATATATTATATATATATGATGAGAGATATCTCTCATCATGGCTTCTGTACAGTTCTATGAACCGCAATACATCATTATATTTAGTACTTTTATGCACAAACATATTTCACTCTTTCTTTTATTTATTTATTTATAATATTTCACTTAAATGTTTAAAATTGTGGCAGAATATGTGTATAAAGACAATACAAAAACTTATGGCGGCAAAATTAATATGAATAATAATTCTAAAGAAGTGTAATCAGCTGTTTTCTTGAACGTAAATTGAAGCACTCAGCTTGAAAGAGAAACTGAAAGCAAGCTCATTTTGATTTTTAAAAGTATGAGTGTATTGGTAAAAAAAAGTGTGACTGTATTAAAAATTTAAAGGCAAAATTTGATCGTTTAACCCCCAAGTTATACAGAAATAGTACATTAATTGGTATTATTATTACGTTCACAAGGCATTTTGTACTTAATAACGCACAAGCACGAATATAATTATAATCGAGTACATAGTTCTATCTGTAAATTTGTATTTATCAGTTTGAGGTAAAAGAAGTTATTTTTTAAGCCTATAAATATTTGTACTAATATATATTTTTTTTATTGTACTGTGGTTCTTTACACGTTTACATATATCTTAACTGTATAGGTAAAACTTCAGGTCTTAAATAATATAAATCCATTTGCGCTATTTTGACAGCGATACTTGATATGGAACATTATACATAAAAATATTCACGAGGTTAAAAAATTGCTGTGTTTACTTTAAAAATTTTCATCGAATTTATTTTTTTGCATAAAAATATTTTAAACGACGATACTCAAAGCGTTGTTAATTTTTTTCCATAAACACGTTTGTCTGCGTATTTCTGTTCTTCTGTAAACTCTATTGGGCATAAAACTTTTACGGGTGACTGATGTGAATAAATTTTAAAATTAATAATTTGAAAGGCATAAAAACTAATGAAAACAAGAAGTGTAAGAAAAGATCCTAATGATCAAATGTAGAGAATGTGAGGTACTTTTAAAGTATCATCAAGAAAATTTAACGAATTCGCACAAACCTTATTGATGTCAGCAATTTTTAAGATTCCAAATTGAATTTCACCACCGCGACTATATATATTGGAATTAACCAATACGTAAATATTGTTTGGCACGTTTGGTGCGTGATCAATACGCTTAGTGCCTATTTTCTTAGTTTTTAAATATTTTTGTGTTTTCTCAATAGATTTTCAATCTCTTGTCTATTCTCTGCTGTCATATATAAGTACGTGTGAAAGTAACTTAAGTGGTCGTTCTGTATTTTGCATATATTACGTACCTAATATATCAACACTTAGCCTTGCGTTTTAAAAAACGAGATATTAAAGTATGTACTTTTCAACTAGGGTTTCCAATTTCAATTTTGAGAAAGATAAATAGAAATTCATTAGTTCAAAATTATATTTGACCGCAATAAAGTTAAAATAAGGTCTGTATTTAATTTTTTTTTTTGCTTCGTTTGTTCACTGCGTCTTTCGCATTTGGCACTATGAACTGGTAAACAAAAATTATATTCAACAAGTTTTTTGAGTTGATGGCAAGTATAATTAATTCAAGTTTTTTACAAAACTTTTCAGGAGAAGGTAATCATTAAATAAATTTTCATCATAAAAATCAATAATAATCTTTTTGCAAAAATCCAGCAGATTTTCGTCCGTCAAATTAACAGTCTCCAAATTTTCAAAGCATAACAAACCAAATACTTTCTAATCCTGGAGAGATAATGCTAATGATTAAATATAATTTCGAATAGTCTTATAAAATCATTTTTAGTCTCTTACACCAGAATGTTTCTATGTTCATCAACAGCACTTTATATAATTGCTTTAATTTTTTTAAATAATATATTGTGTTCTTCTAATTTCTTCGATCTTATTGATTTTTATTTTTTAATTCTTTTTGAGCAAAAGATCCACTGTATCTTTTTATATAAAAAATTTTTTTATTTGAATCCAATATTTCGCTATCAACAATGTGTAGCTTCTTCACGGATATTCTCAAAAAGCAATGTTTACTAAAATTATGTTTGAAAGTTGTTAAGTCAAAACAACACAAAAAACAGCATTATCATTGCATTGTAATATTTCTAATCATTGACCAGATTTTAAGAACATTTCAATTTTGAGCACAGAAAATAATTATAAGCGTAGATTAATGCTAGAAATGTTAAATATAATAAAAGTACCATCTATACAACGAATTAATTATAAAATTGATACAGGAAATGTAGAACAGAATTATAGATATTTAGTCAATAAAATTCAACACTTAACTTAGTTTATTATATATTACATAATAAATATATCTGTTATGTTAATTTTGTATCTACGTTATTTTATTTTATTATATTAAGTAGAGACAAGGGAATAGTATAAAAAACTTTATTTGAGTCATTTAAAATATGTATGTATGTTTAAAAAATTTTTTTTATAGTTTTTGACTTAACAACTTTCAAACATAATTTAAGTAAACATTGTTATTTGAAAATATCCCTGAAGAAGCTACACATTGTTGGTAGCGAAATATTGGATTTAAATAAAAAAGTTATAAGTTGTTTATATAAAAAAAATACAGTGGGTCTTTTGCTCAAAAAGTATTAAAAAATAATGATATATTGTTTTATCCTTTGCGTTTAATTTTCTGATAATTATTTAGATCTTTACGTTAAGGAAAGAGATATTGAAACTTTAAATTTTCTTAGCATTTTTCTGAACTATATTTATCAAAGACTGTATTAGAAACAAATAACCCTCTCTAATACATATTTAAAAATTGTAATTTTATTGTTTTTATTATTTTTTTTTTAATTTCATGACCTGTAATTAACAGTTCATGCTCTAAAAGATTTCAAGGAAAGTTTTCAAAAGCCGAAAAAATCCAGATATAGGTGGCACTGCTACGGATGCCTTAAGAGAGAAGCGGGTGTCCGAGGAAAAGAAGACGGATGGCAACCCTATTTTCACAGCAGATCCCAATGGAAGACTTTTTTCCAGAAAACTCTTTTGCTTTAAAACCACAGTATATTCATTAACTTTTATGCTGAAAGTATTTGAATCTTAAATTTATAATAATTTAACAAATTCTAAATAGCTTTTAATGAAGTAAATTTGGTAATATAATATGTAATGTAATCAGAAAAATGTACCCCGCTGGCAGTTATGTGCTATGAAAAACTCCAATCAGCTCCCAGTCATACGAGCCAGAAATAACAAAGGCAATGTATATTTTTAAACAATTCGAATTCTTACATACATGTTTAATAAACTAAAAAAACATTGTTCTGGACTAGGTTCAAGTTCAATGGCTCCAAATAAATTAAGGTTAACAGATCCTAAAGCATTTCAAAAGTTCTTAAAAATGTAACATGAAATCTTTCTAAGGTTCCACAAAATAAAAACGAAAATCTTTCCAAAAATTTTAATTATTATCGTTAGTTTTACATAACAAACAGCTGTTGTCAGAAGAAAATAGAACTCACTCCATATGACTTTGTGTCTTAAGTAAAATAGCGTGTGATGTGTGACAGGCTTTACCAATTGATTTTTTTTAAATATGAAACTATGAAAAAGTTTTCGCTAATGGAATAAGACTAGATTTCAGTATTAACAAAACAGTGTGCGAAGGTAAGTACAATATTAAAATTTATTGATCTTTCGTAACGTTTTCAATTTTTAGGTGTTTGATTTTATGCTACAAAGGAAAGTCAAGAACAATTCATAACATAGCGGAACAGAGTTGCCGTAAGCTGCTACACATTCATAACCATTCTGTACGCATGTGTATGTTTGCATGTTTTCTGATTCGCTATTGATATTGTCGCCAGTAATACTGACATCCACTAACCTATACAATTTGCTGTGCTATAGACATTTAACACTATTTCTATATGTGCATATAGACATTGAATCTAATCCCCTAATTCACAAATGATGGTTAAGGTTATTAAATGTTTTAAGGGATCTTTAACCATACAAAATCCATACTTTAAAGTCACTGTAATTTTAATAACTTGGATATGCACATTTACATACATATGTATTTACCAGCGTTGTCAACTCTTAGACTCCAAAAAGTACTAAGACCAAGAAAAAGCGCGTAGTTTTAGCAAAGAAGCACTGAGTTTAATATATTTAATTTCATTTCCAAAATAATAGCATACATGAAGAAAAATATTGATTTGAACTGTTTATTATGAAATGAAAGACGTTTTAGAATAAAACCTAATCAACTTTGTGAAGGTAAATTTCCTTTGTGAAACCTAGTATGTCTTAGGTGACTTGGCTCTTTGTGATCACAGTTCTTATCTACACAAAAATAATTTTTAAGCAACTTTTTTATATACAATATTTAATCAATTTGAAAAAGCACAGAACACCAACTTTAAACTTTTTTCGCGTCGATGAGTCGAAGAAGCACAGTACGAAAACTACCGAGTTGTTAACGCTGATATTTACCTCTCAATTTAATATCATTAAGGGCCATTATTACAACTTATCATAAAGCAAGATTTTATCGGTGGGATAAATATATTTTCATTATTAAATTTAAATGCAAGTTCGACTTTGCGGTAAGTTTTACCAGGAGGATTTTTTTCTATATTACCATATTTAACATGGTGGCACTGCTCTGTGTTTTCGATTATATGGCTGTGGGCCTCAACAAGCTCCACCAAATATTCTTCTTCACTTGAAAAGTTTTTTGACCGCTTTCTCACAGCACGCACGATTGTTTCCTTAGATGCTGAAATTTTTTATTTTAAGACAAACTTATATATTCACAAACAAGAGCTACATATATTTTCAAAAGGTAAAAACAAGTGCGTCATTGCCACTACAATTTTTCGCGATTTAAATAACCTCAAAAGTAGTAGGTAATTGCTAGCGGTATTGCCACACGACAAGAAATATACATTTAATATTACCGGCAAGTTGTAATAATGGAAAATTACTACCGGCCAATTTATCGCCAAGTTGTAATAATGGCCCCAAAATAATTTTTTTATATATCATTAATTTTCACATTCTACGGACTAAACACTCTTTCCACTTCAGATAGAAATACTGTCACTGAACTAGCAAAGTAAATACTGCAGACGCATTGTTACCATTTATACCATAATTGGACGACAAAGTATTGAATCGTCTACACTTGAACCCAGGCTGCCTTCAGAGAAGGAACCAGAGAACGTATGTATATAAATTTCATAACTCTTGCAATGATCTAATTTTGTTAAAGCCGTGAAAGAAGAGCTTGCCAATTCAATTGGTTATAGGGAGAATGCATCTTAAAATTAACATTATTTTATTGTAATTAGTAAACTGATTGAACACAAAGCAATCAAACAATGATACAAAAAAATATACTTTAATTAAAAAACAAAAACACAAATTAAAAAAAATACGAAAGGCTTACAGCTTGATCAGTAGAACTCTTGCTGTAGGGGACCGGAATCAAGCGTTCTTGTAATTCGCCACCTATAACCTTCAAAAGGAAGAAGAAACAAATGCTGAAAAGTTGTTTATCGTACTTTGTTATTATTTTTAGCTTGTGTGCATTATCATGTTACTGTTAGTTAGTATTAGAAAAATTAAGCACTTTTACTAAATTTTAATGTACAAGAAAAATAAATGAAATAAAATTAATTTTATAAGGAAAAAAAGCTATATTATATGCAGTCATCATTTTTATTTATAAAAATTGTTTAAATAGCAATAACAAATATTGTGTTCTATCGTATACATACACATATAAATTGTTTTTAATTATACTATTAACATATTTTTTACATTTCCATACATATATCAAAAGTTTTACGACATGTAATCAATATCATTAATTAAAATTACAGCTAGATTCAGGCCAGCAATTTCGGCATAAATGCAGAATATTGCAGCGAAGTATTTCCCAAGTAATATAATGATAAAACGGGAAATTCCATGTATTTAAAATAATTTTATTTTATTTATAACACATTATGAATCCTCCTGGCTTATGAGAAATTAGTATTCCAATTGTAACAGCAAACTATGCATAATATACATATATGCACGTGTGTACTTTTCAAATAAAAACATTTTATAAATAAATCTAAGATTTTCAATAAAGATTATAAACGTGGTTTCAACAAAAATTAATTTCTGAAAAGCGTATAAGACTCCGATAAAGGATAACATGGTTTTTTGCAAGTAGTTCCACAAGCATGTGTGCAACATCTACCAATTCTCGTTTTATAATTAGCAGATCCGATTTTATTGAATACTCAATATAAGACAAGTTAATTAATATATTATTATTATGCAATAGCATATATAAAGGATGACAGCAATGTTCAGCTAGGACATTCACTAAAAAATAAATTTTATATATATATTTTTATGTTGAATTTGTAGTACAATTCCAAATATACATAATTTTGAGACTAATTTAAAATTTATAAGAATAATTTATTTTAATAATAATGAACTTAATATTTAATTTTTTCGGATATTTACGGCCATGAAAACTTTATTTGCGTTATCTCGTGAAGTTAAGTTTTTGATTTAGGTCACCGTCAACTATATGATTGGTTACCGTTTTTATCATCTAAAATTGTTTTTCTGCTTCGGGTTATATTTTCTGGCATTTTTAACGTAACGACGTTATGTTATTCTTGGTTCTCGACTTGAATTATAGATGCACTTTTTTCTCACTTTGCAAGAAATTATGGAATATTTTGTTTCACAACTTGTCGACCCGAGAAGTTCTCACCAATATTACAGAACATAGCTTCATTATTTCAAAAGTAATTAAATATTATACTGAAATTCTGATCAAAGATGACTCGATAAATATATTAATTATAGATATTTTTTTGTAAGGTGCTTAATATTTACATTATAAATGTATAATAAAATACATGTATGCTTTTAATTTTTTATTTCTTAGGCCGGTATGCACATATAGTAATCATGCATGTATAAAATACTTATTAGCTGTAATGTTTGGAATTGTTTATTTTTTGTATAAAGATCGCAAAAAACAGATATACACATAATTCTGCAAGACTAATTGTCTTTTTACTTCTTTTTTTTCAAGAAATTATATATATTTCCTCTAAGTATTCTAGGTTTTGCTACCGATGTAGTCAAAATCCATTCTACAATAACCAACGACCAGTAAAACTTTGCACTATAAGACAAATATTTATTAATTTCAGCAATATTTTTACCACAACAACGATTACTAATCTAAGTGCAGATGATTGTTGATTTGGCAATAATAATATTATTAAAAAAAGTATAAAAAATGTCATACAACTGCATGCATTTTTTCGTCAGGCCACTATGTACCACTGTCAGAGAAATGTTACTATTAGCAAGAATACAAATTGTAAACATATATTTAAAGTTGTCAGAGAATCGTCATAATTGGCAATTTATTTTGCGTTAGCAGATAATTGTCAGCCATAGACAGATCTTGATATATTTTACGATATAAATGTTAACCGTCCGTAGAGATGTCTCAATGAGAGCTGAACGATCTAATAATATTAGAGAAATGAGTGCTCACTACAGTTAAGGCCCAATTAGCCAGACGCTGAAATCGCAAACGCTGCGCAAACACATCAGCTGATCCAATCTGTTACACGGCAAATAGTGAAAATGCTTGTTTGAACGTTGAAAAACGCAAAGCAGCGCAGCCAACCTGCAGAATATAGAATTTTAAGCAGAAATACGCAGAGAGTGATGGTATGTATGTATGTTAAATGAGAGTGCGGCAAAAACTTTTTTTGTACTTGTTTGGTTTGATATTTGAACATTTATGCCCAATAAATCAGTGGTTATTTAAATGTTATATGTTTTCACCACAAACTTAAATAAGACTTAAACGCCCATCATTGGCCATTTAAACGTTATTTAAATCGAGCACAGAAAACATATGGCTTTGACTTTTTTTCTTTAAAGAAGAAAACATTGTGATGTTGTGAAAATTTTGCTAAAAAGTTTTAAAAAGATGCGTAATTCAAGTTAATTATCAATGGGATAAAGTCGGAAATCAATAAAACAATATTTATTGCACAAGAGGACTCTTAAAACAATTGAAAAACTTAAAATAATTTCAAGCACAACACTTGAAATACTTTGAATCATAACCAAAACATCTGTTTTCTGAACAATGACGATTTTTGTTTACATATTTCATGGTGCTATCACATTTTTCGCATAAGTTAATTGAAGTATTTAAGTCTGACTGTAAAACTGAAAGCGTATTGCAATAGACTTTAAATATTCATCAAAATTAACTAAATCGACATTAGCCACTGATTTATTTATTATTGATTATTTATTGGGCATTAGTTGATACATTTGTAGATATACATAACATATTTTATAAAATAATTTGCTATATAACTTGTTTTGCTTAACAAAATCACAAAATAATAAATATTTTTTGTACAATAATAGGTTAATGTTATACATACGTATGTATATGTAGACATATGAACGCATGGGCATATATTTATGTGGTACCAATATTACTACATATGTAATTTATGTATGTACATACATGCAGGCAAATATGTCGATAGTGTTTAGCGACCAGTGCTATGCCATTGAGACACCCCGATAACAATAAACACAATCTTGCACTATTGCAGTTCAGAAAAATTCGAAACCATATTCATGACTGAAGGCGAAGTCAATCTTGGCATCAAAGGCATCGTAGTCTTGTGTTCACTACTTCAGCCAGTAGTACCCTTATAAAATAAATGTATTAATAATATTATAATTTAGCTATACATATAATGAAGATATTACATCAATCACAAGCTTAATATAATATATTGTACTATTTATACAATTTTGTACGCTTTCTGTACAAACGCAAAAAGGAAAGTGCGATCACTATTTCAAGCAGCTGTTTTGATTTTTTGCTTTTAAATGATAAACACCACAAGCCAAACAGTATTCTGTGACATTTTGCACAAACGTAAAAAGTTTCAACAAATAAACATATTTCCTATATCCATTTTACAATATACATATCTTCTTTTTTAATAGTACCACTCAAAATAACTTTAAACACTTCAATTTGTTGTATGTACATATACATAGGTATATACATACACAATTTTTTTTCTGTAAAAACATATGGCGCGTTTTTAAGCATTCTTTAATCGGAGCTGCGTTAGCATTTGCGCTGCGTTGCGTTTGCGATTTCAGCGTCTAGCTAATGGGGCCATTAGAATATTTTCTCAGTACTGAACAATTTAATTAATACCATTTTATGCATGAACTTGAATATTTATGTACGTCAAATTTCACAAATACAAATTTGAGCTAATATAACTCAAGTGTTTTATATTTATGAAAAGAATAACATGATATTATAATTTTATGTTGTTACATGCCAATTGGTTTTTTTGCATTATTATAAATTTTAAAACATAACTGAAATGCACAACTTTAACCGTCGGTATGTTGTTTACGTATTGCACGCCAAAAACCGTCGAAGCCGCATACAAATGTGTATATATGTATATATGTATATGTATAAATATATATATATATATATATATATATATATATATATATATATATATATACTTATATATATATATATATATATATATATATATATATTTATATATATATATATATATATATATATATATATACTTATATATATATACATATATATATATATATATATATTGTTACAAAGATTAGATATATATTTAAATAAAACGACAATGTGGCTATATGTACTTGGCAGCACTGCCAATTAATCTCTAGTTGTCAAAATGTTACAACCCTGGTCAACACGATATAGATAATATTCAAATTAACGGAAATAGAATACTCCGGGATATACAAGATCATTCGGGGCTGTGCCAATAATAAGTGTAAATAACAACAACGAAAAACCTAGCAACATAAATGCTAAGAGATGTTATTCTTAACGATCTTGTATGCATGTATTCGCTGCTAATAAAGCTAAACAGGTTCACAAGTATACACAGCCATATATACATAGCAGAGGAAGAAACAAAACCACACTACACACAGAACACTCATACATACAACCAAACATAGTTACCATAAGCAAAACACACAAGTCACCATTGTCATGTATACAAACACACGTATATAGCTACACGTTATGTAAAGTACAACCAACAACAATCATGCCTAAGAAGCTTCGCGAAGTTACCAGACGACCTCATTTTCGCTATATAAAGGCGCTGCCAGAGCTCAGTGAGTGAGTGTGATTTCAAACATAGACGTGTTAACATCGCTAAGTGTAGAGTAGAACAAATACTCGTGTTAATAAAGTAGTAAATAAAGTTTTGCCGCATTATATTTCTAAAATTAATTTGTCCGTGTTTTAATTTGATGTAATTAAACGAATCCTTGAAGGATAAGTAAACAAACCGTTTTTACGAAAAGGTCTAAAAACGTATTAATTGGTGCCAGAAGTGGGATTGCAAAAATAATTAAAAGGACATTGCAATTTAAGAAAAAAAAGGACATTAAAAGGAAAAATAAATAAATAATTAATAAATAATCATGAAATTTGATGAGCTAAAAGTTGAACAGCTGAAAAAGGAGCTCAGTAAGCTGGAATTGCCAACTTCAGGTAACAAAGTTGAACTGCAGTAGTGCCTGATAAATGAGTTTCAGAATCGCGGCATGGAAATCCGGACATACGAGTTTGAGTACAAAGACAATGTGCAGGTATGCCCTTGTTGCCGGCGTTTATTTCTGCACATTATACCCTTATATTAACTATCATTACATACATTTCATTACTACACTTCTCTTACAAGTTATTTAAAATAGTATCAACTTAGTTACTGCACATGCATACATATCTACCTGCGTGAGTATATATTTATGCATGAATATATTATGTACCTTTGTCCGAATCTACCTGTATTCACATGTGTGCCGTATTTCTGATGTAAAACGAATTAATCGTATGATTTCTTAAGAAACAAATTAGAAAAAGAAACAAAAGAAACGGTTTATTTATGTATCAGGTAGAGCTTAAATATTTCGCACTGGTATATGTCTCTTGACTGCAGTTGGTTTCTTGATACGAATCAGACAAATTGTTTTAAAGCGCTATATATTCTCTACCGCAAATTGTAATATATCATCAATAAACTAAATTGATTACATTGCACAAGAGGTGCTATTAAATATTTGTTTTTATTTCGAACCGGCTTATTTCTTAAACCGTGCGCCAACAATTCTTTAAAACAATTTTAACAAAAGGACTAAAGTAAAATGGCTACTGCCCAGGAAACATACAGTTAATTTAATTGCAAAACATGTACGCAAGTGGATAATGATCGCATGATACAGTGCGACAAGTGTAACATGTATCATTTCGATTGTGTCGCTGTTAATAGTGCCATATCTGATAAAAGCTGGTGCTGTGAAAGCTGTAACGTACCTAATGTAGGCTCTGCAATTTCTACGGTCAATCAAGCAAATATGCCGCAAGCAGCATCGTCACCCAAAGTAGTAGGAAACAAGGTAGACCTACAGTCCGAAAATAGAATCAAGGAAAATTAAATTTCAACAGGCCTACCTACGACCTCAATACATCGGGAAATTAATACACCAAACTATACAACAGCAGCAAGAAATTACACACAAACGACACAAAGTCAACCACACATTATGAAACCACCGATGAGCGCTCAAAAATCTACGTTACCTGTTCCTACGAGTACAATGTTATTTCCTCTTACTAAACCGAAACAACCTAGTGACCACACCAGCTCACAAATAAACTTGCAACTCAAAATGCTCGAAGAACAGCAACGGCTTCAACAAACATTCATTGAGAAGAAGTACTAAATATTATCTCAATTCCAGCAAAGTGAACTAACATTAAACAAAATAGGTAACATGACTTAAAATTTTAATTTCGCAGGTGGACCAACAGCATATCAATTAGCTGCATGACAAGCTATTCCAAAAGAGTTGCCGCAATTTTAAGGTGATCCGGAGGAATGGCCCTTATTTATTAGTAGTTTCGAAACTAGCACGTCAATCGCAGGGTATTCTCATTCTGAGAACTTAATACGGCTTCAATCATGTCTCAAAGGGAAAGCCAAAGAGTTGGTGAAGAGCAAGTTGATGATGCCCACAATGGTGCCAGAAATTATTCAAACCTTAAACATGTGTTTTGGGCGGCCTGAGTATATTTTGGAACGATTAATTGAAAAGGCCAGAAAAATGCCACCACCAAAAGAAAAGCTAGAAGCTATTATTGAATTTGCCTTGTGTGTAAAAAACATATGTTCCACCATGGAGGCATGTAATATGGATGTACATTTACATAATCCTATTTTGGTTAAAGAATTTGTAAATAAATTATCTATCCAATACAGACTCAACTGGGCTATGTACCCTAAAGAAGACCACACTCCCATAGTTAAAACTTTCAACGATTGGATATTCCAAATCGCGGACGCTGCAAGCTCTGTAGTTTCAACGGTTCCCTCCATAAAAAGTGCAGCTGTAAACTCTCATACTGACAATAAACATCAATTCCATATAAAATGTTTCGTGTGCGAAAGCGCCGATCATAAAGTGTCGGTATGTAGCGTCTTTAAAAAACTGTCATTAAACGAAAAATGGAATGCGGTCAAAAAGTTTAACTTATGCCGCCAATGTTTAAACAAACACCGACGTAAATGTTTTGTGAACAATGAGTGTGGCATTGACGGCTGCAGCGCTAAGCATCATCACTTACTTCATAACAATAATAAAAACGTTCAGCCACCAAGGTCTCAGGGAAATCACGAACTTGATCAAAGTGCCTGTAGCAGCAGCTCGAGGAATTCTCACTCTTTCACGAAGCAGAAAGAAAATTCTCTTTTTAGGATTTTACCTATACGTATCAACAAGAAAAATGGTTATGTGGACACCTTTGCGTTTCTCGATTAGGGGTCACCAGTGACTTCAATTGAAAGAGCATTATTCGATGTTCTTGATATTAAGGATACGGAAGAGCCACTTTGCTTAAAATGGACTGGAGACACTACTCGCATAGACGATTCATCGGTGAAGGCTTCAATTGAAATCGCGAAGGCCAACAATGGTGCACAATTTATATTGAATGGAGTCCACACTATAGAAGGGCTAGATTTTCCAATGCAATCACTGGACATGAAAGAGATGGTTTTAAAATATGGATTGGATTAAAAATTCTCCTCCAGGAGGTCTGGCGATCTGAAATTGACTGGGATACTAATTTATGCGATTCACAATATACAAAGTGGGTAAAATGGAAAGTTCTGCTAGAACAAATATCTACTATACAAATTCCAAGACGTTACTCCCCATATCTAAACGAAGCTTCAATGGTCGAGCTACACACCTTCGTTGACGCTGGTGAGGATGCATACGCTGCCGTGTGTTATCTACGTATTGTGCATCGAGAGAACTATTCACTTTCACTTATAGCTGGAAAGTCAAAGTTAGCTCCATTGAAACCCATTTCAATACCCCGACTCGAACTCGAACGAAGCTGTCGTTGTTGGTATTAGGCTTTCAAAAAAATAGCGAAAAATCAACGGTTAAAAATTACAGCAAAAAATTTCTTGCCAGACTCTAAAACAGTCTTGCAATGGCTTCGAATAGATCCAAGAAAATTTCAACCATTCGTGATGCACCGTGTAGGCGAAATCCTGGAAGAAACAAGCGTCGCACAATGGCGATGGGTCCCTTCAAAGGAGAGTCCTGCAGATTTCGCTACTAAAGTTCCAATAAGGGGAGACACTTCGATGTGGTTTAACGGACCCGAATTTCTATATAAAGACGAATCAGAGTGGCCAGCTTGCATAAATTTCGAAGTATGTGGCAATGAGGAAATGAGACATCATAAACTCCTTGTTATGAAGACCAAAAGGGGCATCTGTATTAACTGTAACTATTTCTCTAATTGGAGACGATTGTATCGAGCACTGGCGACGTTCTTACTCTACATGAGGAAACTTAAAGCAAAGTGTGACAAAAAACCTATGCCCGAAGAAATTTCGTATGAGATGATACAAAAGGCGAAGACAGTTCTGTTCCGGTGTGCACAACAAAGTACATTTGCAGAAGAAATATGCTGGTTAAAAATTGGTAAGAGTATTGAGATAAAAAGTAAACTAATAGGGTTCAATATATTCCTAGATGATGAGAGTGTACTAAGAGTTAAAGGAAGGTCATTATACTTGAATCACCAAAACCCAGTAATATTACCTACTGCACACCATATAACCGCCTTACTAGTTCGCTACACTCACGAAGGGTATCATCATATATCACACGAAACAGTAATCAATACAATCTAAGCTCAATACTACATACCTAAGTTACGAGTTTTGTATAGAAGCATACGCCGATCATGTCAGTATTGTAAAAATGTGTCTGCAAAACCAATCGTACCTCAAATGTCTACACTACCACCGGCCAGACTGGTGAGTTTTGAGAAACCATTTACATATGTGGGCATTGACTATTTTGGCCCACTGTATGTCAACGTAGCCAGAAGAAAAGAGAAGCGATCGGGCGTACTTTTCAGATGTCTTACGGTGTGGGCTATACATATAGAAATAGCTTACAGCTTAGATACAAGTTCATGCATTATGTGTCTAAATAACTTCATCGCACGCAGATCAACTCCACGAGAAATATTTACGGATAACGGGACAAATTTCAAAGCAACAGCAAAAATTTTCGCACCTGAGGCAAAAAATGTTAAGTTGAAGGAGGTAATCAGCAGATTCGATTTCATAAAGTGGCACTTTAATCCACCCGCAGCCCCGCATATGGTCGGAGCATGGGAGAGACTTGTTCGCTCCGTAAAAACTACTCTCCACAACATTTTTCCAAACATGAACTTCAATGACGAAACTCTGAGAAGCGCAATGGCCGAAGCAGAATCCATAATAAACTCTCGCCCACTAACTTTCGTTTCATTGGATTCATCTGACGATGAAGCACTAACCCCCAATCACCTATTACTGGGATCGTCATCTGGTGACAAGCCTTTGGCACAAACAGAAATTGACCTCCGACTACGATGTCGACTAACTCAAGAATTCGTGAAACAGTTCTGGCGTAGATGGATAAAGGAGTATACACCTATTCTCACAAAAAGAAGCAAATGGTTCCAGAAAACTGCACCTCTGCAGGTAGGAGGTGTAGTCGTTATTATCGACGAAAATCCACCGCGTCGTTGCTGGCCCAAGGGCAGAGTAACTGATATCATAATGGCCAAAGACGGACAAGTACGCCAAGCCACGGTGAAAACACAGTTCGGTATTCTTCAGCGACCTTCAGCTAAAATAGCCAAGTTAGAAGTCGGCAATGACAAGGAGTAAACTCATCATAGCCTCGTTTACGGGGTGGAGAATGTTGCCGTCGTTTATTTTTGCACATTATACCCTTATATTAATTATCATTACATACATTTCATTACTACCCTTCTATTACAAGCTATTTAAAATAGTCTCAAGTTAGTTACTGCACAAGCATACATATCTACCTGCGTGAGTATATATTTATGCATGAATATATTATGTACCTTTGTCCGAATCTACCTGTATTCACATATGTACCGTATTTCTGATGTAAAACTAATTAATCGTATGATTTCTTAAGAAACAAATCAGAAAAGAAATAAAAGAAACGGTTTATTTATGTATCAGGTAGAGCTTAAATACTTCGCACTGGTATATGTCTCTTGACTGCAGTTGGTTCTTGATACGAATCAGACAAATTGTTTTAAGGCGCTGTATATTCTCTACCGCAAATTGTAATATATCATCAATAAATTAAATTGATTACATTGCACAAGAGGTGCTATTAAATATTTGTTTTTATTTCGAACCGGCTTATTTCTTAAACCGTGCGCCAACAGCCCTCCTGCCACTACCAGCAGCATGGACATAAATTTAATGCTCGCTGCTATGATGATCGAAATGAAACAGAACAGCTCAGCAGATAAAAGAATCAGTGATGCACAAACTGCATCAAAAATCAGCAGTGGCAAACTTGTAACCGAAATAACTGAAATAAAACAAAACTCTCAGCAGATGCAGGAGGCATAGGGGACCAGCAGTGACAAGCTTGTAGCCGAAATAATTGAAAAAAAACAGATCTCTCAGCAGATGCAGGAAAAGCTTGTAGCCGAAACTCAGCAGATGCAGGAAAAACTTTTAGCCGAAATACAGGAGTCAAATAAAGCCATGAACGAGACCCTGGTAGAGGTTTCTGAAGCCATTAACAGGAGGGTGTATTCTATTGAGAATAAATTCTCAGAGCTGGAACAGCATGCAAAAGAGTTCGAAGAGAAATTGCATAGTCTAGAGGACAAAGTGCATAACCTGGAGTGTAGCGGCGGGCCAGTACGAGCAGTTGCGGAGGTTTCTACGCGAATAAAAGCGCCATGCTTCGACGGCAGCGTACCATTAGGCATCTTATAATTCCAGTTCGAGACGGTTGCTAGCAGAAATGGATGGGATGCTGAAGAAAAGGCCACAGAGTTGATTTTGTCCTTAAAGGGTACAGCCGCAGAGGTACTTGAGACTGTGCCAGTAAGCAGCAGAAACAACTATAATGAAATAATGGCAGCATTGCAGCGCAAGTATGGTGGTGAGCACAAGCGCGATTTATACAGAATGGAATTGCGAAGTAGAGTTCAGAAGCCTAACGAATCTCTACAAGATTTCGCAATGGAAATCTAGCGTTTAGTGCAGCTCATATATCCAGGCGAGAGTCACCCGTTCCTGGATCACTTTAAAACTGAGGCTTTCGTTAGCGGCATTCGCGACTCTGATGTTAAACTGGCGGTGCGCGCTACGCAGAAATCCACTTTCGCTGAAACTGTTTCATTTGCGCTGACTCAAGAGACTGCAAGGATGGTTTTCAAGCCACAGATATGTAAAGTGCGGAATGTGGAGGTTTTGCCTGAGGAGGATAACAACCTAGTTGCTAGCGTTAAGGAGGAAATGCGACAACTGCTGGCAGAAAATGCTATCAAAGAAAAGCCTAAGTGCTTTAACTGCGGAAAGATCGGTCATTTTCAGCGCAGCTGCAAAGCACCAAGGAAGAGAGGTAGATCTGTTTCGCCACCAAGAACAGCAAACTGGTGGACCAAACAACATCACAAGAGTCCCCGTTAAACTAAAACGAGCTAGCACTAAGGGGCAAGAGCTAGCTCTCACAAACGAGGGCCCCACAATCTCCATATCAGTGATGCAGCAGAAAAATAGCAACCTCACTGCGTCCGAACACATCAACGGGGAAAAACACGTACTTACCATAGACACAGGGGCATCACAGTCAATAATAAGACCCGATATAGTAAAGGGGAAATGCGAGCGGTTAAGCAATATACGGCTACGTACACTACTGGAGAGCCTGCCACTGTCTATGGTAAGATTGAAGTGAAGGTGACTATAGCCAACATCAACGTGAAACATGTGCTTTTTGTTGCCGACATTGTCGATGAGGTTATTATTGGAGCCGATTTTATGATTAATCATGACATTAATCTATATATGGGACAACAGCTGATGATTTGGGGTAATGTGGAAATACCCCTTGATGTTGGATATGACAGCAAACCGCAAGTAACAAAACTATTTGCTATTGAGAGTCAGATGTTACCGCCGCAGTCTGAAACAGTCATATGGGCGCAGATGAAGGGAGATTGTGAGGACAATCGGTTGTGGGTTGTAGAACCAGCAGATCTAAAGAGACAGCTTATAGCAGCGAAAGCTCTAATGAAAACTAGTAAAGGAGGAATAGTCCCTATAATAGTGCTTAATTTATCAGATCATGAAAAAGTCATCAAAGAAAATTCCGATGTTGGCCAGTGTACTCTAGCAGAGGCAATAATAAACTTCGAGAAGAAGATAGAGCCTACTACTTTGTCCGCAAAAGAACGTGAAAAATTTGAGGAATACGTAGAGAAATGGGTAGCAGGTCTATCAGCGACTGATAAAAATAATGACAGACAGTTACTAAAAAGGTATGCCAGTATCTTCGCCATGGGAAGCCAAAGCCAGGGTAGAACTGCATTGGTTAAACATGAAATTAACACAGGCGACGCTAGGCCGATTAAACAGCCACCCAGAAGCGTGCCCCTAGCAAAGCGAGATAAAGTAAAAGACATAACCAAGAAGGACAGTTATCCGCTCCCCAGAATCGATAACACTTTGGACACGTTAGTTGTTACCAAATGGTTCTCTACGCTGGACTTGCGAAGCGGATATTCGCAAGTGGAGATTGCAGAGAAAGACTAGGAGAAAACTGCCTTCAGTGTCGGTAACGGATTATGATAGTTCAAAGTCATGCCATTTGGTCTCTACAATGCTCCGGCCACATTTGAACGCCTAATGGAGAAGGTACTGATAGGACTTCACTGGAAGACATGCTTGGTATATCTAGATGACATAATCGTGGTGGGGAAAACGTTAGATGAACACCTTAAAAACATGGCAGAAGTTCTTCAACGGATATCATCAGCTGGATTGAATTTCAGCTTGAAGAAATGTGCATTGTTCCAGAAAGAAGTAAAGTATTTGGGGCATCGTGTTACAGCAGATGGAATCTCAACAGATGAAGATAAAATAAAAGCAGTAAGGGACTGGCATCAACCTAAAAATCTTCATGAATTGAGCAGCTTTTTGAGCCTTTGTACATAGTACAGACGTTTTGTGCCGAATTTTGCCAGTGTAGCTGCAAGCCTGCATGAGCTGACAAAGAAGTCGAGACAATACCATTTGGGCGAGCCACAGGAAAATGCATTCCAGAAACTCAAAGAATTATTATGTACGTCCCAAGTAGTTAATGGCACTGAGAAGGTCATAGGGTACTATAGCCGTGTACTCTCAAAACCTGCTATGAACTACTGTGTGACACGACGTGAGCTTCTGGCGGTATTGGAATGCATTAAGCATTACCATAAGCACCTGTATGGTCAACACTTTACATTAAGGACCGCTCATTCTGCACTGAGATGGCTATTGCAGTTTAAAAATTCTGAAGGGCAACTGGCGAGGTGGATTGAGTGCCTGCTGAGCTACGACTTCAGCATTGAGCATAGAAGGGGCAAAAAGCATAATAATGCGGATGCTCTTTCGAGAAGACCCTGCTGTTTAGAGTGTAAACATTGTGTTAGAACCGAGCAAAAGCGTTGTTGATGTTCGGCTAATGCACATCGGCCCTGATGAAGACTGGTCAGCGGCACAGAGGGACGACAGCATACTAAGGAAAATTATAGCGGCCAAAGAAGAGGACAGACGACCATCCCGGAATGAAAATTTGGCTGAAAGCCCACTCGCCAAATTTTATTGGGCTCAGTGGAACAGCCTCAAGGTAATAAAAGGGTGTTTATACCGCGTATGGGAAAGTGTAGATGGCAAAACAACTTCAAATTTAATAGTTATGCTATACTCCAAGATAAGTAAAGTTTTACAGGAGTTTCATAATGGACCTAGTGGCGGTCATCTTGGAGTGACAAAAACACTTGAGAAACTGAAGCAGCGTTTTTATGGGGTTGGATGTCAACAAGAAGTAGCCGACTGGATAGCAAACTGCCCACAGTGCATAGCAGCCAAAGACCCAGTAAGAAGAAGCCGGGGACAGCTACAACAGTACAACTCAGGAGCTATTACGTCCCAAGAGAAGGAGGACTTAAACGAACTGCATGAGTTCGTGCGTAATAGAATAAAGATGGTCAGTGACAAGATGAAGGCAAGGTATGACCGCGCAGCAAATTCGGAGGGATATATGGAGGGACAATTGGTTTTACTTTATAACCCACAACGGAAGAAAGGATTGTCCCCAAAATTACAGACTCACTGGGATGGCCCGTATAAAGTGATTAAGAGAGTGAATGACGTTGTATACCGGATACAGAAGCATAATAGCCCAAGGTCGAAAATGAAGATAGTACATCTCGAACGATTGGCGCACTATGGAAGTGGTGATTGTATGCCTATTCGGGTCGAACAGGCTTAAGTGGACGGCAGTGTTACAAAGATTAGAAATAGATCTAAATAAAACGACAATGTGGCTATATTTACTTGGCAGCACTGCCAATTAATCTCTAGTTGTCAAAATGTTACAACCCTGGGCAACATGATATAGATAATATTCAAATTAACGGAAATATAATACTCCGGAATATACAAGATCATTCGAGGCTGTGCCAATAATAAGTGTAAATAACAACAACGAAAAACCTAGCAACATAAATGCTAAGAGATGTTATTCTTAATGATCTTGTATGCAAGTATTCCAGTGATACGCAAGCTTTTAATTGCCTATCGCGCGCGATAGGAAAACAAATCCTGCTTGCGCAGACCATTCTCTTGTTGAAACACGTGTACTGTAAACAACAAATTGTTTCTCTCGTGCTCTTTGAGTTTCTTCAAACAAATTATGAGTAGCAGGAATGGATAACTTATGTATAATGTTTGTTAATGCGTTAACTAGTTATTCTGGATATATTTGTATATGTCACTTTGTGTCATAAAGGGATTGAAATCAATTTTTCCACTTCTAACTATCATAGACAGAATATTTACTACTACACAAACGTATGCTTATAAGTTGAATTGTTGTAAAATTTCAATCCATATGAGGAGTAATCAGTGTAGAATTTCCAACCCTGTTCGGTTGTTTGGCTGCTTCAAATACATTGTAAATGTGTTTCTGTAGTGGTGCGTAACACTGAAGTATTCGCTGCTAATAAAGCTAAACAGGTTCACAAGTATACACAGCCATATACGCATATCAGAGGAAGAAACAAAACCACAGAACACTCATCCATACAACCACTCATAGTTACCATAGGCAAAACACACAGAACACTCATACATACAACCACACATAGTTACCATAAGCAACACACACAAGTCACCATTGTCATGTATACAAACACACGTATATAGCTACATGTTAAGTAAAGTACAACCAACAACAATCATGCCCAAGAAGCTCCGCGAAGTTACCAGACGACGTCATTTTCGCTATATAAAGGCGCTGCCAGATCTCAGCGAGTGAGTTTGATTTCAAACATAGACGTGTTAACATCGCTAAGTGTAGAGTAGTACAAATACTCGTGTTAATAAAGTAGTAAATAAAGTGTTGCCGCATTATATTTCTAAAATTAATTTGTCCGTGTTTTAATTTGATGCAATTAAACGAATCCTTGAAGGATAAGTAAACAAACCGTTCTTACGAAAAGGTCTAAGATCGTAACAATATATATATATATATATATATATATATGTATACATATATATATATATATATATATATATATATATATATATACATATACGTATATATATATATATATATATATATATATATATATGTATACATATATATATATATATATATATATATATATATACATATACGTATATATATATATATATATATATATATATATATATGTAAGTATGTATATATATATATATATATATATATATATATATATATAGATATATATATGTATATATATATATATATATATATATATATATATATATATATATAATATGAAATATATTTGTTGGATGGTTAAGCAATGTCTATATGCATTTCATTGGCGCTTCTTACCAAATCGTCAGTAGACTTCAACCACAGTTCGAATAAAAGTTGTTTGTTGGGTTTGGTTTGTATAAGTTTCATAGCCTGCTACAATTAATATAATGTGATTTTTTGAAATCGTTTGTGAATTTTTATAGTTAATTTATTTAACATAATTCTCAGATGGTTTTGGGAAATATATATATATATATATATATATATATATACGTATATACATATATATATATATATATATATATATATATATATATACGTATATACATATATATATATAAATATATATATATATATATATATATATATATATATATAGATATATATATATATATATATATATATATATATGTGTATATATATATATATATATATATATATATATATATGTATATATATATATATATATATATATATATATACGTATATACATATATATATATATATATATATATATATATATATATATATACGTATATACATATATATATATAAATATATATATATATATATATATATATATATAGATATATATATATATATATATATATATATATATATATATGTATATATATATATATATATATATATATGTATATATATATATATATATATATATATATATATATATATACATATATACATATATATATATATATATATATATATACATATACATATATATATATATATATATATATATATATAGATATATATATATATGCGTGTTTGTACATATACATACATACATATACACACACACATACATAAACATACAAATACATGTACATGTATAACTACATACACATCCACCCACATACACATGTATATACACCTACATATCCATAGCCAATAATTGTAACAATTAGTATAAGTTAATATATAATAACAATAATACAATAAATTATTCCTAGCAAATAATAGTTAAAACTAACAATTATATTATGTAAATCTGCAGTTCTTACTAACTAAATGTCTATAATTCTGTGCTAATTTTTCTGTATCTATTTTAAAATTTATTCTGTGTGATGAAGGTACGTTTATTATTTCTAACATTTCCAACACTAATCGACGTTTGTAGTTATTTTCTGTATTTAATATTGAAACATTTTCAAAATCTGGAAAATGACATGATTTAGAACAATGGGAAGATAAAGCTGTTTTTTTTTTAA
Source organism: Linnaemya vulpina (assembly GCA_963675445.1). NCBI lineage: Eukaryota > Metazoa > Arthropoda > Insecta > Diptera > Tachinidae > Linnaemya > Linnaemya vulpina. Next base: position 15,381,527 of record OY776281.1, read on the forward strand.
ATTTATATCCCTATATTTTTGATCTGATTTGTGACCTGCTATCCTAGCCATTAATTTATTCTTGGTCGTACCTATGTACACTTTATTACAATTCTCTATATCATTACCCTTGCATGGTATTTTATATACTAAATTTGATCTATCCCATTTTTCAATTTTATCTTTATTTTTACTAAATAGTCTGTTTAATGTATTGTGCGCTCTATGAGCTATTCTATATTTACCTATTCTTTATGTACCTGTAAATTTTAGATTTTGTCAACCTTTCTGATATTCCTGGTATGTATGTAAAAGATTTAAATAATTTTTGTTCTGTATTAATATTAGTAATTTCAGTTCTTCTATTTCTATATTGGTATATTAATTTATTTATAATATGATTAGGAAAATTGTTATTTTCTAATATATTTATAACCTTCTTTTTATTGCTATAGTGAACTTGTTTGTCACTTATATTTAGAACCCTTTCTATAAAATTTTTAGCTGTGTTTATAATAATGTGTCTACTATGTTTTGAATAGCAATAAATCATTCTTCGCGAAGCAGTAGGTTTCTGGAACCAATCTATAATTATTTTATTACCTTGCCTAATAACTAAAGTATCTAAATAAGGAAATCTTAAGTCATTTTCCTTTTCAGCTCTAAATATAATGTTCGAAATAAAATCATTCAATGCTGATAACATATTATCTATCTCAGATGTATTAATAATGCAAAATAAATTATCTACATATTTTGTCACTATTTTAGGTTTTATACAAAGTTTTTGAATTGATTTGTCTAACAATTCCTCCATTACTATATCTGCTATTATTGGACATGCTGGTGATTCAAAACATAGTAGACACATTATTATAAACACAGCTAAAAATTTTATGGAAAGGCTTCTAAATATAAGTGACAAAAAATTTTCCTATAGCAATAAAAAGAAGGTTATAAATATATTAGAAAATAACAATATTCTAATTATATAATAAATTAATTAATATCACATTAGAAAATAGAAGAACACAAAATACTCATAGTAACACAGAACAAAAATTATTTAAATCTTTAACATACATACCAGGAATATCAGAAAGGTTGACAAAATGTAAAATTTCCGATACAGATATATATAGAATAGCTCATAGAACGTATAATACATTCAACAGACTATTTAGTAAAAACAAAAATAAAATTTAAAACTAGGATAGATCAAATTTAGTATATAAAATAGCATGCAAGGGTAATGATATAGAGAATAAATTAAAGACTAGGATAGCAGGTCACAAATCAGATAAAAAATAAAGCGATATAAATTCACAAAAAAGAGCTTTATCTTCCCATTGTTGTAAATCATATCCTTTTTCAGATTATAAAAATGTTTCAATATTAAATACAGAAAATAACTACAAACTTCGATTAATGTTAGAAATAATAAACGCACCTTCATCACACAGAATAAATTTTAAAATAGATACAGGCAAATTAGCACAGAATTATAGACATTTAGCTAATAAGAATTGCAGATTTACATAATTTAATTGTAAATATTAACTATTATTTTCTAGGGATAATTTATTGTATTATTGTTATTATATATTAACTTAGGTGTATATACATGTATATGTGTGTGGATGTGTATGTAGTTATATATGTTCATGTATTTGTATGTGTATGTATGTGTGTGTGCAAATGTATGTATATATGTAAGAAAATAAAAAAGGAAAATTGATCAGTGAGTTCTTGTTTTGACTTTGATATTTGTTTTAAAGCTTCTCACTTAGTAAAGTGGAAGTATGAAATAAATGTATTTAGTTATTCTAAGAAATGTTGGGTAAAGGTTCCCTGGTGATCTGCAATAGCCCCAGTGAAATGCGCATAGGAACTAGCTGGAAATCCTCAACTGATCAATTTGTATTTTTTAATTAAATTTTGGGAAAAAAACTAGCACATAATTAAAATTAAAATATTGTGAATAGTTTTTTTATGTCATGTTTCAAAACCATTTTTCTACAAAATTTTAATAATATTTATTTCCTGAAGATGTTAACAAGCTGTTAACGAAATATCGAATAAAAATTAGACTAAATATAATTTAAAAACGACCATAAGCTTGATTAATATTATAATAAACTGACAAGGTCAATAAAGATAAATCTACATATATACATATATATATATATATATATATATATATATATATTTATATATATATATATATATATATATTATATATATAAGTTGGATTGGGTTAGTAATTGATGTTTCTGTATGCGTATTGGTTCATAAGTTATAGCTATTTTAGTGAACACTGCAATCATTTCGAAATATTTGAGTTAATTTTTTGAAAAACTGAAATACAATTCGTTTTTAAATTCATTACAATTAAATTTTGGTCAAACCATTAATTTAATTTATATACTTACCTATTGTAAATCTCAACTTCGGGGATGTATGAAATAAATTACATATAAATACAACACTAAAAACATAAATATTTAAATACATTATGCATAGCCCACGTCATATGCATGAATACGCGCAGGATGCAATGACTTATGTGCGTCATTACGGTCGACGAGATTTATTTATAACATTTACGTGTAGTCTGCAATGGAGTGACATTAAAGATAATTTATTAGCTGGCCAAAGTCCTACCGACCGCCATGATGTCACTTCCCACTGATCACTGATTTAAATGAATTCGAATTAATTTTTTTTTTTTCTTTGCACTAAGAAGTGTGCAGGGAGTTCTCTAGTAATCTATATAAACATATATATACATATATATATATATATATATATATATATATCCATATATATATCCATATATATATATATATATATATATATATATATAATAATATATATATATATATATATATATATATATATACATACATAGGTATATATATATATATATATATATATATATATATATTTATATATATATATATATTTATATATATATATATATATATATATATACATACATAGATATATATATATATATATATATATATATATATACATACATATATCAATATATATATATATATATATATATATATATATATATGTATATGTATATATATATATATATATATATATATATATATATATAAGCTAAGGCTTGAGCTACAAATGAAAATTGGAAAAACGTTCACATATACTTAAGTATAAAATTCAATCCAAAAAAGTTTCACTTAAGGTATGGTGGAACAAAAAATTCAGAAAAATGGGACGTGAAGAAAATAATCAAACGGTAACACGGATATTAAAACAAAAATGTGTTAACATCAGGTTGATACAGTTCTCGGATTTTTTTTCACAATAAAATTTGTGTTAATAGGAACTGTTATCACATTCAACTAAGCCACCTAATAAGTGGTGACATACACAATATACACATGAGCACTGATGATGAAAGTGTTGAGACTTTCGAAAACAACTGTTCTTCTCTGCTGTGTAAGTTGAATAAAACTGATGTTGACTTTCCTTTGTGCCTAGGAATGATTATCATCATGTCTTTCTGAGATTTTAATTAATTTCGAACAATTCGCCCATGAATCTTAATTCGAGGCATGAAATAGTTTTATTTAAGAAAAACTTAAAATTTTTTAACAATTTTGGTCACTTTCATGTACAATAAAAATTGTAGTTATCCAACACTGGATTCGAAATTTTAATTTTTTTATTTTTGATATCAATTTTTCTTTTCCTAAATTAAAAAATAGTTTTAATTTGTAAAAAACGACGTTAGTTGTCGTTTAAGTTACATTTAAGTATAAAAAAATTTCAATTTCACATCCCTGAAGGAGAAAATTAATTTTTTTATCAATGCAAATCTTCACGACCCATAAAGCGGTTTTATTTGAGAAAAACCTAACATTTTTAAACATTTTAGTTACCACGAAATACCTGATGTGAAAAAACACTTTTAATTTCCCATCCCTAGAAAAATTTTATTTTTTAGATTTTAATAGACAATTGAGGTTTCCAAACAAACAAATAACTAATTGGTTTTGGTGTTAATTTTGCGTCGAGAAATAGGTCTGAGCTTCCCAGCTCTAGAACCGTATTTTGCTGAATTTTGGGGGCTTGGGAAAACCGATTTCACGTACAGACAGACGGACATCGCTCAATCGTCATCGCTACTAATAAGGATCCAGAATATATATTCTTTATGGCAGTGGTTCCCACGAGTTATTGCTTCGCGTATTCTTTTCATCATGGTATTTTTGTGAATGATAGCTATGATGAATATTCGTCACTGTTTTCGTCGACGGAATGTAAGAGAGAGAGAGAAAGAGTGGCGACTGTATACTTCCAATGACATCCCCATGTTAAATTCGTCACTCAAACGCACTGCGTAGGTATTGCCGAGTAAGTACAGGTCATTGCTTTGTACCAACGACAACGTTAGGTATGGTGGAGGAATTACGTGATGATCTTTTGCGTATCCAACTTATATTGGAATCGCTCACACACCAATTTCAAGCATACAAGACGACGCACATTGGGGTGAATGGTATAGAAAATGGCGATTAATTCAAAAAATTAACTAACTTTCACAACCGTGTTTGGTACCATATGAAAGTAGATAAAATTTTACATCACTAACTGCAAAAATAAAAGTTCTAAGTTGTTTACTTTATTTGCAGTGTGTGCTTAAAGTTCAATAATTTTTGTTATTTTTGCGCGAGTTATACACATACATATATATAAAAGGTAGTAGTTAGCGATAAGCAAGAATATATATAACATTTCTTGTCTCACAGACAATCAATAGTAGAAAAAGATTTAATCCTAAACAAACCAATAAACGGTTAACAAGAAGACACATGATAATTATCATTTGTAGACATACCCTTAAGTATGAGATAAGAGACAACCATAACTGGACAATGCAGTACTAGACATAAACAAACATTAGGCAGTAATAAATAAATAACCACAATTATTATTCTATGTTAACATTATGTTATCACTAACATAAACAAAGTATTGAACAAAGGAAACTACTATCGAACTCTGTTTGAATATACTAGAGATAAGGCTTAGAATTAGTATAAATAGTTATTAAGTAACCTTTGTAAAGCAGTCTTAAGAATAAATTGAAATAAAGTGCACGTTGGTGTGTAAAAAGAAAATATTATTTTTTGACTCATTCCTCACTGAAGGAATTAACTGGGGGCTCAAGCCGGTCCAAAAAAACCAAAAAATTCCACGGCTTTGAAGAAAAGCAAAAATCTCTGAAAAATTGAGATACAACAAACGACTTTGAAAAAAAAGCAAAAATCTCTGAAAAATTGAGACAAGCTGGACAAACGCCAGAAACGTCAAAAAATCTTCCATTCTCTACGCCTTTTAAGGATTAAAGAGGATACAATGGCAGAGGAAATTGCAACTCTAAGAGCACAAATAGAACTACTAACACAGGCTTTGCAAAATACCCAAGTAAAAGTAAACGTACTAGAAGAAGAAAGATCCCTCAACATAACTACTAGAGAAGAGTTACAAGACTTCACAGCGAATATAATCGATGCAAACCAAATAAATCTAAAGACGTTTGAAACAATACCATGTTTCAGCGGAGATAAAAATCAATATAGATTATGGCGGAAGAGAGCTTGGACGTTCATTGAAAACATAAAGCAATTCTCGAATCACCCAAATTACTACACGGCATTCACTATTGTACATTCATTCACAAATCATTGGCGAAGCAGCGGACATACTCATTAACCACAATACAAAGATGACCTTTTATTCCATCATAAACAGGCTAGATTACACATATGCTGATCAGCGACCATTATATGTGCTCCTTGAGGAAATGAAAAGAATCACCCAAGGAAGACGCACACTATCGGAATTCCATAGCGAAGTAAGCAAAGCATTGAATCTCGCACTCTCAAAGATTGAGATGTCACAAGACGAAGGATCTGCATCCATGCTAGAATATGCAAACCAGGAAGCTGTCCGAACATTTATCACAGGACTCAACAGCAAGTATACAAGCGGAACATTGTATAGCCACCATCCAAAGGATTTAGAAGCTGCATACGCAATAGCAAGCACTATATACCACGACAACACGAACATGCAGTTCGACACACAAGCTGCACCCCAACGCTTGAATCAAAGGCAAAATTATGAAATAAAATATTTTGAGGATAAAAGAAGATACAACCCCAATATACAGGTACAACGCAATCATCAACCACGGCCAGAACCAATGGAAGTAGATAATTCCCAACAATATAGGCGACCAACTCAATACCATGGAGGAAACAACTCTTAACATCAATATACTCATAACCCATTCAGAAGGGATCAGCGGATACCAAAACGCAACAGACCTCCTTCATCACGAAACCACTCCGCAAATAAGGTTCAACGGGTAAACCAAACTACAGATGAGGACTTCCAATCAATTACCACACACACTGATGATGTCTATGAAACAGAAATTGCTTTTTTAGGAGAATAAACGGATTACCATGCCTCCAAAGGCGATGCCAAGCCACAGACCACCAATCTCTTATTTTTTCCATATCAGACAAAAATCCTAATACCAAGTTAAGGCGATGGAAAAACTTCATCGAGGAATATGGCGCTAAACTTGTATATAAACCGGGCAACCAATATGCTGTTGCTGATGCACTATCCCGCCAGCAAATTAACAATACTTCGAGCTGTTCACAACACTCAGCACAAAGTTCGCCGATTATAAAATTGAAACGTGTAAAACAAGCACTAAATACATTTAAAAGTCAAATAATTATAAGATCTGGTTCATATAATTTAGTAGAAATATCTTCACAAAATATCTTCTCATATGCAAGGCACACAGTTTTCTATTCAACCAAAGATGAATTATTAGACAGGCTGAAACAAGTAATAAATCCAAGGGTAACAAATGCTATAAATATAGACGAACAAATTTTATTCCACATCGAAGATGATATCATCTGCACCTTTCCAAATATATCAATTGTCGTAGCCCAAAAAATTACAGAAGACATAGAAGACATAGATAGACAAATAGAGGTCATAGTACAAACACATAGAAGAGCACATAGAAATTATAAAAATAACGCTCAGGAAATACTGACAACATATTTTTGGCCAACTATACGCCAAATGTGTAGGAAAGAAGCACAAGACTGTGACATTTGCCTTACAAATAAATACGAACGGAGACCAAACAAACAGCCAATCGGAGCTGCACCAGTTCCAAATCATGTAGGTGAGCACATACACTTAGATTTATTTTACATGAACGGAAACATATACATTAGCACAACCGACAAATATTCCAAATACTGCTATATACGAGAAATTCCAGATAAAAAGAACATGCACAGATACATTGATGAAATATTATCACAAATTTACCCAAACGCTAAATTCATAATGACTGATAACGAATCAGCATTAACAAGTATGTCTGTAAAACAGGTTTATGAAAAACTACAAATTGAACATACAGTAACACCAACATTCCATTCCACAACAAACGGCCAGATCGAAGGAACACATAGCACGCTGATTGAACTCACAAGAGTACTAGCCCAGCAGAATAATTCTTCACCAAAAGACGAAATATTTAACGCAGTTCGAAATTATAACAAAACGATACACTCAGTCACTGGGGAGAAACCCGAGGACGTGTTTTTCAATCAAGGAGGACACCCCGATATCAAGCAAAAAATTGAAGCAAATCAAAACAAAGTGCTAACATATCACAACAAAAATCGTAGGAATATCACATATCAAACAGGAGACATTATTTACTCTAAAACGCACCAACGCAACAAGAACGCGAAAACATATTCAAAACACATTGTAAAGGAAGATAAAGGTAACACAATAGTTAGAAATAAAAATATAGTTATGCACAAGGACAATATAAGAGTACAAGTATATTTCTACTGCCTTCTGCAATAGAATAATCGACTTAAAAGACAAAAAATATGTCATGATAGAAACTGACCCTACCTACGTTTACCAAGACACATCATTTTTATACCACGTTACCAATCTTTCAAAAATACTTGCACCCTATGAAAAATTAGTACGATCTGTGTACAACCTTGAACAGGATTCAGCAGTATCTATAATAATAAATAAAATAGAGAATCTTAAGTCACAGCTACTTCCTAGCATATTCAGAAATAAAAGATCACTTAACTTCCTAGGATCAGTTCTTAAATTTATTACAGGAACACCTGATCACGACGATTTAATTGAGATCAAGACAGCACTAAATATGTTAATAGAAAATAATAATAAACAAAAGAAAATTAATTCTGCATTTGAAAAAATACTTGAAAGTATTAACCCTGACTCTGTTTCTGAACATTTAATACTCACTGAAGTATACAACGAACTATCCTCTATCGCCACTATGATTAATTTCGCAAAAAACGGTAACTTTTACTCAGGAACTCTGGACTTAAAAGATATTGAACAAATAGTATCCAATGAAGCATTAGATTTACCAATAATAAATATATTGGAATATGCTGACATAAATGTTTGCTATTTTAATTACGCAGTTATAATTATTTATAAGTATCCAATATTAAAAACAAAATGTAAATTATTTGATGTGTACCCACTTTCATACAAGCATGAAAAATTATTACTAGACTCTGAGATAGCAAAAAGTAATGAGAAGTTTACAAGTGTTGAAAAATGTAAAAATTATCTTGGAAATTATATATGTAAAATTAAGAATTCGAATAATTGTACCATTAATATATTAAATAATATGCCAGCCAAATGTGAGGTAATTAATGAAAATAACACACCAATACAGGTACTCGAGAATGGAAACATTATTACAGATTATGAACATACCTGGAATAACATAAAAATAAATGGACCTAAACTCATACAATTTAATTACCCGACTACCACAGACGGAAAAGAATACTTTAATCATCAACAAGAACTTAAAGACGTCATACATAACCAACACAACGAACAATTAGAAGTTCTGAGAATTTTGGAATCCAACGGTAATTACAAATTCAGTAATATTCAGGAAATATCAACCTTCTTGATATCAATTGAAGAACATCCAATACAATTTACATTTTATTTCACACTGGGACTCTGTACACTAGCATTAATTACTTACAGCTTGATTAAACTCTGCGAATGCTACAAGATTAAGACAAGAGAAACAAGGAAGAAAAAAATCGACGACATGTACGAAGCAGAACTACTCAGACTCAGACAAAACCAAGTATGATTTAAAACGAAGACGTTTTTTTTAAGAAGGAGGAGAGTTATACACATACATATATATAAAAGGTAGTAGTTAGCGATAAGCAGAATATATATAACATTTCTTGTCTCACAGACAATCAATAGTAGAAAAAGATTTAATCCTAAACAAACCAATAAACGGTTAACAAGAAGACACATGATAATTATCATATGTAGACATACCCTTAAGTATGAGATAAGAGACAACCATAACTGGACAATGCAGTACTAGACATAAACAAACATTAGGCAGTAATAAATAAATAACCACAATTATTATTCTATGTTAACATTATGTTATCACTAACATAAACAAAGTATTGAACAAAGGAAACTACTATTGAACTCTGTTTGAATATACTAGAGATAAGGCTTAGAATTAGTATAAATAGTTATTAAGTAACCTTTGTAAAGCAGTTTTAAGAATAAATTGAAATAAAGTGCACGTTGGTGTGTAAAAAGAAGATATTATTTTTTGACTCATTCCTCACTGAAGGAATTAACTCGCGCCTTGATTAAAAGAGAAAATTTTGATATTTTAAGTGATTATATTTGTTATTAAGACTTCTATAAGTAAAAGTTTTATAATGGAACTTTCAACTTCAGGTAGATGAGCATATAAGAAATAATTTTTTGCTTAGATAAATGTTTTAGAAATAAAAAAATAAAGAAAAACAGAATTGCTCTAAAAATGTTGAATTTTTGATATATACACTGAGTTGAAACTCAGCGGATGAGTGCCGGAAGAAATGATTTTATGCTCTTAAAATATGATATTTTAGCTAATAAATCCCAGAATGCCTAGTTGCGCATTTGTGCTAATTTTGAGCTATGAAGGTTTTTGGGACACAACTCCAGTTGCTAAAAATCAATATGAAAAAGCCAAACAAAAGAACAAGTTGCTTTTATTATATTAATATTGTTGTTTTTATTGTATCTAATGAGTGTGATGTTTATTAAAGGTTGGTGCGTGAGTATCTCTAAATCTAGAACACTCAAAAAAAATAGTTCTGATTTATTTCCAAGGAAGTGAATTTTTCATATATGTATATTCATGCTATAATGACATAACAAGTTTAAATTTCACTCACGAACGAGAAATTATCTCGTAAATAATAAATATGAGTTACATAAGACAATCCTATTCTACACACGTACACTGTTTGTGTGGTAAATATGGTCACTCTTCCATCTCTATTTATATTTATTGTTCATTTGTACACTACATGATAATTGTTGGTGATAATTGTGCGTGAGAACATGCGAGTACTGTTTTTATGTTGGTTTATGCTGATGATATCAAGTATATTAATGTATTGACAATTAATTTTCGAGAATTACTATTACTAAGTAGGGTATTTAAGATTCCGTACTGCCACGTTCATTTGTTTTTTGTGTTGACTGTGAATGTTTTGTTTAATGTGATGTTATTTATTTAAAGTGTTATACATATGTAGATTATTCGGTAAAAGGGAAAACAAAAAGTATTTTGCAAAATTGAAAACGATTAAAAATCTAACTAATCTTAGGAACAAGTCCCAAAACAATTTTCATTTCTCGTCATGAGTTACATAATTTTATGAAGAACTCAGATACTAAATTACTTCAAGATAAATTCAAACTTCTGAGATGGGAAGTAATCAGACGCGTAGACCCTTCAGATATGGTAGATTTTATGGACAGATTTAATTATTTTTGCAAAGACTATAAGCAACGCTGGCTAAACAGTCAAAGAAAGAATGGCTATTTAAAAAAAAATAACAAGAATTGGCTTGATGCTTCAATCTCATTCATTCCACCACCAGCACCAATTAAAAAAAGAGGTCGGCATGATCTCTCATTTGATGAGTGTAAAGAAAAAACTAAGGTAAAGAAATGTAAAGATATAAGAGATAATACTCCATTGCCTGTTTTGGCTTACGCCACTCAAATGAGCTTGAGAGCTGCTGGAAAAACAGAAATAATGTGACATCCTACAAGAGCGAAGTTAACTCGATACCAATATGATGTAATTAGGAAAGCCGCCCCTGAGAAATTTCTATCATACAAAAACATCCAAGAAGCAAAAAAAAAATGTTATCCAGAGCAAAACGAAATAAAAATTACTGAAACGTCAGCCCAACTAAATCTACAAGCACTATTAGACCATACCACTAAGCGTATTTTTTCGATACAAAATGCTGAATTAAATTCGTGAGGTAATGAAGAACTGTCTAAAATGACTTTATACTCTAAGTGCGGTTTTGACGGCAGTTCAGGACATAGTTCATATAAACAAGCCTTTCGTGACATTAACGCCTCAGACTCTTCAGTATTTATAACATCGATTGTACCATTGAAACTAGTTTGTGAAAAAAAACTATTTGGCAAAATCCTCGACCGTCTTCTACTAGGTTTTGCAGGCCCCTGAAAATTTAATTTTTGAAAGAAACGACAGACAATATTAAACTCGAAAAAGCAAGAGTGGAGACTGAAAAAAAGGCTCTTGTCGATTCCGTAGTATTAGTTGGAGAGAGATTAGTGAAAGTTAATCACGAACTATTTCTAGTGATGATTGACGGTAATGTTTGTAACGCTATTACAGATACAAAGTCCACACAAAAGTGCAAAATATGTGGTGCCACAAGTAAAGACTTCAACAATATTGATAGAATGATTTCGAAAGATGTTAATATAGATAACATGGAGTTGGGTTTATCTGTCCTTCATGGCTGGATAAGATTTTTTGAGTGTCTTATTCACTTACCATATAAACTCCCGATAAAAAAAATGCCAAACTAGATGTGATGACGAAAAAAACATTATTGCTGATACAAAAAAACGCATTCAAAGGGAATTTAGAGAGAAAACTGGATTGATTATTGACCAACCAAAACCAGGTTTTGGAAACTCAAACGATGGGAATACTGCAAGGCGTTTTTTTTAAGAATGCTGAAGTATCTGCAGAAATTACAAAAATTGATTTGCAGTTTATAAAAAATATGCATACAATATTAATAGTTGTTTCCAGTGGCATTGAGGTCAATATCGAAAGATTTTCAAATTTCGCTAATGATACTGCCAGGATATTTGTTAAAAATTATCCATGGTATTATATGCCTCATACTATACATAAATACTTTATTCACGGGGCAGAAATTATATCGCTTTCACCATTACCTATTGGCCAACTAACTGAAGAATCTCAAGAGGCTAGAAATAAGGACTTTAAAAGTTATAGGGAGCACTTTTCGCGTAAATGAAGTAGGAAAAATACCATAGAAGACGTGTTCAATAGATTTCTTTTAAGTTCTGATCCTTTCATTTCAAGCATGAAAAATAGTTGTAAAAACAAAATGGAGCAAATGCCAAAGTCTGCGTTGGAGTTACTTATTCTTCCCCACGAAGACGATGATGATGACGATGATGAAGACTATTTTAATGATGATTGTAAAGCTAGTGATGATTATGAAGTTAATGAAATGAAGTAAATAAAAAAAACCTTATGTGACTTTTTTAAGTTAAATCTGTGGAGTTATTGCTTTTTGAGAAAAAAGACGGATTTTATGTTAAAATTTTGCTAATATAAATACATATTAAATTCATTTTATTTAAACAAAAAAAAATATTTATTTATCGTTTTTCGTTCAAAAATTACAGCAGAAATAGTCAAATACGACAATTTTTCCAAAGTATTAAAAAGCCCATAAAAGGTAAAAAAAAAAAATTTTTTTCCAAATTTTTTTCAAAATTTTTTTTAAAATGCTGGTTTTTATGTATTTATTAATATCCATCAATAAAAAATAATAACATTTTAATATTGCGACTTCTATGAATTAATCGCCACTTTCTATACCATTTGCCCCAATGTGCCACGGCGTCGACGAGGGTTGCGCACATGTGACTGCCGCAGAGTTCGAGTGAAGACGAAATAAAAGTAACGACCGCTTCAGTTGCAACGAGTGCAGACCAACGATCTGCAAATGCGACACGCCTGTTTCAGCAGAATGTAAGGCAACAACAGTATGGGATTACGTCGGCTCAATTTGTTGAAAGGGTTGAGAAACTCAAAAACGCATATCAGTGGAGTGACGCAATAGTTTTATTTGCCATTAGAAGCAAGCTGTTAGGTGTTGCAAGATTGTGGGTTGATGCTCAATCAGTATTTGACAGTTGACGTAATTTGGTAGTCTCTTTTATGAATGATTTTCCGAGTGTCATACATAGTGCCGATATACATATTCAGATGATGAATACGCACTAAAGAAAGGTAAAACGGTAATCGAATATTATTATAATATGTTGGCAATTGGACGCCGTGGGCAGCTGAGATCTACCATAAATGGTATAGGGGACTATAGTATACGACGGTTATTATCTGTGATATCATTTGTGATATATTCGGAATTATTAAAATCATTACAAGGGGTCAAGATACATTCAAGAGTTCAGTCTTCAGAAACAATGATGAAACAGAATGTGTCTTTTAAAAGAACCAATGAATATAAACCCAATGAATCTAAACCTATTGAGCTTAAGTCTCATGAACAGTCGGTTAGTAGATCACATTACAAATCGAGTCCGATTTGTTATAATTGCCGCGAGATTGGACATTTGTCGAAAAACTGTCCTAAGCCGCAGCGTAAACTAAGAGATCAGATTAACACAATTGTGAGAACCAATATTATTACGAAAACTGTTGTTGTCAATGGAATGAAATGTGATGGACTTATAGATTCGGGATGTGCTATCTCTCTTGTGAAACGGTCTATCGCGAAAAAAATAAACTGTCAATGGACAACATGTAGCAAAATTATGCAAGGTTTTGCTGGTGGCTAATTTGGATGTAATGAAAAAACTCAAAACGTTAACATATCTATCGGTGAACTGTGTTTTGTTGCCGAGTTATGCCAAGTTATATGTCGGGAGGTGTCATGTGTATGCAATATCTAGTGCTGATGTACAATGTGGTAACAATCTTCAATACAATAAGAAAAAGCAGTCAAAGGAATTACTCCATAAATATTCTGATTGTTTCGTTGACACCCTACATAAAATTGGAAAATGCAGTACCATGAATATGGAAATTTCGGTAACGTCATCAAAACCCTTTTCAAGAAAACCATATGTGATACCAAAATTTCTCTTTCCTGAAGAGAAATTTGTTGATCGTATTGTTAATGTATTATTGAAATTGAATATCGTCCATCAACGTCAGTTTATACATCTCCGATGGTGTTAGTCCCCGAATCCAATGGTGAGGACAGACTTTGCGTGGACTATATGACACTGAATGCTGTTACTGAGACACAACCATGGCGTATGCCTATAGTCGATGGTGTTTTGTTAACAGGTAAAAATTATTATTCTACACTTGATATGATGTCCGGGTATTACCAACTGGAGATGGAAGAAAATGTAAAAAGGTTTACTGCTTTTATCACCCATATTGGTCTTTTTGAACTCAACCGCTTGCCTTTTGCTTTCAGGAGTGCGCCATGCACATTATAGAAAATGATGATGAAATAATAGAATCTTTGAGAGGAAAGGTTGTAAACTATGTTGATGAGATGATAGTGGCGTCTAACTCAGTCGACGAAGAGCTACGCAGCCTTCGAGAATTTTTAGAGGAGGGTCTAACAGGTCGACTTTCTTAATGTTTTTTCTGAAGACAATGTTACATTTTTGGGGCATGAAGTCGATGCAAATGACATAAGACGTGACCGTATTAAAACAGTGGAAATTCAAGAATTTCCAACACCATTCGCTGTCACTGAAATGAGACGTTTCTTGGTCCTAACCGGCTATTTCCGGAAATTTGTGAAAAACTATGCACACATTGCATCACCGATAACAAGGCTGACAACGAAAAATGTTCCATTTAGGTGGTCCGCGGAGTGCGAGGACGCTTTTTGGAGAATGGTGAAAGCAATAACGAGCGATCCAGTATTAGGTGTTTACGATGTCGGCAAGAAACACGAATTGCATACAGATGCAAGTAGTATTGGACTGGCAGCAATTTTAATCCAGCGAGAACAAAAAGGTGCTAGAAAACCAGTTGCATATTACAGTCGAGTGTGCAGTGATGTTGAGAGCAGATGCCATGCATACGAATTAGAAATTTTGGCATTTGGAGGGTTGTGAGCGATTTCGTGCAATGATTCCTCGAATATCACGTTGGTAATTGAAGTTGTTGGAGTATGACTTTATAGCATGCCACCGCCCAGGTAGTCAAATGAGCCATGTTGATGTTATGAGTCGAGCTCCAATCCAACAACCGAAGGAAGTTGAAGATGTCACATCTACATTGATGTTCCAGATGAAGATTGGATTCTCAAAATGCAAAAGCAAGATAGAAGCAGTATTAAAGGGCGATGTAGAATCAATATAAGAGAATAGCTAGGAGTTTACGATCAAAAGACACCGGTTGCGTTCGATGGCGAGTAGTTAAATTATGCCATGATGATGTTGGCCATCTCGGTGTGGGTGGTACTGTTCGAAAAATTTATCAAAATTTTTGGTTCCATCGCGTTAGGAATTACGTCAAGGGTTATATCAAGTGTTGATTTGAATGCTGCTATACCAGGGAACCAAGCCGAAAGTAATGCCAGCTCTATGGAATAGAGATCCCATCAGTACCGTTTGCAGTCATTCATATGGAGCATGTTCTAGTTGTAGTAGATTAATTGCCGCGATATTCTATTGTTATACCAGTTAAATCCACGAAACCGTTAGTTGATGCTTTGAACCATCTAACGCTGTATTTATATACATCTAACGCTGTATTATATTTATATATCTTGCCGAGGAGAATAATAAGTGACCGTGGTCACTGCCTTGACATCGTCAACGTTTACAGATTATTGCAATCAAAACAATATCTAGCGTATAAAAGTTGCCGTGAGAACATCCCGAACAAATGGGCCTGCTGAGAGAATCAACCAGTCTGTGCTATCATACATGAGGACGTCATATAATGCAAAGGAATGGGACACGGAACTACGTAATGTACAATGGAAAATCAACACAACTGTGAATTCTACAACAAAATATTTGCCTATCGATTTAAATAATGATTTTCCACTGAACGACATACATGATGATACCAGTAGTGTCGAAACTCTATCAATAAGTGAATGCCGTGAGGATGCTATTAAAAATATAACAATGGACCGAGAGAGGTGGAAAGCTAGGTTTGATGCAAAGCATTCAACACCACATCAGTATCAAGGGGGTGAACTGGTTTTAATAGAGAGCGCACATCCTAGCACTGGAGAGTCCCGTAAGCTTGATGCAAGGTGCTGCGTTACGATCGCTATGTCATTGAGGACATAGACGGAGCTCAAAGAAACCAGCGGAGATTTACCACTCTTGCCAGCAGCGACAAACTAAAATCGTGGTGTGTGCTATTCCCAGAGATGGATGATTACTATGATAAACACGAATAACCCGAGGACGAGCTGTCTTCAAGGATGCCCGAACTGTCACCCATATGGATATACGTCCGTCAACTCCTCTTCAATATAATTTTTTTTTACTTTACTTTATCTTCTGTCAGTTCTTGTAAGACAACCAAAGTTTAGACATCAATTGAAATAAAAGCTCAGTAAATATACTTTTATTTGATCTGTGCTCCTGGAACAGTTAAAGTAGGTTACCCTCCCATTCGACCATCCATAGTGACATTTGTGAAAACTCATACCTGAACAGTGTATGAATGTATATGTTCAGTGTACATATTCTTATGTACACTATGTTATGTATGAAGAATATGTTCAGTGAACACGTTCTTCAAGTGGTACATATGATATGTACTCAAACCAATTCGTTAAAAGTACATGACACGATCGTACAAGCATTCGCAAGCAATAAGCACGAAGAGTTCCTACAACTAGTTGTAATCGACAAGAGTATTGTACTCAAATATATGTTCCCCTTCGTTGTTTGCTACTTCCAATATGTGTTCATGCTTTGGCACTACACGTGTACTTCACGAATACAAATATATATGTGCAGACGTTTAATATATACTATGTTACAATCTTGTTTATTGTTCGCTTTACATTTAATTTCATAAACTACATTGCTTTGCTGTGCTTTGTCTACTTTGTCCTTAATTTTCGTAAATATTGTGTTCAATGTAGAGTTAGTTTTAATGCAAATTTTACATTTGTTGTCGTTGTTTTCAATAATATTTTTTAAACCTGGTATGAATGTTACACTGTGAAAATTGTTAGCTGCTATTGTATCGTTATCATTGTTATTTCTTTTTATTGATTTTTCTTCGTAAGACAATTTATTTATAAATTTAAGCGGAGTATGTCTATAATTTCCTTGATGTTGTTGGTGTGAAATTGCTAGCCACTAGTCCTCAGAACTCGATAGATGAAATGTCCAGCTGTGTTTATTATTTGCGACTTGGGTTGTGTAGCAAGAAAGTGCATAAGTCTACCCGAAGCAATGTCTTTAGCCTACCAATCCAATACGATACCATCCTTATGCCTTATAAGTAACGTGTCTAAATAAGAAATATTTTTGTTATTTTCTATCTCAACCGTAAATTCGATTTTGAGGTGGTAATTATTGAGTTTTTAGAATTTTACCTCTGTTGTCATACTTAATAATAGCTAATATGTCATCTACATATTTGGCTATGTTTTTCAGATTAAAATTTTTGTTATTTAAAATTTTTTTTGTTATTTAAATGATAGTGGATTACCCAAAGGCATACAAAATATCTGCCTATCAATATTTTCATCATGCATAAAGAAATTATGATCCATCAGACAAAATTAAAGAATTTTTCGAAAAAACGATTTGGGAATCTTAGAGATCTTCTCAATTTTTTGTGTTCGCTTGATTACGACAAGATCACTGACTGAATGTTCACTATGACTTTTTCGACTTTTGTCATATAGCTTCTTATGAACTTCTTGAGCTTTTAGTATTTGTTGTTTCACATCATTACGTAGCTGTTGACGATCTTTATCGAACTAATTAATGAGTTCATCTTGGAGTATATCAAGGATTTTTATTTTAGGCATAGATTTCAGTTTGGCGCAACAAAATTTCAAAAGCTGTGGATAGTGTGGAATTGTGAACATAAGAAATTAACGACTTTTGAACTTGTCGAACATATTTATACCATTTGGATGAGTCCCCATATAACATCTTAGCGAAAACTGATATGATACATCGATTCACATGTCCGATCTGGCCATTACCTTGTGGAATACCAGTTGTGGTCAGAACGTATTCAATAACATTCTGCTTACAGTACTCTTTTAAACGTTGTAATCCTTTGTCCCTGATTGTACGACTTGGATTGCCAAATGTATTAGACCACACAGATAAATGTTTTACAACTTCTTCGCTATTTGTCGTGAACATCCAAACCAATTTGGAAGAACCATCGACTATAGCCAATATGTATTTATTATTTTTACATGTATCCATTGGTCCTAAATGATCGATACGTATGGTGTGCAATGGTAAATCGCCCTTATCAATATATTGCAGAATGTCTTTTTTTTACCGAACTTTTTGTCCTGCATTGTGCATCTTATACAATTATGCACAATCTGCGTATCTTTTTTTACAAGATATGGTATGTAATATTGCTGTAGGACCTCATGCTTAATATTTGCAATGGAAAAATTACAATTTTCTTGACAATTTCTTACTATTTAAACTGCCATTGCTTTTGGTACTAATACGGACTGTTATTTCTGAAGAAATTACCATAACGTCAACCGGATATCTGCTTAAGCAGTCCACATGTTTCATTATATTGCCTGTGCGGTGTTCGACAGTGTATGAAAAATCTTGAATTTACATAACCCACTGTGTCACGTCCCTTGAGATATCTTTTTTGGATATGGTTTGCGTAAATGCCGAACACTCAGTGACTAGCTTAAATTCAACGCCTAATAAATGGTGTCGAATCTTTTTGAATGCAAGATAAGCTGTTTTTACTTCCATAATATAACTGTGTAAGTTAGATTCTTGCGGTGAAGCCTTCTGCACGTCTTTTATATTTCTTACTCCAATGAAAAACATGAAACAGTTTACCATTAGAAGCTTCAAAAATTGTTGCATTACAACCATCTTTAGACGTATCAGTATGCAATTCTGTTTCGGCACTTCTATTACAAATCTCAAAACTGGTTCACTAGTAATGACTACCTTCAACTGATCCATCGCAGTAGTCAACACTTTTGCGGTTATTTGAAACGGTGTATTTTTCTTCAACAATTCTGTTAGTGGTTTTGCGATGAGGGCATATCCATTGACAAATTTTCTAAAGTAGCCCGTCATGCCAAGGAACGCCTGCACGTCTTTTATATTTCTTGGCACTGGAACTTCTCAACGGCTCAAGTTTTCTTTTGCCTGGTGAGATGCTGCAATTTTCAATAGAATGACCCAAATATTCAATTTTGGCGAATATTGTGACCATTTAACCCTTTATAACCCAGTGTAACATAACTGTAACAAAACACCCTAAATTGCAAAAAAAAAAAAAGATTTTGCGATTTAAATCTTAACATTATGGCAACACACATTTTATGAACTTCGTAGACAACTGGCTGTTTAGGTGACGGCATATGGCATTGAAGTTTGTCAAACGTTGAAACTAAGGAGTCCCCGTTCAACGAATTAAAAATTTTAATATATTGTAGTAAAAGTGAATAAGATTTCCTGCTCAGCTAAAAAATCTATAGGTATGTGCATTCTTTTCGGCATTCTATTATTTGCACTACATAGTTATAAAACCCTATAACACAAAGTAAATATTTGTGTTTGTAACATTTCTGTTACATTGTTTGGAACGGGAAAAAATAATTTGTGGCGAATAATGTTATGGTTAATTTGTTCTAGAATGACGTCTCGGGTATTGCAAGAAATTCAGATATATGACATACTTTGTCAGTCTGATAGCGAAGATGAGCTGAAAGACTTTAAACCAACACCAGATGACAAAGAAGAAATCGTTGAGGATTTTACTGAAAGTAGTGATCCTATTTTAGATACCTCATCTTCAGATCATACAGAAGAAATAACTAAATTAGCAGCGACAATGCCAAAGCAACAAAAACCGCAGTTGAGATGGAAAAAGAAGAGTAATCTAAAAAAATCGGCATTATCGACACTTTCATTTTTCAAAACCGGCATTAAATAAAAAACTTATTTTTACATATGAAGACCATGGACTTAAGACCAGGGGCTATAAGCTCATATGTGCCAAATATACACGTAATATTAGATCGTGCATTTTGGCTAACAACTCTTTGTGTATCTTAATTTTATCTGAATACAGTGATGAGGACACCGTTTCTGAAGCCCTGGAGACCCCGTCTGGGACAGTATGGATGGTCTCGAGCTACATGGCACATGACCACGTAGGCGGCCCACCCAATGAGAAGGTGCGTGGTATTATGAGCAAAGCGTCAAGCACCGGGACGCCGTTGATAATATGTGTCGACGCTAATTCAAACCACACCTCGTGGGGTAGAAGTGATACCAACGAACGAGGTTAGTGCCTTTTTGATTTTATATTGAATCGTAATCTTGATATAGTTAATAGGGGTTCAGAACCCACTCTTGCTGTGTCCAACCGTGAGGAGGTCTTAGACATCACACTGGCTGGCACACGTCACACCAATCTGATTAGCGACTGGAGGGTTGCAGATGACTGCTCCTTTTCTGACCATCGCTATATTGACTTCAGCATAGGGCTAGGTGTTGAGAGACCGAGTCCTATAGTGAATAGGAAGAATACCGGCTGGGAGCTACAGAACAACCTGCTCTGTAACTCTCTATCATCGATTCCACCGATGGATGTCATCGGCGATATTGACTCTGCTGTGGAGATTCTAAATGAATCATTCCGCTACGCCACTAACATGGCCTGCAGGCCAGTAATTTGCAGGGGCAAGACCAAGCCACCTTGGTGGAGCCTGGAAATTGCAAATTTACGCAATAAGGCTAAAAGATCAGGAGACTGGTCAACATACATAATTCCAGCTGACCTACAGAGGAATGAGGACATTGTCCTACCTTGGCTCTCAGTGATTTACAAAGAGTGCTTAAGGAAGGCTTATTTGCCAGCATGCTGGCACATTTGTAGGATCACCTTTATCCCTAAAGGGGGTAAGACATCCCACACTATACCTAGGGACTTTAGACCTATAAGTCTTACTTGTTTTTGCTTAAGACGTTGGAAAGAGCAATTGATATTCATCTGAGAATGACCATACCCACGCATAGAGAAATCTCTTGAACACAAGGAATTCACTATGGTCAATCCTCAGGCCATCATTGAAGGAATGCTGGCCGTAGGGATTGATATTAATATCTGTAGGTTTGTTAGGAATCTGCTTACCTTCAGGGTGGTCAGGACGTCGATTGGGGATGCAACTGAGTACAGAGCAGTCAATCGAGGCACTCCACAGGAAGGTGTTTTATCACCCCTTCTATGAAATCTGACTATTAGTTCGTTCCTGCTAACTCTAGAGCGCAGACTAGTTAAGACGGTCGCATACGATGATGATGTTGCGGTGGCGATCTCTGGTAAACACTTGGATACCATATCTCAGTGTATGGAGTCCGCACTGGCAATCCTAAGCAAATGGAGTACCAGTAATGGGCTCAGTGTGAATCTAGCCAAAACTCAGCTGGTACTCTTCACTAGGAGGTACAAGATTGACAGCTTCACACATCCGAAGCTGAACAGTACCCCCTTGGTAGTATCTGACAGCGCCAAATACTTGGGTGTAATCCTACATAGCAAGCTATCATGGAACCTCAACATCCAAGCGAGGGCAGATAAGGCCCTGGTAGCCATTTATACATGCAAAAGGGCAGTTGGTCTCAACTGGGGTGTAAACCCCAGAGGGATCAACTGGATCTTTGAGGCTGTTGTTAAACCGATACTCTTTTATGAAGTACTGGTGTGGTGGAATGCGATGGAGAAGGTTACTCATCGCATGACCTTTGAGAAAATCTTTCGTCTAGTAGCGAGGCTGAAGACAGGCGCGCTGAGATCGACTCCAACTGGGGCACTCTTCACCATGTTGAACTGGCTCCCAGTGGACATTCTGGCCAAGCAATTGGCCCTATTTTCTGCGGTCAGGTTGAATGCTGCGTGCCCATGGTCAAGGTTTGGCTATGGGCACGCCAGGATTCTGATGGAATACCAAGACATCGGGATCCACGACAATGTTGACTATTGTGTACCAAAACCTTTCTTTGGCCGACTTTTCCATTCTCTTATCGAGGACAGGGAACAGGCTTCTAGACTCTCATTTCCCGCAGATTTCGTTATAGTCTTCACTGATGGATCTAAAATGGGAACTAATGTAGGCGGGGGTTTTTACTTGGAGAACTTTAACGTAAGAACTTCTTTTAGGCTTCAGGATGGTTGCAGCATCCTACAAGCCGAAATTTTTGCTATCACTCGTGCAGCTAGATGCCTGAGGTATTATAGGATATCGAACGACATCTATAACTTTACCGACAGTAAGGCGGCCATCTCTGCTATCTATGGTGTGTACAGCACATCCATAGCTGTGGTCGAATGCCGACAATATTTGGGGGAGATAGCGAGACATTCGAGGGTGACACTTGTCTGGGTACTGGAACATTCTAACTGTCCTGGCAACCTCATTGCTGACGGAATAGCCAGAGAAGGGACAGAGCTGGATAACTCTATGATTTGTCACTTCACAGGCATTCCCATATCGCAATGCTAGTTTCTGGTTCAGTGTGAATCATACAGACTTGCTCAATCAAGGTGGGAAAACGTGACCAACTTCCGCGTCGCAAGGGCCACATGGCCTCGCTACGACACACGCAGAACATGTGACCTTCTTAACTTCAACAAGGTGCGGTTACGGCAACTTGTGAATGTTCTAACTGGAAATTGTAACTTCGGGACCCATGCAAGGAGAATGGGTCTGGTACATAACGACTTCTGTAAAAGTTGTGTTGATGAAGAGGAGGAGAAAACAGTACTCCATCTTCTATGTCAGTGCCCTGCACTGAACACAGTAAGGGTAGTGACACTGCGCTCCAACTTCTTGCCAGATCTGGAAAGCCTGGCGAGTGTGGAGCTTGTCAGAATATCGGCCTTCCTAACGTCCACAGGATGGCTTAATGCGGCAGAGGACGGCTCATGAGTCCCTGTTTTAGGGTATCACAATGAATGAACGGAGCCAAGTGCATTGTCTTGACAATGCCCTTAATAACCTAACCTAACCTAACCATATGAACACCTTTTTTTTAAGAAAATTAAAACAATTCAATATATTATACATAAAACAACATGTATACATATATCAATAAATTTGTTCCACACAAGATTTAAATTTATTTTAGGTTTTCGTTTAATCTCCCAATAAGCAATTTAAAAGAAACAATTTATAGTTTTATTCATTTAGAATGACTTTTACTTACAAAAAATACACAACATCAACTTTCTTTTTATATAACAGTATAAAATAATAAAATTAAAATATGTACGTCTTTTCCAATAGTATTTCAGAATTTTGCTATTATATTTTAGAATTTCCTAATAATTATCTCATTAACTAATATGCAACATTAACTAATATGCAACTGTAAAATCTCAAATTTTTAACAAAATTCTCATATTGTAACGGAGCGGATTGATCTGTTAAGAGTTAGGGTTTAGTGTTTTATTTAATTGATTAAGTTATCCACTGGTTCGAGCAGGGCAGAATAAACGCCGTTGCTCGCCCTCAGTTTGATTGTCAGACACAGTAGTTCACTTGGGTCTTCCTGCGTCCTAACAATTCTATTGGATTATAGGGGTTTTCAAGTTATAATACACAGCGCTTCCTTTACTGTCGATCTTTATTGTCTGGCAGTTTTTAATCGAATGGCAGTTAACAAAAGAATGTTTTAACTTACTTGACTTTTTGCAAAGCACAAAAGTCGTCTAGAGTATATAAATGATGTGTATACAATATTAAAAGAGATGAGTTACTAGCAAATGAGCGTATATAAGTACATAATATAATAAAACACAAGAGAGAAACATAACCGGTATTCTCGTTTTTTATGTACATTGTACATGCAGAACTTTTAGTAACGATCGTCTTACTGTCTTAATATAAAAATATAAACTTGAATATATGTATACAGAATAATATTTGCATATAGTTAAAGGAATGCATTGATTTGAAAATAATATATGTATGTATAATACAGGCTGCTACAACCTCCCCCTCTAGTGCATTTATCGTCCCGATTATGGCACCAGCAATTCATTGTTGATTCTTCAGCCGTCGAGATCTTCTTAGATTAGGATTGGTGCTTTCATCATTTGTTGTGTTAAGATGACTTCTTTTTTTTGCAGAGTTTGGGTATTTAAAGTTGATTTTGTGGGCGACCTCTTTTTCGTATAGGGTAAATTGTATTAGTAGAATCGCCTTCGTAAGCAGTTAATGCTGACGTATGTACTGTCGCAAGTGGTATATTTGGTGCATTAGTTGCAGCAATGGTAAAACACGATGAACCTTTAGCTTCGGTAATTATATATGGACCATCTCGACGTGGTGTGAATTTCGAAGTTATTTTATCTTTTGCTTTACTCAATATATGCGTTGCTACCAGCACTTTCTCACCAATTTTAAAATTCTCTGATGATTTTCTTTTTAAATCTACAAGATTTTTATTTCGATCTTGCATTTTATGTTGTGCATCGCTTGCGATTTCTAATGTTTGCGCAAGTTCAAATAAGAGAGGATTTATTTGGGGAATAAAATTTTCAGTTTTTACAATAGCTTTGAAATCATAATTTATTTCGGTTGGCGTTCTCAGCTTACGGCCAAATGTTAGAAAAGCAGCAGTATAGCCAGTGCTCTCACATTTTGCAGTATTCATTGCAAATCTTATGGCACCTAAGTTTTCGTTCCATTTTGTGTGGTCTTTTGCGACACAAATTGATGGTTGCGTTTTTAAGCCGCGGTTTTTCCTTTCTACAGGATTTGCTTCTAGATGATAAACAGCAGTAAAAGTTTGTTTTATATTTAAACAAAACGTTAATTTTTGCGTTACAGCGGATATAAACTGTGTTCCATTGTCGGAATGTAATCTGCGTGGTACGCCATATCTTAAGAAAACTTCGTTGAGAAGCGTTAGCGCACAATTTTCAGCAGTGGCTTCTTTTAGTGGAAATAGTTCAACCCATCTACTGCAAATATCTTCTACTATAAGGATCCATTGATAACCTTCTGTGGTTTTAGGTAAAGGGCCAAAAAGATCTATCGCGATTATTTCAAATCTTTTGTTAGAGCTTAACATTTTTTGTAGCAATTTGTAGCAATCCACAGGGTTTCATATTTACTGGTTTGCACTTTTTGCATTTTTCACATGCTTTTACATAAATTGATATGTCGGTTCTAATACCTGACCAATAGAATAGTTGAGTTATACGACTAGTAGTTTTATCAATTCTATAATGACCAGCTATTGGATCATTGTGATACTTTTTAAGAATTTCTGTACGATGTGATTTTGGTATTACCAGCTGACCGCTTTCAGTATCTTGTTCAGAACTATATTTATATAAAATACCATCAATCATTATAAAGCCTGTATTTATATGTCTTGTTGTATTTTCATCATTATTTTCAAAGGATAATATAATATTTTTTATTTCGTCGTCTTCCAGTTGAGCTTCACGAAAATCTTCAAATCCTTCTCGGGGAAAATCGATTTCTACTGCATTACATTCGCCGTTTTCAAGGCATATATTATTTGTACATGGTGGTCGAGAAAGTGTATCGGCCACGATATTTTGTTTTCCAGGCGTGTAGTTAAAACCTATGTTGTAACTTTGAAGTAATAACGCATATCTTGCAAGTCTTCCGGTTGGAGACTTTAAAGTAAATAGCCATCTTAGGGGTTGGTGATCCGTAAAAATTGTAACCTTAGAACCTTCGATATAACCTCTAAATTTTTGAACAGCCCACACAACCGCTAATGCTTCCCATTCAGTAGTCGAATAATTTCTTTCAGCTTGTAATAAAAGTCTGCTTGCATATTCAATCGGGTGCTCTTCATTGTTCTCCCCCTGCATTAATACAGCTCCGATTGCGTAATTGCTGGCGTCGGTTTTTAGAATAAAGGGTTTGTTTTCATCAACTTGGCTTAATACTGGCGGCGTTGTGAGTTTATTTTTTAGTTTCTCAAAAGATTCGTTTTCCTCAGAGGACCATTTAAAAATTATGTTTTTCTTAGTTAGATTTGAGAGTGGTTTAGAAATTTCAGCAAAATTTGGTATGAATCGTCTAAACCATGAGCACGTTTGCAAGAATGACATTAATTTTTTCAAGTTTTTAGGTGGTTCTCGTTCTAGAATTGCTGCTGTCTTTTCAGGGTCAATTTCTATTCTTTTTTGCGTTAAAATATGACCTAAGTATCTCACTTTAGGTTTGCAAAAATAACATTTATCTTTGTTGAGATGAAACCCAATTTCTTTGAGTTTTTGGAATGTGATTTCAAGATCTTCTAGATGACTTTTAAAATCTTTAGAACAAATAATAATATCATCTAAATATGCTAATATTAATACGCTTGGTAAAGTAGATTTTATTTTATCGATTACCCTTTGGAATGTAGCAGGAGCGTTTTTAAGTCCAAATGGCATCCTGTTGAAAACAAATATTCCAAACGGGGTTGTAACCGATGTTTTAAGTTTGCCTTCTTCACTCATTTTTATTTGCCAATATCCTGATTTCAGGTCTATTGTAGACATGTAAAGTGTGGTTTTTGCAGCATGCAATAAATCTTCCATTCTGGGTAGAGGATACGTGTCTGTTACTGTTATAGAATTTAATTTTCGATAATCCACGCATAGTCGTATGGTATTATCTTTCTTTGGTATTAGAACGACCGGAAAAGCCTACGGCGATTCCTTTTCTTCAATAATTTTCTCTGACAACATTTTATCTAACTACATCCTTAATTTTCTCTTCATTGCAGGAGATATTCTATAAGGAGGATTTCTGATAGGTGTGTGAGTGCCTGCATCAATTCTGTGTGTGATTCCGTTTATAGGAATGAAACATTTCTTCATGCATGTTTAAAAATTTCACTAGCAGCGTCCTTTGCTTCTTATTTAATTGAGAATCTTCATTATGACATATATTGAAATCAATAGCGTTAAAGGAAAACTTTTTTGAAAGAGGAGAATTGGTATTTGCCTTTTTCTTTTTCATGGAAGGGAATAAATTACCATTTTCTTCTGCAGACATTTCAAAATCATTTGGAAGTGAATCTTTAAAAATTCTAAAAATTCCCCCTGGCGAATAATCATCATTTATTGTATATAGTGACCCCAATGTAGGTACAGTTTCAGTTTCATTTGTATTATTTTTCTCGAACCATGACGTAAAATCATCGATACGGTTAGCCTTTGTTTGATCATGTTGATTTGATGTAGGTTTGACTCAAATTAACATCATCTTTAATTTTTGATGGTTTTGATTTAAATTCAAAAATGTTGTGTGGCTCATCCTTAAAATGCCATGTTCTTTGGGCTAGATCTATACGATGCCTGCTTGCTCCAAAAAATCAATGCCGAGTAAAGTTCTATTATTCTTTGCGTTCGGTAAGCAAATAAAACGGATGCGCTTTATGCGTCCACCAACTTCAATAAAAACTATAGTCGAGAAAACATTTTATTTTCGAATAATGCCGTCGACGAGTGTAATTTCAGCAAATACGGATTGAAATTTAACTTTTTGTTCTCTAAGTTTTTTATACACACAAAAACCAGCTACGCTTGTTCTCGCGGCTGCATCTAAGTAAGCCTCACCTTTCAAGGCATTTACTTTTATTTCCACTGTAGGCACATTTCTTCCTACATTGTTTGTTTGAATACTTTGGAAGTCCATTTCTTTAGGGCTTTCTACAATTGTTTTGTAATTACACATTGGGCAGTTTGATCTATAGAATCCGACAGCTACATATCCATAGCAACTTAATGTGGTTTGTTCTGGTTTCTTTTTCTTTTCTGAATCCAAACGTTTATAGCATACATCAGCAGTGTGATTTTTCTTTCTACAGAAAGAACACCTTGCCTGGAAATTTTGATGAGATTCTCCAACTGTTTGTGATTTTGGTAGTGACTCTGACTTATTTTCAATTTTAAGTAACTCTATTTCACGAGCTCTTCCCAACAAATCCTGAAACGTTTCTATACTACCTCTAGGAATTTTCTCACGGATATTGATGTTTATTCGTGAAAATAACATGTTAATTTTTGTACTCTCTCGTAGTACTTCTTTGAGTTGAGCGAGAAGCTTTCTTTTTCTACAAATAAAACTGTCCGTAGATTCAAAAGATTTTTGTTTGTCTGCAAAAATTTCAGCATATAACCTCCAGTCTGGCTTTGGTGGGGAAAATTCTGAACGCAATAGCTCTATAGCTTCAAGGAAATTTTTGGCTTCGAGCACGACCTTGCCACTATGACGATGCATAGCATCCATCGAATCCGAAATATTTTCAGCTTCTTTATATACTAATATGGTAGCGATAAAATCTTCAACCTTTGATGTGTTACGACCCCCATTGAAACGAGCGCTACATGCACTAAATGTAGTTTTAGTGTTTTGCCGAACTTTCAATGTTCCAATTAATTCAGAAAATTGTTGTTCTGTCATATTTATATTCATATTAGAACTATTTTGAGAATTTTGTGTTGAAATAGACGATGTGGTTGGATTTTGATTTGCAGGTGCTGCTACGGCTGAGCCTGCTTTGGTATTTGAAGTTCCAGAAGTGGGTATAGAAGCCTGGGAGTTCATAGTTGATCTAGGCATTCTATGACTTTATAAAATTTAAAACAGAATTTTAACGCAATATTCTCTTTACAAATAACGTTTTCTTATATTGGTATGTATATCTTAACTTTTGCCTAGCAACAATGCTGTTGTGCATACGCAAAAATATGAGCTACAGTTTATAAAGCAAAAGTGATGATTTCAAAATGTATACGAAATTAAACGCAGAATATCCCGTTAACGAACAACAACCAACGTACGAAATTTAAATTTAGTACTGTTACCAATGTCTTTCTGTTGTATTTTTTTTTTTTTTGTTGGGCTCCAGTTTTGGAAGCCTTTATTTTAAAGAAATATTAAAGTCTTTTTCTTTCACGTTGGACTCCAGTTGTAACGGAGCCTTTTCTATAGAATTTTAAACATTTTATTTTATCTTTATTTTACGTTGGGCGCCAGTTGTAACGGTGCCTTTTTATAAAATTTTAAACTTCTTTATTTTTTTACGTTGGACTCCAATTGTAATGGAGCCTTTTTTTACAAAATTTTAGACTTTTTTTTATTTTCCGTTGGACTCCAATTGTAATGAAGTCTTTATATAAAATTTTAAAGTCTGTTTCTTTTTCGTTGGGCGCCAGTTGTAACGGTGCCCTTTTATAAAATTTTAAACTTTCTACTTTTTCTTTATTTTTTACGTTGGGCGCCAGTTGTAACGGTGCCTTTTTATAAAATTTTAAAGTGTTTGATTCTACGTTAGGCGCTAGTTGTAACGGTGCCTTTTTATAAAATTTTAAACTTCTTTATTTTTTTACGTTGGACTCCAATTGTTACTTTTTTTTACAAAATTTTAGACTTTTTTT